>CM033756.1:34393012-34992886 GCA_019671005.1 Hibiscus mutabilis | reverse complement strand
CTTTCGGCCCAAACCAGACCGATTCATTAGACCACAGAGTTACCCGGGTGCAAGAGGCTACACTAGGCCTGGTTGCAAAAGAAAAAAGGAAAGAAGAGGGAGTGGGCTTTAGCACCCTACGTGGCCTAGCAAGAGCATCAACATATTTGGGATCCATTTCAACTTTTAATCCAATCTATTAGATTTTTGGGTACATTCTTTCCCTAAGCTTTTATGTAATTTATGCCCTTAATTAATGAAATTGTTACTTTATTCCATGTGATGTATATATATATTTTTGTTTTTGGTTCTTATGTGGCATGATTTGGTATATATAGAGAGAGAGAGCATATTATTGTTTTATGTCGTACATATTAAATGCCTATATTATGTAATTTATATTATATGTGTTATAACTTCATGTTTTGCTGTAAATATATCATATGCATTTCCGTTCCCCTTATATATATATATAATAATATATATATATATATATTCCCCTTTATATTTAGGGTAAAATTTTGATACACAGGCTTGTGTAAAACACAGGCCTGTGTATTTACACTATAAAAACTAAAATCTTAAATTCCTAACCCTAACCCTAAAAAACTAAACCCCACACTTTAAACCATAAACCCTAAATTTTAAACATCAACCTTAAATTCTAAACCCTAAACTAAAACCCCTAAACCTTAAACCCTAAACTAAAACCCTAACTCCTAAAACTAAAAAGCACGTGTAAACTAAAGTTTACACGGTCTGGGTATCAAAGTTTTTCCTTATATTTATATTATATATTTTATATTTCATAATGCCTACATGTGCACTTTATTTCATTTGTTTACATATCATCTCCACCATATTTATTCATGCACTTTAAATTGTTCATATTTATTTTATTGCACTAATCAGTTTAGTCCTCGAGGCCTCGATATCCTAGTAGGAGTGTCATCCCAAGTCTTCAGGAGTCATCTCCTTTGATTATCATGGGTTGCGAGTTAGTCTATGTCCGAATGACATGTCCATGCATGCATTTTTAGGTATTAAATATTATATTAAATAGAATATTATTTTTTCTTAATAAATACGATACAAACCCTTAGGTATCAATTTTGGGCCTGGTAGGGGTGCGAAACCTTTCCAACTAGTAACCAACTCCTGAACCCATTCAAATCTTTGGTTTTATTTTTGGTGTCGATCAACCTTATCCAAGTGGCTGGTGGCGACTCCAAATTTTACCTAAGTCTTGTTTTAAAATACGAGCTTTTTCAAGAGCTCCCCCTCAATTACAATTTTTTAATTAAAAACGAAGTTTCCAAATAAGCCCGAATTTTTTAGTCGCTACAATTTCGAGCCTTTGAGTTAGGGTCTTTATCTTTTCTAGGTTGGGTCATGTTTATGATATAGAGAGGTTAGTTTTCGTGTTATTAGAAATATGTTCGGATCAAGTTTGTTTACCTGAGTTGTAAACTCTCATCGTATTTATGGATATTTCATCTTTTAATAAAACTGACGTACTCATATTCAATATATATTTATATATATATATATATATATATTTGTGTTTTATTTTAAAAGTTACTTTTTATAAAGTATATCATATTATATATATGGGTTAGAATCCACTTATTACTTTTACACCTTTTTGGACCGTTGGATGATAATAATAAATGACTAAGATTATTTCCTTATCTCTTTTCTTCCTGAGATAATTTTCCCATTTTCTACTGTTAATCTCATCTATCCATTTACTTTCATCCAATAGTCCAAAAAAGGTGTAAAACTTTCAAGTTTTACATAGTGTAAGTGGATCCTATCTCTCTCTGTATATTTCACTAATATCTTGTTCATAATTGTTTGCTTGGACTTAATATAATATGATAATTCGGTGTCTCATTATTATATGATAAACTCGGTTAGTGCTAGAGGGGTTAGTGATGATCTTTGTTTATAGCTCGAAATAATGGTAATTTAAAATGAACTCGCATTTATAACCAGATATTAAATTTACATTTCACTCGAACTCGCAAGTTCTAATGTTAACACAAACGGTAATCGACTACGTACCAATTTTAGGCGTGGTCGGGTGCGAAACCTCCCCCAACCAACTCCCAAGCCCTAATTTTCTTTGGTTAACTTTTGGTGTCAGGTTTACCAAATCCAAGCGACCGGTTGGGACTCCATTTTTCTCGATTTCAAATTTAAATCTAGGTTTTCCAAATATATCCAAGATTTTTTTTTGTTATTACAAACATATATGATAGATGAAAAGAGAGCTCGGGAGATCCATGGTATTGTTCGATCCACCTACAGTTAACCTCCGCCCTTTTAATCTATACTTTTTGTTTTAATGTTTAAAAGCTTTTTAATTTTTGGATATGAATGTGAATGGATCTTGTCAGCGGAAGATACATGTCTTTGTTTCAATGCCCTAAAGGGTCTTCCAAGTATTCTTTATCTTGTATGTTGTTGTCATGAAAGAACCATTGAACATTGCTCTAGTGAATGATGTAGGCACTGGCAGTTCTGCAACAGTAAACTAGGAGATTCAAGGGCCACGTAGGAGCTGCAAGGAGAGGAAACCACCAAAGGGATTAACTAACTTTTTCCTTCTCTAGATGATAGGCATATAAATAAGAGAAGTTGTAATCGGTTATGGGATGTATCTGATTATTGTTTTTTCCAATTTTCTTAATCTGAATCTTCCTTTCTTGCTCTTTATCTTTGAATTTCTATCTTTAAAATTGAGTACATAACATTTGGTGCTTTTATTGAATTTTACCACTATGGTAAACCATTTAGACTTAATAAAAGCTCTTCAAGATACCATCAGCTGCCATGAACAATCGTTGACATCGCTCCAAAAATTCACAAAAGGATAAAAAACAATGGAATGCTACCTGTCAGACTACTCTTAAAGAGATGGCCCGTAGTCTGCAATCCATTTCCAGTCAGCTTGGAGTATCCACAATCAAGTCTAGTGGGGGCGAAGTGACCAGCAACAGCACTGTTCTTCAGGGGAAAACAAAAGCACGTACTGATGTAGAGGATGTGTTTTCTTTTGCTCCAAACCCTGTCCAAGTTGAGTTACCTTTGTTTACCGGTAAGGATCCAGAGGAATGGCTAGCAGCGGCACAAGATTTCTTTGAGTTTTATGGGACGGAAGATCACCACAAGGTGATTATGGCATCATTTCGAATGAACGGTGCGGCAAGTAAGTGGTTCCGTTGGATGCAAAGACATTGATAACTCGTCAGCTGGGACTATTTGGTGGAAGTGATTCAAAAATATTTTGCTGTGATGGATATTGAATCACCCGAAGGCCAACTCTCCAAACTACTCTAAATGACGACGGTCAACGATTATCAGACACGGTTTGAAGGCCTGGCTCTACGCACCACCAACTTAACTGACGACTTCCTCACTCAATGTTTTGTATCGGGTTTGCAATCAGACATAAAAAAACAATATTTTAGGCTACCGTTCTACGTCTATGCCTGAGGTCTCAGCTTTGGCTCATTTTTATGAGGCTAAAATTAATGTCAATAAGCAATTGAGTCGTAATTCAGGGGCCAAACTTCCACCTCTATTGCCCACATTCTCATTTGAACCCATCGGGTCCTAAATTCCAGTCAGGTCAGCCACCCCCAATCGAGAATTCTCCAAGTCCTTCTACTACGCTCTAGCCACGTTGTATTTCCTATACCGAAGCTCAAACACAGAGGGAAAAAGGACTGCTATTATTATGATGCAAAGTATGTGCCCGACCACAAGTGCAAAAATCCACAACTATTTTTGGTCGATGATGAAGGGTCTGATGAGATCATGGCTATTTCTTCCCCTGACTCCGCAAATCAAATACTTGAAGAGTCGAACGATCTGAACAAAAAGCAATCTTTCGTGTCCTTAAATGCTTTGGCAGGTTATTCTCATCCGAACACGATTCGAGTACGGGAAAAAATTCGTGGGCAATCTCAGGTTCCCAAGCATCTAGATTTACCTATCACGGCAGCACCTAATTTTAGAGTAATGGTGGGCCATGGAGATAAACTTCACAACAAGGGTTGCATACGCGATTTGAAAAACAATATTCAGGGGACCAACGTGTGTACGGATTTTATGTCTTGTCGTTAGAGGGGACTGGAATGGTATTAGGTGTCGTATGGATGGCTACCCTCAGACCAGTAACAATGGATTTCTCTAAGTTGCAATTTCAATTCCAGCAAGGAGCACACACACATTGTTGGCAAGGTGAATCTGGTCCTAATCCTCAACCAATACAGTTTCAATCTCCCCGTCGCATTTTTGACACAAAAGCTGCGACTGAATGTACTATTTGCAATATCAATCTAACTTGCCTCTTGAGGTTGATGTTCTTCCACAGGATTTAGAATCTATATTAGCACAATTTGTTGAAGTTTTTGGGCCACCACAAGGGTTACCACCTGTTCGATAAAATGAACATGCTATTCACTTGCAACCTATGGTAATATTGGTTAACATGCGACCCTACCATTATCCACAGTTCCAAAAAATAGAAGTTGAACGCCAGGTTCAACACATGCTCGATCATGGCTTAATTTGAAAGAGCACTAGTCCCTTTTTTTATCCAATGCTTCTATTTATGAAGAAAGATGGTACGTATTTCTGCGTTGATTACAAGACATTGAATGTAGTTATAGTCCGAGATAAAATTTTGATTCCCACGGCTGAAGAATTGTTTGATGAATTGGGCACTTCAAAGTTTTTCTTCAAATTGGATTTGCTTGCTGGTTACCATCAAATTCGGGTCCAAGATGCCGACGTGTACGAAACAACATTTCGAACACATGACGGCCATTATGAATTCCTTGCTATACCTTTCGATCTGACCAATGCTCCCTCTACTTTTCAGGCCACTATGAATGAGATTTTTCGTCCTTTCTTGCATAAATTTGTGTTGATTTTTTGGATGATATTCTTGTGTATAGTAATTCAGGGCAAGATAATTTGAATCTTGTTCAACAAGTCTTGCAATGTTTACAGTAGAATGGTTTTGTGGTAAAGCGTAGCAATTGCACTTTTGGTCAAACTAGTGTGGAGTATCTTGGTCATATAATATCGGGACAATGAATCGCAGTGGATCCTACCAAGGTCACGGCAATTACCATTTCGCTGATCCCTTCTACCATCTGAGAAGTATGTTGATTCTTGGGTATTGCTAGCTACTACCGTAAGTTCATAAAAGGCTTTGCTTCTATTGCATCTCTAATTTTCGATTTGCTTCGTAAAGGGCTACAGTTTGAATTGACGAATGAGGCTCAGGCAGCCATGGATCAACTTAAGAAATGCCTTTCATCAGCCCTGTTCTCGGACTACCAGATTTTGACAAAGAATTTTAGGTTCAGGCAGATGCTTTTGGTACGAGAATAGGTGCCGTTTTAATTCAAGCCGGCAGACCATTGGCATATTTTAGTCAAAAACTCTATCCTCGGATGCAACAAGCTTCCACATACAATCGGGAAATGTATGCCATCATACAAGCCGTGGCAAAATGGCATCAATATCTTGCGGGTTGCAAGTTTGTGATATTGACCGACCAACGTTCTCTTCGTGAATTAACACAACATGTTATTCAAACACCTGCGCAACAACGTTGGCTTTCGAAGTTGATTGGGTATGACTTTGAAATTCAGCATCATCTCTACAAACTCAATAATGTCGCTGATCCCTTAACAAGGGAAACTAGAGCTAGTCTTATGGCTTTTCGCGTCCAATTTTGGGTATTATTGATGCTATCTGAGCTGCTAGTGCTACGGATGTTCAGATTCACCAACTTCATACAAATATTCAAACAACACCTGCTGATTTTGTAACATCCAAAAATTTGGCCTAGAAGTATGCTATCAGTTAGATTCCTAAATTAATCATTTTAAGGTGTCACTTAATTGATCAATTAAGTGAATAAATAAAATATAAATTTGGCTTAAGAGTTTGCTACAAATTGATTTCCAGTTCAATTATTGCAGACTTGTCACTTATTAGATTAAATAAGGGATTTGGGACCAAACATGAAGCAAGGAAAAGTGGATAACTTGAGTCAAAGTGACTAAACGAAAATTTTGTAAACTTCTAAGTTGCATGCTAAGAAGGAAAATATTCAAGGTCTTGTAGAGGTGTCACATGAGAGATTAGGCAAGTGGAGGGGTTTGGTGGTGGGGGAGAAGAATAATAAAAAAAAATGGATTCATTATCTTCTTTCTCCCCTTAGTAAACTGAAGCCTTTAGAAGAGAGAGAGTTGAGAGAAAGCTTGCTCAAAGCTTAATACATCACACATCTTTTCTTGAATCTTGTTCGAACCAGGTGGGAGAAAGGTAATTACCTTGCTCTCTCTCCATAATCAAGTGAAAATTATGTACTTGCTTGTAGATATGTTAGTAAATCATGAGAATTGTTTGTTATGTTAGAGTATTAAGTAAGGGTTGCATTACTCTTGTGGTGTATTTTGTAGCAATGACTATAATATTTGTAAGAAAACCTGGGCAATACTTTAAGAAGTATTCGATATACTTGAACCTGGTTTGTGTCATTGTTTGGTTATACTTTATAAAATTGGACTGCCTTGAATAAGATATGAAGATATAATAGATGGTTTTGATGTATAAATATATGTGAACATGTGCTGAAAGGATCGTTTTGAGTACAAATGAAAATAGATGAATTGTTCTGAATATTAAAACAGGGGAGGGGCTGTTAATGTTCCATAGGGGCTGTTTCGAAATGTGTACAAATTGAATCAGGGCTGTCTTGTATTAATTAGGGATTGTTTTGTGTGCTTATGAATTAAGGACTGTTTTGGGAAGTTATAAGGACTGTTTTTATAAGTTTAGGGACCATTCTGCATGTATATAAATGTATTGAAGACTGTTTTGATATATATAATATATATGTAAATATAATGGACTGATTTGGCATGTATATAAACATTTATGGATTGTTTTGTGCTTATGTGATGGTATGCTTGTATATTAAGGATTAAATTGGAAATATATGAATGCTAGAGATTGTTTTGTGTGAACTAAATGACAATTTGAGTTGTGTTGCAAGTGAAAAGTTGTTAGGGATTGATCTAATATATGATTGTACTCTTGTTATGTTTAGACCAAAAAGGAGTGAAGAATAGGACTAAAGTAGATCAAATAATAGATAAACAAAAGTGGATCGTGATTCGGGAAAAAAACTAGCTCGGAACAACCTCTGAGTGTAGTTTAAAGTTTCGGGATAGGCTAGAAACCTTCCCAAGCACCTTTTGTTGTCTTAGTTATATTTTCTTATATCAGTGCTATGCTGTGCTTAAATGAGCTTGGATCGAGGTGAGTACCTAGATGGTAAGGTTTATATATGTATATGATGTGTTATGTTTGAATAAATGATATTCTCAAATTGAAAACTATCCATACTTGAATATGCTTGGTAGTAGTATATGTTATTCGAGTAATACGAATGGTGATGTATTGAGAAATTCACATGACTTGAATACATGCCGAATATGAAAGAGACAATAAGCTTTGTTTATACGATATTCTGATTGAGGAGCTAAGCTCATTTTGCCTCTGACATGTTAAGTTATAAGCCTTACTTATGTAATCCTATAAACTTGAAACTTTGTTTACCTCTGGTAAATAAGATACGTTTTTCGAATATCAAGTTAAGGAGCTAAGCTCAATTTTGATTCTAATATGAAAGATATAAGTAAAAGCCTTGGTTTCGAGTCATCATAGGTATAGTTGGCATGCCATAGAGTCCATAGAGCTCGTGTTTGGGGTGGACTATGGTCCTGGACTACGGTCATTATTTGGCGACAGTAGGAGGGAAGTTTTGTGGCCACTTGGTGACAGTAGGAGGGATTGACCGGTACTGTGAGTACCATTTTATTTGGCAACAGTTGGTTGGGGATTCGTGTACCTAGGCTGTTATTCGATTCTCAAGGCTATGTTAAAGACAAAACATGAAAAATGCAAATTTAACTAATGTATTATTTTGATAACTTATGAGACAAGTAATACATGTTTACAATATGCTTTGTTTGTTAGCTTATCTGATAAGTAAATCATGTCTGTAATATGCTATGCTTGATAATTTATATGATAAGTAACATATGTATATGGGAAACTATGCTCGAAATGACTAGTGGGCCGTTTTGAATAGAAATGAACATGTTATGGACTATTGTGAACATATATATGTATGCACTTGACTAGTGCAGTGTTTTGAATGTATAATTGTATACATATGATTAGTGGACTGTTTAGTTAAATTCAAGCATATCTTAGATTAGTGGACTGTTTTGATTAAATTCAAGCATGTCTTGGACTGTTTTGAATGTATAATTGTATACATAAGATTAGTGGATTGTTTTGATAAATTCAAGCATGTCTTGGACTGTTTTGAATGTATAATTGTATACATATGATTGGTGGACTGTTTTGGTTAAATTCAAGCATGTCTTGGACCGTTTTGAATGTATAATTGTATACATATGATTAGTGGACTGTTTTGGTTAAATTCAAGCATGCCTTGGACTGTTTTGAATGTATAATTGTATACATATGATTAGTGGACTGTTTTGGTTAAATTCAAGCATGCCTTGGACTGTTTTGAAGGTACAATTGTATACATATGATTAGTGGACTGTTTTGGTTGAATTAAACCATGCCTTGGACTGTTTTGAAGGTATAATTGTATACATATGATTAGTGGATTGTTTTGGTTAAATTCAAGCATGTCTTGGACTTGGACTATTTTGAATGTATAATTGTATACATATGATTAGTGGACTGTTTTTGGTTAAATTCAAGCATGTCTTGGACTGTCTTGAATGTATAATTGTATACATATGATTAGTGGACTATTTTGGTTAAATTCAAGCATGTCTTGGACTGTCTTGAATGTATAATTGTATACATAAGATTAGTGGACTGTTTTGGATAAATTCAAGCATGTCTTGGACTGTCTTGAATGTATAATTGTATACATATGATTAGTGGACTATTTTGGATAAATTCAAGCATGTCTTGGACTATTTTGAATGTATAATTGTATATACATGATTAGTGGACTGTTTTGGTTAAATTCAAGCATGTCTTGGAGTGTTTTGAACATATATTAGTATCTCATAAATATGACATGATATGTTGTTATCTTATGTGCCAAGTAACTTGCATGCAAATATGCTAGTCTGATAACTTGTGAGATAAGTAGCAATGTTCACGAAATTCTATGTTTGATAACTTATATGAAAAGTAACCATGTTCATGATATGCTATGTTAGATAGCTTGTGTGACAAGTATCACCTGTCTATGATATGCTATGTTAGATAGCTTGTGTGACAAGTATCACATGACTATGATATGCTATGTTTGATATCTTGTGTGACAAGTATCACCTGTCTATGATATGCTATGTTAGATAGTTTGTGTGACAAACATCACCTGTCTATGATATGCTATGTTGGATAACTTGTGTGATAAGAAACCATGACCTGGATATGTTACGCATAATATCTTAAGTGTTAATTAACTCCTGAATGTGATATGTTATGCTATTTTTCTTTCTATTGATAATTGAGTATCAAATTGTATGAATAGATATACTTGTATGAATGCTCATGTATATTTAGGTTCATGCATTATTCGAGCACCCTTTTGTATACATGAAAATGCTTTGCTTGGGCAGCTATATATGTATATATATATATATATGCTTTGAGTGAATAATCAAGTATACTTGCGTATGCTTTGTTTGAACATTATGTGTATTTATGTTTATGCCTGATTCGAATACCATGTATAAGAATAAGTTCTTGTTTGTGTGTATCTTGTCCTAATATGACTAACCTTTTGTCCAAGCTTAGTATGTGAAAGGACAAATTATTGTTTCATACTAATAGTCACTTTAAGCTACCTCGCTAAGCCTATGCTTACTCTATCCTTTTAATGCATTTCAGGATGAACTTGCTTATGAGTACTTTCTGAGCTCGAACGAGATCACGAGTTTCAATGTGTATGTTCGTATTCTCCTTAAGAACTCCTAGATGGTGGCACATAGTCGTTAAGAATGCATTGTGCATTACCAATTCCTGTTTGATTAAATATGTTTATAAGCTTTATAAGTATTCAAAGTTTTATAAGGGGCCTTTAATAATTTCTTAGTTGCTTGCTATATGAGTTATAATTTTTAGCATGATTGTATAGTTGTTTAAATATCTATATGTGCCTTAAGTTGTTAGATCACCTTGATGTCATGCGTGTATGTGGGATGAAATATATATATATTATCATCTGTTAAACCCTAAAAAGGTAACATAGTTCGTATGATTAGATTGGTGGTTAAAATAAACAATTGGTAAGTATATTTATGAATATGTATATTATAATGCGATGCGAATGTGATTGGATTTGAATGAGACTAGTGTACGTGATTATATGCTTGTTATGATCTTGAGATGGTTGCTCGTATATCTACATATATGGAAATCCTTGTTATGCCTAATTCAAGAATCACATAGTTTAATTAACCTTTCAAAGAGACGTTTGTTACAGTCTTTTCTCTCTTAACCGTTCGAATGATAAACATGAACTGGATTAGACCTAAAACTTGAATAGCTAAAACTGGTTATTCAAACTTTTAAGATTAGTCTTAACCTTTCTAGATTTTATTTAAGTATGCTTTGTATATTGGGAGTTTATCAAATAAAGTATAAGTTGTGAGCTATCAAATGACTTGTTACGTATAATGTGTAAGCATACCTGCTTGAACATGAAATGTATTGTGGACTTAATCTTTGAAAGTTACTAAAAAGTTTTAAATCCCCCTGATTTCTGGTTGCATGCTTAGTTGAGATTTGTTAAGACGTCTTATGTTTGTTTGGATTTTGTTCAGTAATACTTCTTAAATCGGTTTACTCCTAGACCGGGTAAGGGGTGTTACATTTATTGGTATCAGAGCTTAGGTTTAGTCGATTCTCGGACTAAACCAGAACTTGTTGCATCATCATAAGTTTTTGTGCCACCTAAGAGTTAAATTTGATAAGTACTTATGATCTACGTCTGATAAAAGCTCTCTTTTATGCATTATTAGCCTTTAGAAATGTATGAGACGCGTTAGGGTCGGGATATTGAGATCTCGGTTGGTTCCTCCAATGGAGGAAGAAGAGTAAGAATGAACTGAGAACAACAGAATTCTCTGAATGTTGCTAGTTGTAGCAAAAAGCTCCTTCAACTCATCATGATAAGTAAAAGCCTTGGTTTTGAGTCAGCCATAGGTATAGTTGGCATTCCATAGTCCATAGAGCTCGTGTTTGGGGTAGACTACGGTCCTTATTTGGCAACAGTAGGAGGAAAGTTTTGTGGTCACTTGGCGATAGTAGGAGGGATTTACCGGTACTGCGAGTACCATTTTATTTGGTGATAGTTGGTTGGGGATTCATGTACCTAGGCTGTTATTCGATTCTCAAGGCTATGTTAAAGACAAAACATGAAAAGGCAAATTTAACTAATGTATTATTTTGATAACTTATGAGACAAGTAATACATGTTTACAATATGCTATGTTTGATAGCTTATCTGATAAGTAAATCATGTTTGCAATATGCTATGCTTAATAATTTATATGATAAGTAACATATGTATATGGGATACTATGTTCGAAATTACTAGTGGGCTATTTTGAATAGACATGAACATGTTATGGACTGTTGTGAACATATATATGTATGCACTTCACTAGTGGACTATTTTGAATGTATAATTGTATACATATGATTAGCGGACTATTTTAGTTAAATTCAAGCATGGTTTTGATTAAATTCAAGCATGTCTTGGACTGTTTTGAATGTATAATTCTATACATATGATTAGTGGATTGTTTTGGTTAAATTCAAGCATGTCGTGGACTATTTTGAATGTATAAATGTATACATATGATTAGTGGACTGTTTTGGTTAAATTCAAGCATGTCTTGGACTGTTTTGAATGTATAATTGTATGCATATGATTAGTGGACTGTTTTGGTTAAATTCAAGCATGTCTTGGACTGTTTTGAATGTATAATTGCATATACATGATTAGTGGACTGTTTTGGTTAAACTCAAGCATGTCTTGGAGTGTTTTGAACATATACGAGTATCTCATGAATATGACATGATATGTTGTTATCTTATGTGCCAAGTAACTTGCGTGCAAATATGCTAGTCTGATAACTTGTGAGATAAGTAACAATGTTCACGAAATGCTATGTTTGATCACTTATATGAAAAGTAACCATGTTCATGATATGCTATGTTAGATAGCTTGTGTGACAAGTATCACTTGACTATGATATGCTATGTTAGATAGCTTGTGAGACAAGTATCACATGTCTATGATATGCTATGTTGGATAGCTTGTGTGACAAGTATCACCTATTTATGATATGCTATGTTGGATAACTTGTGTGATAAGAAACCATGACATGGATATGTTATATGTAACATCTTAAGTGTTAAGTAACTCATGTATATGATATGTTATGCTCATTGTCTTTCTATTGGTAATTGAGTATCAAATTGGGTGAATAGATATGCTTGTTCGAATGCTCATGTATATTTAGGTTCATGCATTATTTAAGCACCCTTTGTATATATGAAAATGCTTTGCTTGGGTGAATATATATGAATATATATTGTGTTAGTAATCAAGTATACTTGTGTATGCTTTGTTTGAACATTATGTGTGTTTATGTTCATGCCTGATGCGAATACCATTTATAAGAATAAGTGGTTGTTTGTTTGTGTCTTGTCCTAATATTACTAACCTCTTGTCAAAGCCTAGTATGTGAAAGGACAGATTATTGTTTCATACTAATAGTCACTTTAAGCTACCTCGCTAAGCCGATGCTTACTCTATCCTTTCAATGCATATCATGTAACACCCTAACCAGTGTTCTATATCCAATACCAATTAGAGTATTACACAAAGAATATACCAATATACCACATTAATATTTATAAGAAAAATTATAAATTATTCATTTTACTATTTATCGCATAGATTCATATTTCAAATTTTAATCCCATCTAATTAGGTCCAATTTCAGGTAGCAACTTAATAATTCTTATCTACGATATATAAGAAATATAACTACCTAAAAATTGCCTAAAATAAAAATCTACCCGACTGCTCTATTTAACCTTTTTAGACATTACAAGATTTTTTATTTAATACAACTACTCACCATACAATATAAACATAAACTAGTTTATATGTTATTACAAACCATATATAAACTAGTAGGCTTGATTTGAAGCTCAGCCATTATTGCACAATTTTCCTTTAACCTTAACAGAGCATTCAATGTTCTCAAGGCAGAAAATGTCTTCCGGCTAAGTGCATCTACTGCCACAATAGCCTTCCCGGGATGGTAATCAATGATTACATCATAGTTCTTGATCAGTTCTACCCATCTTCTTTGCCTCAAATTAAGCTCATTTTGAGACAGCAAAATTTCAAACTTTTACGATCCGTGAAGATGTATCACTTTTCACCATATAAGTAGTGACGACAAATCTTCAAAGCGAACACCACTGCAGCCAACTCTAAATCATGAGTAGGATAATTTCTTTCATGAGTTTTGAGTTGTCGAGAAGCATACGCTACAACTTTTCCTTCTTGCATCAATACACACCCCAAACCATTATAGGATGCATCACTATATATTGTGAAATTCTTCCCATATTCTGGTTGTACTAAAACAAAAGCTTCTGTTAGTATCTTCTTCAATTTGTCGAAGCTTTCCTTACACTTATCTGTCCAAACAAATGTCACATCTTTTCTTAATAGCTTAGTTATTGAAGCAGCAATCATTGAAAAATCTTTCACAAACCGCCGATAATAACTAGCTAATCCCAAAAAACTTCTCACTTGAGAGATATTTTGAGGAACTTTCCATTCGAGTATTGCTTGAACCTTTTTAGGATCAACTCGAATTCCTTCTACAGAGACTATGTGTCCAAGGAAAGCTACTCCAGACAACCAGAATTCACACTTTGACAGCTTTGCATGTAATTTCTTTTATCGAAGGATCTGAAGAACTACTCGAAGATGAGTATCATGAGCCTCTTTGGTTTTTGAATAAACCAATATATCATCTATGAATACCACCACAAACTGATCCAAATATGGCTGAAATATCTGATTCATCAGATCCTTAAAAGCTGTCGGTGCATTTGTAAGTCCAAAAGGCATTACTACAAACTCATAATGCCCATATCTAGTTCTAAAAGCTGTCTTTGGTATATCTATTTCTTTGATCTTGAATTGATGATACCCCAATCGAAGATCAATTTTAGAAAACATCGTTGTTCCTTTAAGTTGATCAAAGAGGTCATCAATCCTTGGTAAAGGATATTTGTTCTTCACTGTCACTTTATTAAGTTGACGATAATCCACACATAACCTCATCGATCCATCTTTCTTTTTCACAAATAGGACTGAAGCTCTCCAAGGTGATATACTAGTTCGTATAAAACCTCGATCTAATAATTCCTGCAATTGAGCTTTCAACTCTTTGAGTTTTGCATGAGCTATCATGCATGGTGCCATTGATATTGGTGTTGTTCCAGGAAGCACGTCAATACCAAATTCCACCTCTCGATTAGGAGGTAATCCTGGTAATTCATCTAGAAAAACATCTGGAAATTCCTGCACCGTGGGTATATTTTCCAGATTTATCTTTGTTTCTGGAGTATTTATCATATGAGCTAAATATGCTTTATACTCATGTGACAATAACTTTCCAGCAATTACAGCTGCAATTTCGTTGCTCAAATAATTTTTCCTTTCTCCCTCAAATATTATTTCCAAACCATCTGCTTCTTTTAAGACTGCCATTTCTAATCGGCATTCAACCGTAGCATCATATGCCGATAGCCAATTTATTCCAAGAATGACTTCAAACTCTTGGAAAGTAAATTCTATAAGATTGGTTGCAAATTCTTTTCCGTGGATCTTTATATGACACTTTTTACATATTCGAACTACTTTCGCGCTTTGTCCTAGGGTATTAATAGCAACTACCTCACTCGAAATTGGTTCTACTAGAATATTTCTTCCAAGTACTACTTTAGAACTAATATACGAATGGGTAGAGCCCGGGTCAATTAATGCTAAAATAGGTTTGCTAAGAAGTTTAATCATACCTTCTACGATCTTTAAATCATCTCGATCAATAGCAGTCTTGATATTATATACTCGAGTAGCACCCTTGTCTTCTCGACCATATATGGTCGTAGATACTCCTTGTTCGCCTCCTTTGTTTCCTCTACTTTTCTGAGGCAATGCGACTGGCCGATCAGAGTGAAGCTCTGGATAATCCTTTTTGAAATGACCAACTTGTCCATAATAATATCATTCTCCACCAGTGAACCAGCATTGACAAGAATGCCTCTTTCCATAATGTTCACATTTCGGAATAGGATGAAATATGAAGCCCCGAGTACCCGTAGTAACAGTCTGAGCCTGCTTTGACTTCCCTCCAGAATATCTTTTTTTAGCGAAAGAAGTTGATGTTGCTAGACTTTGCTTTGGAAAACCTTTACTGCGTTTAAATGACGACACAACAAAAGAACTTCCAGATCTTTTTCCAGCTTGAACTTGTTTTCCCGCCTTTTCCTCGAGGTTCACTTTTTCCATAGCTTTTGCTCGATTCACCACCTCTTGAAAAGTGTGAAATTTTGGGAAACTAATACCCTTTTATATTAAGAATCCAACCTAGCTATAAATTTATCGATTCTGGATTTTTCGGTTGGAAGGAACTCTTCTACAAATCGGGCTCAGTCTATTGAATTCACATTCGTATTCATAGACTGTCCTGCCCAATTGTTTCAAATCTAGGAACTGCTACCTCATTTCTTCAATGAACAGGTCCCCAATATACTTTTCTTTGAATTCTTTTAGAAAGAATTCCCATGTAATCTGTTTTGGAGAAACCCAACAGTGACTACATTCCATCACACACTGTCTTGCTCCATCAGAAGGGATACTACTTCTAACTTTCCTTGATCATCGCAAGAAATCCTACTCAACATGATCTTAATATCGTTTAACCAGTAATCAACGGCCATTGGATCTACATCAGTATCACCTCGAAACTTTGGTGCTTTCATTTTCCTTAATTCCTTAGGAACCGATCATCGGTGCTCGATGATTTAGAATAGCATGCAATGCTTGAAGAAATAAGCCTTGATCCTGTACATGCATATTCTTTTGTTCCCGAGTTGGTACTCGTTTTTTTTGAGCAAAGGGCGGATCCCGATTTACCTTATAGCCACTAATGCAAACTCCATTTAAAAAATCCGAGTAACACGAAAACATCATTCTTGGGGTAAACTATTCATTTATGGGACTAAAATACATAACTTTTGGAAATTACAATTTAGTCCTTGAACTTTTCCAAAGTTTATACTTTGGCCACCAAACTTTAAAATTTTTCATTTTAGTCACCAGCCAAAATTTGGGATATTACAATTCTCTCCCTTAAGAAAATTTGTCCTCGAATTTTCCTTACATACTTGGTTCAAAAAGGTACGGATATCGCTTCTTCATTACTTCTCTCTGTTTCCCAAGTAGCTTCTTCTACTTTGTGATTTCTCCACAAGACTTTAACTAGAGGAATCTTTTTGTTCCTTAATTACTTTTCTCCTTGAGTTAAAATTTTTACATTTTCTTCATCATAGGTCAAATCTAATTGAATCTCGGTTTTTCTCGGCGTAATAACATGTGAAGGATCCGATCGATATCTTCAAGCATGGATACATGAAATACATCATGGACCTTACTCCACTCCGGTGGAAAAGCTAGTCGATACGCCACTGGACCAACCTTTTTTAAGATTTCATAAGGACCAATGAATCTTGGGCTAAGCTTTTATTTTCATCCAAAGCGTAATATCTTTTTCCAGGGTGAAACCTTTAAGAATACTTTATCTCTAACTTCGAACTCAATATCCTTTCTTTTAAGATCTAAAAACGACTTTTGTCTGTCAGCAACAGCCTTGAGATTATCTTAAATTATTTTTACCTTATTCTCTGTTTCTTGAACAAGATCTAGTCTGATGATTTTTCGATCCTCAAACTCGAACCATTTCAATGGTGTTCAGAATTTTCTTCCATATAATGCCTCATAAGGTGCCATCTTTATACTTGATTGATAACTTTTGTTGTAGGCAAACTCAGCTAATGGAAGATATTTTTCCGATGAACTTGCAAAATTTATTATACATGCTCGAGCATATCTTCAAGTATTTGAATAGTTCTTTATGATTTTCCATCTGTTTGGGGATGGAAAGCACTCATCAAGTGTAGTCGAGTTCCCAATGCTTCATGTAGCGCACTCCAAAACCTTGAAGTGAATCTTGGATCTCTATTAGATATAATAGACATAGGAACTCCATGCAGTCTAATAATTTCCTTTATATATAACTCCACCAACTTGTTCAAGGAGTAGTCCTGTTCAAACTGGTATGAAATGTGCCGTCTTAGTCAATCAGTCCACAATCACCCAAATCGAATCTTTCTTACTTGGCGTCGATGGTAAACCTATTACAAAATCCATAGGGACCTTTTCCCACTTCCATTGTGGAATTGAGATCGGTTGAAGTAATCCCGATGGAACTTGATGTTCGCCTTTACTTGTTGGCATGATAAACATTTAGCAACAACCTCGGTGATAGTTCACTTTATGCCGTGCCATAAAAATTGACTCTTTATGTCTTGATACATTTTGTTGCCTCCTGGATGCATAGTTAAAGGACTGAAATGTGCTTCTAAAAGTATTTCCCTCTTTAATCATCATCTTGAGGAATATCTATCCGTCCTTTATAACATAAGCATCCATTAGATTTTACTTCAAAGTCTTTAGATTCACCACGTCCAACATGTTTCTTCCTTTCCAAGCATTCTTTATCCTTTACTTGTAACTCTTTAATCCTTTCTATCAAAGTAGGCTTGATTTGAAGCTCAGCCATTATTGCACCATTTTCTTGTAACCTTAACTGAGCATTCAATGTTCTCAAGACAGAAAATGTCTTCCGGCTAAGAGCATCTCGCAACCACAATAGCCTTCCCGGATGGTAATCAATGATTACATCATAGTCCTTGATCAGTTCTACCCATTTTCTTTGCCTCAAATTAAGCTCCTTTTGAGAGAGCAAATATTTCAAACTTTTATGATCCGTGAAGATGTAGCACTTTTCACCTTATAAGTAGTGACACCAAATCTTCAAAGCAAACACCACTTTGCAGCCAACTCTAAATCATGAGTAGGATAATTTCTTTCATGAGTTTTGAGTTGTCGAGAAGCATACGCTTACAACTTTTCCTTCTTGCATCAATACACACCCCAAACAATTATGGATGCATCACTATATATTGTGAAAATCTTCCCATATTCTGGTTTGTACTAAAACAAGAGCTTCTATTAATATCTTCTTCAATTTGTCGAAGCTTTCTTGATATTTATTTGTCCAAAAAAATGTCACATCTTTTCTTAATAGCTTAGTTATTGAAGAGACAATCATTGAAAAATCTTTCACGAACCGCCGATAATAACTAGCTAACCCCAAGAAACTTCTCACTTAAGAGATATTTTGAGGAACTTTCCATTCGAGTACTGCTTGAACCTTTTTAGGATCAACTCAAATTCCTTCCACAGAGACTATGTGTCCAAGGAAAGCTACTTGACAAACAGAATTCACACTTTGTGACTTTGCATGTAATTTCTTTTATCGAAGGATCGAAGAACTACTCGAAAATGAGTATCATGATCCTCTTTGGTTTTTGAATAAACCAATATATCATCTATGAATACCACCACAAATTGATCCAAATATGGCTGAAATATCCGATTTATCGGATCCATAAAAGCTGTCGGTGCATTTGTAAGTCCAAAAGGCATTACTACAAACTCATAATGCCTATATCTAGTTAAAAAGCTGTCTTTGGTATATCTATTTCTTTGATCTTGAATTGATGATACCCCAATCGAAGATCAATTTTAGAAAACATCGTTGTTCCTTTAAGTTGATCAAAGAGGTCATCAATCCTTGGTAAAGGATATTTGTTCTTCACTTTGTTACTTTATTAAGTTGACGATAATCCACACATAACCTCATTGATCCATCTTTCTTTTTTTCACAAATAGGACTGAGCTCTCCAAGGTGATATACTAGTTCGTTTAAAACCTCGATCTAATAATTCCTACAATTGAGCTTTCAACTCTTTGAGTTTTGCATGAGCTATCATGCATGGTGCCATTGATATTGGTGTTGTTCCAGGAAGCACGTCAATACCAAATTCCACCTCTCGATTAGGAGGTAATCCTGGTAATTCATCTAGAAAAACATCTGGAAATTCCTGCACCGTGGGTATATTTTCCAGATTTATCTTTGTTTCTGGAGTATTTATCATATGAGCTAAATATGCTTTATACTCATGTGACAATAACTTTCCAGCAATTACAGCTGCAATTTCGTTGCTCAAATAATTTTTCCTTTCTCCCTCAAATATTATTTCCAAACCATCTGCTTCTTTTAAGACTGCCATTTCTAATCGGCATTCAACCGTAGCATCATATGTCAATAGCCAATTTATTCCAAGAATGACTTCAAACTCTTGGAAAGTAAATTCTATAAGATTGGTTGCAAATTCTTTTTCCTTGGATCTTTATATGATATTTTTACATATTCGAACTACTTTGGCGCTTTGTCCTAGGGTATTGATAGCAACTACCTCACTCGAAATTGGTTCTACTAGAATATTTCTTCCAAGTACTACTTTAGAACTAATATACGAATGGGTAGAGCCCGGATCAATTAATGCTAAAATAGGTTTGCTAAGAAGTTTAATCATACCTTCTACGATCTTTAAATCATCTCGATCAATAGTAGTCTTGATATTATATACTCGAGTAGCACCCTTGTCTTCTCAACTAGATATGGTCGTAGATACTCCTTGTTTGCCTCCTTTGTTTCCTCTACTTTTCCGAGGCAATGCAACTGGCCGATCAGAGTGAAGCTCTGGATAATCCTTTTTGAAATGACCAACTTGTCCATAATAATATCATTCTCCACCAGTGAACCAGCATTGACAAGAATGCCTCTTTCCATAATGTTCACATTTCGGAATAGGATGAAATATGAAGCCCCGAGTACCCGTAGTAACAGTCTGAGCCTGCTTTGACTTCCCTCCAGAATATCTTTTTTTAGCGAAAGAAGTTGATGTTGCTAGACTTTGCTTTGGAAAACCTTTACTGCGTTTAAATGACGACACAACAAAAGAACTTCCAGATCTTTTTCCAGCTTGAACTTGTTTTCCCGCCTTTTCCTCGAGGTTCACTTTTTCCATAGCTTTTGCTCGATTCACCACCTCTTGAAAAGTGTGAAATTTTGGGAAACTAATACCCTTTTATATTAAGAATCCAACCTAGCTATAAATTTATCGATTCTGGATTTTTCGGTTGGAAGGAACTCTTCTACAAATCGGCTCAGTCTATTGAATTCACATTCGTATTCATAGACTGTCCTGCCCAATTGTTTCAAATCTAGGAACTGCTACCTCATTTCTTCAATGAACAGGTCCCCAATATACTTTTCTTTGAATTCTTTTAGAAAGAATTCCCATGTAATCTGTTTTGGAGAAACCCAACAGTGACTACATTCCATCACACACTGTCTTGCTCCATCAGAAGGGATACTACTTCTAACTTTCCTTGATCATCGCAAGAAATCCTACTCAACATGATCTTAATATCGTTTAACCAGTAATCAACGGCCATTGGATCTACATCAGTATCACCTCGAAACTTTGGTGCTTTCATTTTCCTTAATTCCTTAGGAACTGATACTGGTGCTCGATGATTTAGAATAGCATGCAATGCTTGAAGAAATAAGCCTTGATCCTGTACATGCATATTCTTTTGTTCCTGAGTTGGTACCTCTACGTTTTGCTGAGCAAAGGGCGGATCCTGATTTACCTTATAGCCACTAATGCAAACTCCGTACGAAAAATCCGAGTAACACGAAAACATCATTCTTGGGGGTAAACTATTCATTTATGGGACTAAAATACATAACTTTTGGAAATTACAATTTAGTCCTTGAACTTTTCCAAAGTTTATACTTTGGCCACCAAACTTTAAAATTTTTCATTTTAGTCACCAGCCAAAATTTGGGATATTACAATTCTCTCCCCTTAAGAAAATTTGTCCTCGAATTTTCCTTACATACTTGGTTCAAAAAGGTACGGATACTGCTTCTTCATTACTTCCTCTGTTTCCCAAGTAGCTTCTTCTACTTTGTGATTTCTCCACAAGACTTTAACTAGAGGAATCTTTTTGTTCCTTAATTACTTTTCTCCTTGAGTTAAAATTTTTACATTTTCTTCATCATAGGTCAAATCTAATTGAATCTCGGTTTCTTCTGGCGTAATAACATGTGAAGGATCTGATCGATATCTTCGAAGCATGGATACATGAAATACATCATGGACCTTACTCCACTCCGGTGGAAAAGCTAGTCGATACGCCACTGGACCAACCTTTTTTAAGATTTCATAAGGACCAATGAATCTTGGGCTAAGCTTTTATTTTCATCCAAAGCGTAATATCTTTTTCCAGGGTGAAACCTTTAAGAATACTTTATCTCTAACTTCGAACTCAATATCCTTTCTTTTAAGATCTAAAAACGACTTTTGTCTGTCAGCAACAGCCTTGAGATTATCTTAAATTATTTTTACCTTATTCTCTGTTTCTTGAACAAGATCTAGTCTGATGATTTTTCGATCCTCAAACTCGAACCATTTCAATGGTGTTCAGAATTTTCTTCCATATAATGCCTCATAAGGTGCCATCTTTATACTTGATTGATAACTTTTGTTGTAGGCAAACTCAGCTAATGGAAGATATTTTTCCGATGAACTTGCAAAATTTATTATACATGCTCTGAGCATATCTTCAAGTATTTGAATAGTTCTTTATGATTTTCCATCTGTTTGGGGATGGAAAGCACTACTGAAGTGTAGTCGAGTTCCCAATGCTTCATGTAGCGCACTCCAAAACCTTGAAGTGAATCTTGGATCTCTATTAGATATAATAGACATAGGAACTCCATGCAGTCTAATAATTTCCTTTATATATAACTCCACCAACTTGTTCAAGGAGTAGTCTGTTCAAACTGGTATGAAATGTGCCGTCTTAGTCAATCAGTCCACAATCACCCAAATCGAATCTTTCTTACTTGGCGTCGATGGTAAACCTATTACAAAATCCATAGGGACCTTTTCCCACTTCCATTGTGGAATTGAGATCGGTTGAAGTAATCCCGATGGAACTTGATGTTCTGCCTTTACTTGTTGGCATGATAAACATTTAGCAACAACCTCAGTGATAGTTCACTTTATGCCAGGCCATAAAAATTGACTCTTTATGTCTTGATACATTTTGTTGCCTCCTGGATGCATAGTTAAAGGACTGAAATGTGCTTCTAAAAGTATTTCCCTCTTTAATCATCATCTTCAGGAATATCTATCCGTCCTTTATAACATAAGCATCCATTAGATTTTACTTCAAAGTCTTTAGATTCACCACGTCCAACATGTTTCTTCCTTTCCAAGCATTCTTTATCCTTTACTTGTAACTCTTTAATCCTTTCTATCAAAGTAGGCTTGATTTGAAGCTCAGCCATTATTGCACCATTTTCTTGTAACCTTAACTGAGCATTCAATGTTCTCAAGACAGAAAATGTCTTCCGGCTAAGAGCATCTGCAACCACAATAGCCTTCCCCGGATGGTAATCAATGATTACATCATAGTCCTTGATCAGTTCTACCCATTTTCTTTGCCTCAAATTAAGCTCCTTTTGAGAGAGCAAATATTTCAAACTTTTATGATCCGTGAAGATGTAGCACTTTTCACCTTATAAGTAGTGACACCAAATCTTCAAAGCAAACACCACTGCAGCCAACTCTAAATCATGAGTAGGATAATTTCTTTCATGAGTTTTGAGTTGTCGAGAAGCATACGCTACAACTTTTCCTTCTTGCATCAATACACACCCCAAACAATTATGGATGCATCACTATATATTGTGAAAATCTTCCCAGATTCTGGTTGTACTAAAATAGGAGCTTCTATTAATATCTTCTTCAATTTGTCGAAGCTTTCTTGATATTTATTTGTCCAAAAATTGGCACATCTTTTCTTAATAGCTTAGTTATTGAAGAGACAATCATTGAAAAATCTTTCACGAACCGCCGATAATAACTAGCTAACCCCAAGAAACTTCTCACTTAAGAGATATTTTGAGGAACTTTCCATTCGAGTACTGCTTGAACCTTTTTAGGATCAACTCAAATTCCTTCCACAGAGACTATGTGTCCAAGGAAAGCTACTTCAGACAACCAGAATTCACACTTTGACAGCTTTGCATGTAATTTCTTTTCTCGTAGGATCTGAAGAACTACTCGAAAATGAGTATCATGATCCTCTTTGGTTTTTGAATAAACCAATATATCATCTATGAATACCACCACAAATTGATCCAAATATGGCTGAAATATCTGATTTATCGGATCCATAAAAGCTGTCAGTGCATTTGTAAGTCCAAAAGGCATTACTACAAACTCATAATGCCTATATCTAGTTCTGAAAACTGTCTTTGGTATATCTGTTTCTTTGATCTTCAATTGATGATACCCCGATCGAAGATCAATTTTAGAAAACATCGTTTCTCCTTTAAGTTGATCAAAGAGGTAATAAATCCTTGCTAAAGGATATTTGTTCTTCACCGTTACTTTATTAAGTTGACGATAATCCACACATAACCTCATTGATCCATCTTTCTTTTTCACAAATAGGACTGGAGCTCCCCAAGGTGATATACTAGGTCGTTTAAAACCTCGATCTAATAATTCCTAAAATTGAGCTTTCAACTCTTTGAGTTTTGAAGGAGCTATTATGTATGGTGCCATTAATATTGGAGTTGTTCCAGGAAGAACATCAATACCGAATTCCACCTCTCGATTAGGAGGTAATCCTGGTAATTCATCCGGAAAAACATCTAGAAATTTCCTCACCGTGGGTATATTTTCCAGATTTAACTTTGTTTCCAGAGTATTTATCACATGAGCTAAATATGCTTTATACTCATGTGATAATAACTTTCCAGCAATTACAGCTGCAATTTCGTTGCTCAAATAATTTTGCCTTTCTCGCTCAAATATTATTTCCAAACCATCTAGTCCTTTTAAGACTGTCCTTTCTAATCGGCATTCAACCGTAGCATCATATGTCAATAGCCAATTCATTCCAAGAATGACTTCAAACTCTTGGAAAGGCAATTCCATAAGATTGGCTGGAAATTCTTTTCCTTGGATCTTTATAGGATATTTTTTACATATTCGAACTACTTTGGCGCTTTGTCCTAGGGGATTGATAGCAACTGCCTCACTCGAAATTGGTTCTACTAGAATATTTCTTCCAAGTACTACTTTAGAACTAATATACGAATGGGTAGAGCCCGGATCAATTAATTCTAAAATAGGTTTGCAAGGAGTTCAATCATACATGCTACGATCTCTGAATCATCTCGATCAATTGTAGTCTTGATACTATATACTCGAGTAGCACCCTTATATTCTCAACTAGATATGGTCGTAGAAACTCCTGGTTTGCCTCCTGTGTTTCCTTAACTTTTCTGAGGCAATGCAACTGATCGATCAGAGTGAAGCTCTGGAAAATCCTTTTTGAAATGACCAACTTGTCCACAATAATAACATTCTCCACTAGCGAACCAGCATTGACAAGAATGCCTCTTTCCATAATGTTCACATTCCAGAACATGATGAAATCTGGAGCCCCGAGTACCCGCAGTAACAGTCTGAGCCTGCTTTGACTTCCCTCTAGAATATATTTTTTTAACGGAAGAAGCTGATGTCCCTGGACTTTGCTGTGGAAAACCTTTACTGCGTTTAAATGACGACACAACAAATGAACTTCCAGATCTTTTTCCAGCTTGAACTTGTTTTCTCGCCTTTTCCTCGAGGTCCACTTTTTCCATAGCTTTTGCTCGATTCACCACCTCTTTAAAAGTGATGAAATTGTGGGAAGCCAATACCCTTTTATATTGAGAATCCAACCCAGCTATAAATTTATCGATTCTGGATTTTTCGGTTGGAAGGAACTTTTCTCCAAATCGACTCAGTATATTGAATTCATATTCGTATTCATAGACTGTCCTGCCCGATTATTTCAAATCCAGGAACTGCTCCTTTATTTCTTCGATGAACAGGTCCCCAATATACTTTTCTTTGAATTCTTTTAGAAAGAATTCCCATGTAATCTGTTCCAGAGGAGCCCGACAGTGACTACATTCCACCACACACTGGCTTGCTCCATCAGAAGGGATACTACTTCTAACTTTCCTTGATCATCGCAAGGAATCCTACTCAACATGATCTTAATATCGTTTAACCAGTAATCAGCGGCCATTGGATCTACATCAGTATCACCTCGAAACTCTAGTGCTTTCATTTTCCTTAATTCCTTAGGAACTGATACTGGTGCTCGATGATTTACAATAGCATCCAATGCTTGAAGAAATAAGCCTTGATCCTGTACAGGCATATTCCTTTGTTCTTGAGTTGGTACCTCTACGTTTTGTTGAGCAAGGGGCGGTTCCTGATTCACCTTATTACTCCCGCTTTGAGCCAGGATATCATGCTCAACTCCCTGACGGGATTATTGATGATCAAACATTTGTTAATGTCACAATCATCCCTTATAAGTAAGGAGTAACAATACTAATTACTAGGCATCCAATTATATTCATACCAATATCAGTAATTCTTGACATCCTAGTGGCATGTATATAATTCCAACTATTAACAAACTCAATTTGTATCCAGAACCGACAAACCTGTAGCTCTGATACCAATAAATGTAACACCCTAACCAGTGTTATATATCCAATACCAATTGGAGTATTATACAAAGAATATACCAATATACCACATTAATATTTATAAGAAAAATTATAAATTATTCATTTTACTATTTATCGCACAGATTCATATTTCAAATTTTTATCCCATCTAATTAGGTCCAATTTCAGGCAGCAACTTAATAATTCTTATCTACGATATATAAGAAATATATTTGCCTAAAATAAAAATCTACCCAACTACTTGATTTAACCTTTTTAGTCATTACCCAATTTTTTTATTTAGCACAACTACTCACCATACACTATAAACATAAACTAGTTTATATGTTATTACAAACCATATATAAACTAGTATATAACCAACTCATTTTAACATATACATGCCTTCTAGAAACATCAAAAAACATCAAAAAGATGTTATTACTGATACCGTGATTATATTCTGGATAAGTAGGATGCCCATTCCATACTCCGGTTTCTGCTTTTTACCTACGCTTGAAAACCATCACACGCTAAGTATATACATAGTGAGGCAATAATAATATTTAGTGCAATATAACATAACTTTAACTAATAACATGTAACCATATTCATGCATTTTGAATCACTAGATATGTCTTACCATCATGCTAATCATATGTCAACATAATATAAACCAGATATAATTTTTTTTACCAATTTACTTGCCATAATTTTAAGAGTTTATAAACTCTTTCACCTTTTTATCAATTATTTACCAATATCATAGCCAAAATATAAACCTATGAGGACCCTGGGTACTCGAGTCAAATATGCACCGAAGTGCTAATACACATAAGGTCCTGCCCACCATAATACACATAAGGTCCTGCCCACCAGATGCACTAAGTGTCCTTTATATACACTATAGTGCTAAACCGAATATGCAGCGTGCTGCTGGACTCTATGAAATGCCAACTATACCATTTCCCTCAATGACTTATTTGGGCATATTTCTCCATATTTATTTCATCCATGGCAATCTATATCAAAATAATTTAACATTGGGAAGTTCATACCAGAAATAACATTCATGATATAACATCATATATAACTAGTGATCCATGCATTTATATTAAATCTTTGACATATTTAAAATATGCCAATCATATGATCAATGACATAAATATCATGCCAATATATAAACTACGTAGACTTATTGCAAGTCTTCCCAATGATGTATAAAACATCCATGTATCATGTTATGTATGCATTGCACTCACTGTTGACTCACTAGTAAACCTTAGTATTGCTTTTAGCTTTACTCTTGAACTTTTTCCTAATCTTTAAACTTGCTCGTAATACGATCTCGATCACGATCTATAAAATCGTCATTTACCAAATGCATACATTTCAAAGCGTATGTTAGTATCATTCTAACATAAGCACATATTAGGAATAAAATTCCTAAAAATCCTTTATTATTCATATTCATCACAATTTCACAAGAAAATCTCAAATCTCATAAAATAACATAAAATGAATTCTTTTAGAATTCATCTCAATATTTCCAACTTATTCAATATGGTCACTTGCCATTGAACTTCAAATTCCAATACTTAACAACATGGTTAATCATTCCAAGAATACATTCAAGCTTAACATATTAATTTCTAACTAATTTCCATTTCACTTTCAACTTTTCCTTAATATGCCATTTGGTCCTCAACACTTTAAAAACTTCCAAATTAATCCAAACAACATTCTAAGCGTTGTAAAATCATTCGCGCATCATTTCTAGCCTTAGGAAAATTTTCCAAAATTTTCTCTAATATTCCCCCAATAGGCCGAATATGAAGGGCCAAGTTACTCAAATTTTCCAACTTGATTCAAGCATGAATTCAACTTCTAAACTTTATTTCCAAGCTACTACAATTATTTCCATATCAAAATCAATCCAAATTCAACTTCACATCAAAACGCTAACTTTAAACAAATTAGGATTTAGCTACTTTCATAATACAAGCTTGGATATGATTCTACAACAACGACTTCATCAAAATCTAATCTTAAATCATCATATATAAACATCCCCTTCATCCATCAAAATCATAAAACTAAGGTTTCAAGCAAGGTAAGCATGAAAAAATGGTACCAAAAGATAGAAAATTTCATGGAGATCAACTTCATATTTCATGCTTTCATCCAAAATCCAACTAAATAAGCTTGAAAATCAAAAATAAAATTTTTTCCTCTTACCTTGGGTGGTGTTCGAACAAGAGGAGAAAGATAGTGAAAATTCTTGAATTTTCCTTTCTTTTTAATTTAGCCATTTGTCATCTATTATAAAAAATCACTTTTATAGCAAAATGACCATTTTTCCCTTGTAATCCAATGCTTCATATCTTGCCACATGTCTACCTAATCATCCAAGGGTCAAAAATAACCCAAGTAGTTAGTGATTACCAACTTTGCCCTTGGAATTTTCCAAAATTACCATCTTGCCATTTTTCATCCAATGGCTCATATTTAACATGGAAAATCTACTTTAATCCAATGGTCCATGTTAAATCCTACCATTTTAAGACATGGAAATGACTATTTTAACCTTGCCTTATCATCCTTTAAAATATCTTGAATATCTGATTCGATCTGATGATCTGAATATTTTTCTAAACTTTATCGCTTTATAGCCACTAATACAAACTATGTACGAAAAATCTGAGTAACACAAAAACATCATTCTTGGGGTGAACTATTAATTTATAGGACTAAAATACATAACTTTTGGAAATTACAATTTAGTCATTAAAATTTTCCAAAGTTTATATTTTGGCCACCAAACTTTCAAAATTTTCATTTTAGTCACTAGCTAAAATTTGGGATATTAAATTTCAGGATGAAATTGCTTATGAGTAATTTCTGAGCTCGGACGATATCATGAGTGTTGTAACCCCCTAAACCCAGCCTAGAAGAAATAGGTTGAATCTAGGAAGTCACGTTTGAAAACTTAACCCTCAAGAAAACCAAATTTAAAATTATACTTTAATTTAAAAAGAATATATATAACTATAATTTAATAAATATCTCATAATAATAAAAACACAAATATCATAATTAATATTCGAATATTTAAATAAAATCTCTTAAATAAAACCACAATAAATGAATGCCAAAAATATTCCCAAAACATAATTAGTCTTAAAGTATGAAATTACATCAATGTCTCAAAATAATAATCTGAATAACTAAAAATGGTTTTGTACTAAATAATAAAATAACCGGATAAAATGTGAGATCCTCCAAGTACCACGTCACCTAAAGTCCAAAGATATCTGTAAGAGGAAACTATGGGGGAGTAAGCTAAAGAGTTTATTGTGTCTCTAGAGTGCAAGGAAAACCATAATCATAAAAGAAAATATTATTTTGAATAAAATCTTTTAAACCATAACACATAAATCACAAGCGCAATGCAGTGCACCAAATTACAATCGCCAAGAGGAAAGTTCCCCATAACTTCTCACTACAACCGTCATTTAAAGTGGAATTCAACCTGAAGGGTGAAACCACTAAACTTCCCCGTAAAAATCCCAACTCATGCTCACACATATATGACGTTTAAAACTCAAATTCATAAACATAGTTCCATAAATCCGATATTCCATAAACACACTTCATAAATCATAGTCCATAAATCCATAATTCATGGTTCCGTAAATTCCGATGTTTCGTAAATCAAATATTTCATAAATCATATTAAAAACACATTCTAAAATTGTATGCATATGATGTCAACCATTCAAGGCATAATGCATATAAGTAATCGCATAAGGTGTAAAGCACCAACACATAGAAAACATGTAGCACAGTAAAAAAATACACCTCAAGCAGCAATAGCTCTAACATCGGGAAGAACGCCTCTCGTGTTCAGATCTAGCTGAATCGGAACCTATGATATCAAATTCTACATCAAAAATCTATCACTATGCCACCAAACTAAACACTAATACTAATCTAAAAGAATACTCACGTGTAGTACTCGTGGTACATGCACAGTTAGATCAAATAGGCAAAGGGGGTCGTAATTCGTTTTCTTCAAAGTCGATGTCATCCACAAGACAGAGGAAAAATAATAGTTAAGGTTGTGCGATGCTAGAGACTCACCAGGATTTGATCGAATTAAATAAATAAATAAATAAATAAAAGAAAAGAAAAAGGGATGCAGTTCAACAGTTGATAGAGAGGAGAAAGTGTGGCTGGGTGGAAAAAATTGAGCGTGACCTATATATATATATATATATACAAATCTTTGGATAAATTACAAGGTAAGTCCTTGTTCTTTCCTAGGGTTCACAAAGTAGGTACCTAATATCAATTCTTTATAAAAAAAAGTCACTAAGTTTGTTTAAAATTCAATTAATTCCCAAATTTCTTAATTAGAGTTTCACTTTTAAATTCCCAATTTCTAGGGTTTTGAATTTAAGGATTTCAAAATTAGGTTTTTGAATTTGGGGTATTTTTGGGGTGTTACAAGTGTCAAGGTGTATGTTCGTATTCTCTTTAAGAACTCCTAGATGGTGGCACATAGTCGTTAAGAATGCATTGTGCATTACAAATTCCTATTTGATTAAATATGTTTATAAGCTTTATAAGTATTCAAAGCTTTGTAAGGGGCCTTTAATTATTTCATAGTTGCTTGCTACATGAGCTATAATTGCTAGCATGATTGTAAGGTTGTTTAAATATCCATATGTGCCTTAAGTTGTTAGATCACCTTGATGTCATGTGTGTATGTGGACTGATATATATATATATATTATCATGTGTTAAAACCCAAAAAGGTAACGTAGTTCGTATAATTAGATTGATGGTTAAAATAAACAATTGGTAAGTATATTTATAAATATGAATATGATAATGCCATGCGAATATGATTGGATTTGAATGAGACTAGTGTACGTGATTATATGCTTGTTATGATCTTGAGATGGTTGCCCGTATATCTATATATATGGAAATCCTTGTTATGCCTATTTCAAGAATCACATAGTTTAATTAACCTTTAAAAGAGACGTTTGTTATAGTATTTTCTCTCTTAACCGTTCGAATAATAAACATGAACTAGATAAGACCTAAAACTTGAATAGCTAAAACAGGTTCTTCAAACTTTTAAGATTAATCTTAACTTTTCTAGATTTTATTTAAGTGTGCTTCGTATATTGGGAGTTTATCAAATAAAGTATAAGCTGTGAGCTATCAAATGACTTGTTACGTATAATGTGTAAGCATACCTGCTTGAACATGAAATGTATTGTGGACTTAATCTTTTAAAGTTACTAAAAAGTTTTAAATCCCCCTGATTTCTAGTTGCATGCTTAGTTGAGATTTGTTAAGACGTCTTATTTTTGTTTGGATTTTGTTCAGTAACACTTCTTAAACCGGTTTCCTCCTAGACTGAGTAAGGGATGTTACAGATTTTCTGCATCATGAAGAACAAGGTGGGCTGATTTTGATCCATGGTCAAATTTTGGTCCCTAATGAAATTGCATTCTGTACATTATTTTTACGAGAATTTCATGGTTCCGTAATAGGGGGTCATGCTAGAATTACATGAACATTTCACCATTTAGCAGCAAGTTTTTATTTGACAGGCATACACAAGGATGTTCGTCAATTTGTCGAGAAATGCCAAGTGTGCCAACGAATAAAAATAGAAAGTTTAACTCCGATAGGGATTCTTCAACCTTTTCCCATTCCACGCCAAGTTTTTGATGATATATCTCATGATTCCATTTTCGGACTGCCCAAATCCAATGGTAAGGAAGCTATATTGGTTGTCGATGATCGCCTCACTAAATATGGATATTTTTTAGTCTACCTTTTCACTTTCATACTATATTTGTGGCTCGTATTTTGGATCCAAGGGCCTATCAAGCTTCATGGAATTCCACATAGTATTGTTAGCGATCGAGATCGATTATTTTTGAGTGAGTTGTGCCGTGGACAGAATTGGCTCGTCTCCAAGGTACAAAATTGTGTTTTAGTTCGGCTTATCACCCTCAATCGGATGGCCAAACGGAGGCTTTGAACCACTGTCTTGAAATGTACTTGCATTGTGTGACCGGGGATGATCCGAATAAATGGGAACACTATTTGGTGTGGGCTAAATATTGGTATAATACTGCATACCAAACATCCACTGGAACGACTCTATTTCAAGCTTTGTATGGCCGCAACCCCTACTATATTGACTTATTTGGAAGGTAGTTCTTGTAATGCTCAATTGGATTGACAATTGCTGGAATGAGATGAACTACTTCGTGTCTTAAAGGGTAATTTGCAACAAGCACAAGTCCATGTGAAAAATTAGGCTGATAAGCATCATCGCGAATTGAATTTAGATGAGGGCAGCTAGGTTTTTGCTCGTTTACAGCCGTATCAACAAATCTCTCTTCGCTTAAAACAACATCAAAAGCTGGGAATAAAGTATTTTGGACCCTATCGTGTTCTCCACAAGGTCGGTCCAGTGGCCTACAAGCTTGATTTACTGGCCTCGACTCACATTCACCCAGTTTTTACTTCTCGCAACTTAAGCCTTGTAAAGGTCTTCCCACTCAGCAAATAACACCACTGCCATTGTTGCGTAAAGAAGTTACAACGGATATCATCAATGCCAACCATGAGGATAAGCTTCATTTTTCAGAAGGGGGTATTGTCATGGAAGAATCAGTGAACATTGCTCTAGTGAATGATGTAGGAACTGGCAGTTTTGCAATGGTAAACCAGGAGATTCAAGGGCCACGTATGAAACCCCCTCGACCCAGCCTAAACGCCCGACCGAACCAAGTGAGCTACATTAGGTTTCCTAAAGCAAACCAGAGAAAGATTATGAAAACGGTCTATTTTTTGTTTTATCTTGTCTAGATGCGTATTATTAATCCTAAGTGATCATGCTTGCAGCGGAAGAATTTTCAAAGGAAACGGACCCCGGAAAGGCAAGCAATTGCATAACGTACAATTTAGGGACCAAAACATAAATATGATAAATTACAAGACCAGTGGTGAAATTAGGGTTGCCAATCCTCAGTTAGTCAGTTTACATGCTCACATGTCAATTTCCATTTCGAACCAACCGTTCAAGCTTACACATTTGCCAATACAAAGTTCAGGGACTAAATTGAAAGAACCAGAATTGAACTTCCATGACAATAACAGAATTAACGGCCACCGTATCGATATACAGGCCACCATATCGATACGTTGCTATAACTGTTCGGCCCTATTTCGGTATGCCATGTATCATACCGGTAGCTTGTTGAGTTTTAAGTCCAAGTTAAAGAGGTTTAAAGACTGTACCGATACGGACACCTAGTGTTCCGGTGCGTGGGATTTGTCCCAAAAAGCATATTCCAGTAGCGAAGGAGAGTACCGGCACACCCTGTCCCATACCAAAACCCTAAGCTGAAACTTGCCTAACCATACCAATACAGTCCCCTGCGTATCGGTACGCCTGGGCTTGTAATGTCATTGTGAGCTGGTCTTTCACTTGAATCTAGATGTACTTGGATCCTAACAACTCACATACATGCATATAAACATCCATCAAGATATAAACGAACACTTGCACCAAGATTTAGTAACCATAACAATCATATGCTTCCAAAGGACTCTACCTATAGGCATGCTCCCTAAACAACTTTGCCAAAATACCAAAACACTCATTTGAACACCTTCCAGCATAAACAACATTCCAACACATTTCTAGCACCATATCTAACATGTTAGAATCATCAAAGCATAACATTCAACCAAATCCATCTAGATGCATACCTAGGTAATCACCTAGCATCAATCATAAGCAAAACCATTAACATGCTTATCAACAACAAACCAACTCTGAAGTACAACATTAACCATGCTAAAAAACCAGGGAAAATAGAATTACAAATCCCAAAAACGTGGCGAACATATTGCCTTATTAACCAGAAACTTAAACCAAGTTCATACTCAAAGGTAGTCTTGATCTTGGATCACTTTAAACCTTGCCTTTGTTTCCCCGAGCTTTTATGCTCTGCATCATTAGAAAAAAGAGAGCGTAAGCACACATTCTTAATAAGGATGCTCATAAACAATGATGCATTTAAACCATTTGAAAATAGACACTCGTTTCCAAAATCATGCTTTCGACCAAAACACTTTCATTTTTTCCAATCAATCATGCATAACAATCCATACGCTACAACATGTATAAATTTCCATGCTTAATTCCCAAAACATTAGATCATATCGTCATGCTTAAATCCCAAGGCATAAAATCATATTACCATGCTTAAAACCAAAGCATTATAAAATAGGTTCAATACATGAACTTCCATATATTGGCAATTATAGTGACCCCAGATAGTCGACCACTATCCTTGATTACCTGACTGCTAATCATTGGTTAACTGACCGTTAACCTTACACATCAGATACACGGATCTCCCTTAATGACCGACTGCCATCAAGACCCATACCATGCCAACCGCATGGTATGACAACCTTGTCGACCGCAAGATAAACATCAATAAGGGGAACCGACCGCTCAACCCAAGTGACAACATCATAGTCCGAGTAGCTAACCGCTATACCTCAAGGACCTCTAACCACGATCGATTTTTAACATATTATAGTGCACTTACTCCGATGGCATGCCAACTATATCCAATTATTTCTCACCTTGTCACATAGCTAATATATCATTTACAAACCATTTACTCACTGTTTTACAATACATTAAGGAAAAACACCACATATACAAACCACATTGCCAAAGCAATACCACATTCTCGATCGGAATAAAAACCAATGCTCACTAGCATACCATATACCTTTACACCACTGCATATGTACTTAGAATCATGCATTTACAGTATGTAAAAACAAACCATGTTTACGACCAAAACATGAATTACACATGCTCATATCCGAACCGATATTAAAGAGCAAAAGACGAAACTTACTTTGTAACCCCCTTGACCTGGCCTAGTCGCCAGACCGAACCAAGCGAGCTACACTAGGTTTACCAAAGTAAACCGAGAAGATAAAGCTTGTAACACGACCATTTTTTTATCTTGTCCAGATGCGTAATTATTGACCTACGTGTATATACTGATATCAGGTGAAAGCACAACTCAATCGGCGTCAAATTAACATCCAATTGATTGCAAAAAAAATTTAGGGACCAAATTGCAATTTCTAAAACAGGGACATAACTCATTTTTATATTATCAACCTTTAATTATGCAAGTTTCATGCTCACTTGTCAAAAATCAAGTCAAAATGATCATCCAAACTCGCTTAATTGCATACACAAAATTCATGGACCAAAATTTAAGAAAATAGAACTTCAGAAGATACCAAAATAACCAAATTAACTACCACCGTACCGATACAGACAAGGGTGTTTCGATACACCTTCAATATTTTAAAACCCTAAAATTCCAGTAGCCAATCTTCGTTTCGATACGCCTAAACGCATCGAAACGCCTCTCATTATGTCACCGTGTCGTATGAAAATGCCTCCCCGAGTACTGAAACAGTGGCCAAATTTGCCTTGGCCCGTACCGAAATAGTTGTTCACGTACCGGTACGCTAAGCCTAAAATGGCTTACTTGTACCGAGACAGGGACACCTGTACTGGTATGCCTGGACCTTAAATGTCCATTTTCACTGGTTTAACATGCTTTTAAGCATAGCATAACACTCTAGCATGCTCTTAACATGCAACCAACATATTCAAGGATCATTTCACAATAGAGCATCTCTGATTCAACATCAAAACTAGGCATATTGCATCAAATGGTAAACTAGAGGCATGATTCCTAGAAAACCAACCAAACAAGGTATGAAACTTCAAAACCATCACCAAAACAATCCAAAATGGCCATTTACAAACCAAGAGCAACCAACCGAACTTGCTCAACATGGAGTTTAACAAAACACCTCCCAACACAACAACGGTAACCCCATTGCCCTTATTACTTATAGTCTAGTCCAAAGCATACTTTGATTACCAAGTCTTGTTATGATCCCTTACTTCTTACTGCCTTCCGAACCTTTAGTTCTCTACATTGATAGACAAAGAGAGCGTAAGCACACTAGGCTTAGTGAGGAGTGCTCAAAACAACACACCATCAATGCATTTAAAACCATTTACCATCAACACATTGAAAGTCCCATTTCAAACCATGTTTATCAATGTATAAAACATCATGCCTTTAAAACCATGCACTTTAACACTTTCAAAACCAGCATATTAACCCATATGCAACATGTATCATTAACCAATAGCAAATCCCATTGTTAAACCTCAATTTAAGCCTTTCCATACATAACTACCATATGCAAAGCTTAAAGAGTAAACATGTATAAATCACATTATACAACATAAACCTTTCAATGATACATCAACAATTATATTGGCACACAAGTGATCTTTAACCAAATTCCATTAACAAAAAAGTTCATCGGATACACGAATTCAATCAAGTGTCCTCACAACACTTCAAGCCATCTCAACCGGAATAGCGATACAATCACAATCGCGGTACATTATAACCGGGTACACTTTCAACCCTCGGGGACACCAACCCCTTTCATCGGTTAGATGCTTAACTCACTAACGGGAGTTTACGGTACCATATAACCCCTCTACCGTTAGGGTACTTGGATGGAGTTTATGGTACACGAATCAAAACCCCTCAACATCCAAGGCGACTTATTATAGTGCACTATCAATCCTATGGCCGGCCAACTATATCCGATAACAATTTTAAAACCACATCACTTGCCAATATAATTAACCATTTATCATTTACCTCACTGTTTTTCCAAGCATTAAACCAAACCATTTCCAAAGCAACATACCATGTTTTAAACCATAAGTATAAACTATATACTTACATGGATCACTTACCACGTCCTTAAATCATGCTTAAACAGTAGGTAACATGTAAATCAAAACAAGTGCATAAAACCATTTCATTATAGCACGACCGAGAGAGAAAACCACTTTTACTTACTTCTGAGCTTAAACCAGCATTTCAAGCTGAGTTTAAACTCTCATAAACCCCTTTAAAACATTTCAAATCTGGAATCCAAGTTTTCACTCACCGCTCCAAAGCTTCCCTGATCACCTCCGGATCAAACTCTTATATTTTAAACACATTACAACAGAGGATTAATGAACCTCAGTGCATTCTAAACACAGCAACAACAAATCCTCACGGACTTCCACAATCCACTCACAATTACTCAATCACAACAACCAAAATAATCATCTAATCCTTTCCGAACGCAACCCAACCACAAACTAACAATCTAACACTTCCATAATCATCAATTAACACTTAAAAACAGGTTTAATTCATCCAAAAACTTCTAGCAACTACACAGCCACCACAACTCCACAAAAACACCAATCTAACAACCTAATCAATTAGAGATTCAAAAGTTTCGGGATTCCTTTGTTAACAGCGACTTAACAACATTATAAAACATTCATTATATGTTTAAAATCAATCCTCATCTCCAGATAACAGATCCAATCCGGATCTTTCATTATTTCATCAATTAATCCCAATTAAATCCATTCAATCAATATAAAAACACAAAATCAGATTATAAAACACAAATCAAGGATCAAATACTTGGGAATATCAATAAAGAACCATTCAATAGAGGAGATCATGGACTTTACCCCTATTGTGTGATTTCTCCCTCAATTGGCTTGTTTAAAGCTAGAAAACACAAGATTTCAATAAGATTTTGTAAATCAATGATAAAGAAACAATTACAAATCAAGAAATTAAGAATATAAGTCTCTCACCTCTGGAATTTGTTGAAAACAAAGGTGTTTTGTAGAAAAGAAGTGGAGAGAAAAGTTACGTGAAATTGGTTTAAAAGAAATAACTTTAATATCCAAAATCCTTTTTATTGAATTTTAAAACACATGTTAAAATGACTTAATTGAAGGGAGAAATCATCAAAAAAAAACTTGGTAAAATAGCTCCTTAAGGATTCAAAGAATTTGACCCTTTTCATTTTAGTCACCTTTAAAATAGTTTTCAAAAATTACTTTTTGGTCACCAGCCAAAATGTCACATTTCCAAATCTCATTTTCCAAAATTGATTTTACCAATATCAATCATATATTTAAAAATGATTTTTAACCATTTTCCATATTTTTATCTTACCAAAAAAAGTATACGACCCTGAATCTGACTCGATCTCTAACCAGTCTACCGGACCGTTTAATAAACCTCAAAACCGCTAGGCCCAAAATCGGGGCGTTACAACTCCCCCCCTCACTTAAGAAATTTCGTCCTCGAAATTTACATGGAGGAAAAAGATGCAAAAATTGCTCCAACATATCCGCCTTGCTTTCCCAAGTGGCTTCCTCGACAACTCGATGTCGCCACAAGACTTTAACCAACTCTATCATTTTACCACGAAGAACCTTACTGCTGGAATCAAGGATTTCCATCCTCTCTTCCACAAAAGATAAATCCAGTCTCAACTCAATATGCTCCACTAGCATAACATGTGAAGGATCCGACTGATACCTCCGCAACATAGATACATGAAACAAATCATGAATTTTCTCAAGCTCAGGAGGTAACCTGAACCGATAAGCCACAAGTAATTTTCCCAATAATTGCAAATTTTAGCTCAGAAGGTAACCTGAACTGATAACAATAATTACAAACACATCGTGAAATTTTAGTTAGATAATAAGTTGCAAAGATTTAAAAGTTGGTGGTTTTAGATCAGTGATTAAAATGAAAAATGTCAAAGTTTGGCAACAAAAGTGAAAAGTTGGGAAAAGTTAGGGACCAACATGGTAATTTTCCCAATAATTGTTATTATGGCAAAAATGAATAGTTTATTTTGGAATAAGAATTTTGGTGGGTATCGATTTTTTGGTACGAGATTTGTGTAAAAAGCTATAAAGGGAATAAGTTTCGGGAATTAATTCAGTTGACTATTCGAACTCGAAAAATTGTGAAAATTTTATGGGAGTCTTAATTAGACTAAAAGAAGATGGTGTTAAGTTTTGGGATTGTTTTGAATCGATTTAGATTTGATTGAAGATGATATTTTGAAATAGTGCACAAATGGCATTTTTGTGAATACATGGATTCATTAATGGCATTTTAGTCATTTTGCCCCTAATTTTTAATTAAAGATGATTATGAAAAAGTGAAATGGTTAGGTGTCAACACCTAGTTGGATATAATTAGGGGGCAAAATGGTAATTTCACTATTGATGAAGATTTTTATATTAAGATTATAGATTAAATATGCCATCTGTTATGTTTATTAATTAATGAAAAGCCTAGAATTTGTTCATCTTTTCTCTCCATTTTCAAAAACCACCATAGCCAAGGTAAGGAATTTTTTATTCAATTTTTATCATGATTCGATTGGTTTTTGGAATAAGACGTGAAATAGAGAATTAATCTCCATTGAATTCTCTTTCATTTGGTATAATTTTTGCATAGTTTCCATGCTTATATGTTGAGTTTGAAGATTAGGGTTTATGAAGAACAAGTTGAGAATTGATGTTTTATGTGTTGTTTAAGTTGGATTTGAGGTTGTAAGGTTGTTTTTATGCTTGGATTGATGAAAACAACATGATTCTTGTTTTAGGTATTATTTGAGAAAATTGAAAAATTAGGCGAAACTCTTGCATAATTTTTATTTGAAGTAAGAATGATTTTAGAAGCTTGAATATGTTGTTTTGAGGTTGAATTCATGCTTGAATCAAGTTGGAAAAATGTTGAAGAGTGACTCTTGGTATTCGGCCTACTAGGATAAAATAAGAGAAAATTTTGGAAATATTCTCCTAATGTTAGAAATGGTGTGAGTATGATTTTGTAAGCTTTAGAAAGTTATTTGGACTGATGTGGAAGTTTATAAAGTGTTGAGGATTAAGATTGTAAATCTTGGAAAGTTTAGGGATTTGGTTGTTAAGCTTGTTTTTGAAGTGTATTGTGTTGGAAAATTAAGTTAAAGTGATTAGAAGGTTGATTTTGAAGTTGTATTAACTTTGGGGACCAATTTGAAATTTCAGCAAATTCAAGGACTAGTGTGTAAAATTTTAAAGTTTGGGTCCTCAAGTGTAAAGAATGATAAATGTAAGGTTTGAACCTGAAATTGTTGGTTGGAAGTTTAAAAAGAGTACTTAGGACTAAAATGAATATTTTGGAAAGTTAAAGAATTATTAGGAAGTATTATTCCTAATATGTATCAATGTTAGTATGATACTAACATGTGCTTTGAATGGTATGTGTTGTTAGAATGTTGTGTAGATCATAATCGTAATCCAAACCAGGAGCCGAGCAACTATAAGGGCAAAGAAGCAGTGCAAAAGTGAAGTTGTGTATAAGGGTAAAACAAACTAGTGAGGCAACATGTGAGTGCATTTTTACTATTTTACTTGATATGAGAAAGACTTGCGATGAGTCTATCTCGAATGTCAATTTACAAATGATATCTTTTCAATGATTTTTGAAAAGAACTATGAATGATTTTCGGGTATGAACTGCCCGATGCATTTTTATATAATATTGTGATATGTTAATATCTTTTGATATTTTAAATAAATGAATGGTATATGATAGTGAATGTTTAAAGCCCATTGTTTGCACTATGAGATTTCTTGGTATAATTGACATGCCAATGAGGTGGGAGTATAATGATACAATGATGTTGTACAAATGTACAACAGTTATAAAGTGAAAAAGTGACGTTGTGTTCTACAACTATGACCTAGTGATACAGTGACGTTGTATAAGTTTACAACGGTTATTCAGTGATAAAGTGATACAGTGTTTTATTTGGGACAACAAATTAGTTGTTGCCGCACATGTGCATACTCAATAGTGACTCGCATACCATGCATTCTTATTTATCTTACATTGGGCTATGATTTTAAATGACAGTGAAAAGTGCAAATGAAAGTGATATTAACTGTTGAACAGTGGTTTATGATATGAATTATTTTATTTATATAAACTATTAATTTCCATTGTTATCTATTGAATTATTTATTTCATTGTTTAATTGCAATATTAGTTGCCTCACTAAGATTATTCTTAGCGTGTGAATGTTTCACGCGTAGGTAAAGATCGCAAGGAGTAAGGAGCTGTGATAGGAGACATCATCTATTTTGGAAGAGGTACATCATTAACAGTAAGACATCCACGATGTCCCTTTTTGATATTATTAGTTGGCATGTATCTTATAAATGTTTTGGTTACTCTGATATGAAAATATTGGAAATAGTTGTAATGTTATAGACATGAATATGAATACTTTTAGTGGATATTTTAATTAAATATGTTGAAATCGTATTTTATTAGCTAATTGAATGATTTTTAAATTAGGCAGTTTTTAAGCAGTTTTATTATTTATATAAAGGAAAATCGAACTACGAAGTTGCTACCTGAATCTAGGTTCAGATCGAACTTAGAAATATTAGTTTTAAATTTTACGCGATTAAATATTATTTTAGTTAAAAAGTTCATTGGTTATATTTTGAAGAAACAAAATTTTACCGATTTTGAAATAAAAACTATCGTAAAAGTGTTTTGTGACATCTCTAACTCCTATTCAATGATAGATATGGGTGAGGGGTGTTACATTTAATGGTATCAGAGCTGCAGGTTTAGCCGATTCTCGGTTGAACTTAAAGTTGTTGTGAGTTGAAAAGTGTATACAGGCCACTAGAATATCAATGTTACTGAAGTGATGTTTTATTAAATTGATCGATGTCACTCCTTACTAATGTAGTTATGTTGTTATAGATGTCTGAATTAGGGAGTTCTAGACACGCTATGGAAAGGGAAATCTCAGAAGGAGCCGGTAGTGGTGGTAATGAGATTAATAATAATCTCCCGGCTCAATCGGGATATGGAGGAGCACAAGCACAACAAGGGATGCATGTGCAAGATTAGGGGACTTTTCTTCAGTCGTTGGAAGCAATTCTGACACGTTTCCAACCTCAAGCTCCCCCTAGTCCCCGTATGACAATTGCTAAGGATTTAAAAAGTTTGGGAGCGCCTGAATTTAAAGGAGATTCGGATGAAGGTCCAGTGGCTGCTGATATGTGGTTAAATGATTTAAAGATCATGCTTGACGGATTCCATTATTCTAAAATTGATAAATTGGATGGAGTTGTCTCTTTGCTGCGAGGTCAAGCTCGATTTTGGTGGACTAATGCTACGATGCATGTTCCTTCTGAGCAAGTGACCTGGCAATTCTTTTTGGAGGAATTCAAGAATAAGTATATTCGAGACCAGTTTATCAGAGAAATGAAGCAGCAATTTCTCAGCTTGAAGCAACGGAATCAGACTATTTATGAATATGAATGTGAATTTAATAAGTTAAGACGTTTTGCTGTTGAGTTGATCCCTATAGAGAAAGAGCAATGTGGATGGTTTATAGAAGGATTGACTACTAAGACAAAGGAAATGTTGGTGGCTTTGAATTTATTAAACTTTCAGGAAGTTATGAACCGAGCTATGGTAATCGAAAGAGTACAGCCTGAAAAGATAGGTGAACCAAAATGGCAGTTAAACAAGAGATCGGGAACATCTTAATTTTCTTTTTCATCAAAGCGGGGCAAGGGTTTCGGTTCTCAATATCAGAATAGATCAGGATCGGCTGCAAATTCTCATAAAGGATCAGGTGCTGGAAAAGGAAAACAATTCCAGACAAATAATTCTGAGGTTGATTCAGTTCCCCATTTATGTGATATTTGTGGCAGGCGTCACCCAGGCCAATGTCGACTGACAACAGGAGCTTGTTTTAAATGTGGAGAAATGGGCCATTTTGTGAGAGACTGCCCACTAATATCTGGGGAAAGGCTTGTTCAAACAGAAAGATCTGCAATGATGCCACCGAGAGACCGAGGAAGAGGTGAATCGGGAAGACCATCTAAGTCAGCTTCACAAGCGGAACACCAGCTCAAGTTTATAATATATGGACTAATGAGGACCGGAATGACTCAAAAATTATTGTAGGTACATTCTATCTTCACGATAAGCTTGTATTAGTTTTGATTGATCCTGGTTCTACGCACTCATATATTAGTACCAAGTTAGATAGAGATATAGATATTCCATTAGAGTCTATCTCTAGTGATATAGTGGCAACAAACCCATTGGGTCAGAGTGCGAGAGTAAGTAGAATATGTAGAAATTGTTTGATAAAGGTGCAAGGAACAGAGTTTTCGGCAAACTTAATGGAGTTACCTTTCGAAGAATTTGAAGTGATATTAGGCATGGATTGGTTATCTTTTTACCATGCCATTGTGGATTGTGGCTTAAAGCGATTAATCTTGGAAAATTCGAAAGGTGAGGAGATAATAGTAGTGGGAGAAAGGATAAATCCTTTATCTAATATGATATCAGCAGTTTTTGCGAAGAAGTTGCTATTAGAAGATTGTCAAGCTTTTCTAGCTAATGTGGTGGATACTCGAACTTCTGGAATTAAGTTGGAAGATATTCCTACCGTTCGAGAATATCCAGATGTATTTCCTAATGAGTTACTGGGATTACCCTATGATCGGGAAGTAGAGTTTAAAATATAGGTGTTACCTGGTACTGCACCTATATCGATGGCCCCATATAGAATGGCGCCAGCTGAGCTTCGAGATTTAAAGGTGCACTTGAAAGAATTATTGGATCAGGGTTTTATAAGGCCAAGCGTTTCACCTTGGAGTGCACTAGTTTTATTTGTGATAAAGAAACACGGGTTTATGCGACTATGCATAGATTATCGTCAACTAAACAAGGTGGTCGTGAAGAATAAGTATCCTATTCCAAGGATTGATGATCTTTTTGATCAATTAAAGGGTGCAGCTATGTTTTCCAAAATTGATCTTCAATCAGGATATCATCAGTTGAAAATTAAGGAAGAAGACATCCAAAGACTGTTTTCCGAATTCGGTATGGGCACTATGATTTTGTAGTGATGCCGTTCGGATTAACCAATGCCCCTGCAGCATTCATGGATCTGATGAACCGAATATTTCAGCCATATTAGGATCAATTTATGGTGTTATTTATAGATGATATTTTAGTCTATTCAAAGACGAAAGAGGAACACGATGCTCATCTTCGTGTTGTTCTTCAGATCCTCCGAGAAAAGAAACTATATGCTAAGTTATCGAAATGTGAGTTTTGGTTATCGAAAGTTACTTTTCTCGGTCATGTGGTTTCAGCAGAAGGAATAATAGTAGATCCCAGGAAAATACAAGCCATAGTGGAATGGAAAGCTCTGAAAAATATTTCTGAGGTTCGAAGTTTATTGGGACTGGCTGGTTATTATCGAAGATTTGTAAAGAATTTCTTGATGATTGCCTCTCCGCTAACCAAGCTTTTGAGAAAGGATGTGCCATTCATTTGGACGGAAAAATGTCAAGAAAGCTTTGAAACATTAAAGAGGATTTTAACTGAAGCTCCGGTACTGGTACAACCAGAATCGGGTTAGGATTTTGTGGTATATGGTGATGCTTCTCATAATGGCTTGGGATGTGTACTCATGCAAGAAGGAAAGGTAGTGGCTTATGCTTCCCGACAGCTTAAGATACATGATAGGAATTATCCCACTCATGATTTAGAGTTGGCAGCAGTTGTCTTTGCTTTAAAGATATAGCTTCATTATCTATACGGAGAACGATGCTATATCTATACAGATCATAAGAGTTTAAAGTATCTGCTAACTCAAAAGGAATTAAATTTGAGGCAGAGAAGGTGGATTGAACTCTTAAAGGATTATGATGTAGTTATTGACTACCATCCAGGAAAAGCGAACATGGCAGCTGATGCCCTTAGTAGCAAGACCTTTGCTGCCTTGAGAGCTATGAATGGGAGGTTAGCATTAAAAGAAAATGGTTCTTTGATTGCTGAATTAAGTTTAAGACCTACTTTAGTAGATCGAATAAAGTAGCTTCAGAAGAGAGATATAGAATGTTTGACAAGATTCAAACAAGTTGAAAATGGTGAGAATAAAGACTTTGAAGTTAAACCTGATGGATGTTTATATTATAAAGGAATAATTGTTATTCCTGAGGATGAAGAATTAAAGAAAGAACTTCTTTTTGAAGCTTTGTATGGAAGAAGGTGCAGGACTCCTTTGAATTGGTACGAGTTGAAAGATCAGGACGTATTGAGACCTGATCTAATTAAAGAAATTGAAGACAAGGTAAAGATCATACAAGATAACCTTAAGATAGCCGCCGATCAACAAAAGTCATATGCAAATTCAAAGAGAAAAGAAAATGAATTCCAACTAGGTGATAAAGTGTTTCTCAAAGTATCACCTTGGAAAAAGATATTGCGTTTTGGACGAAAAGGAAAGCTCAGTCCGAGATTTATTGGACCATATGAGATTGTAAAAAGAGTTGGTCCGGTGGCTTATCAACTTGCTCTACCCCCGGAAATGGATAAGATTCATAATGTGTTTCATGTATCGATGCTTAGAAAGTATCGATCAGATCCTTCCCACATCATTACTACGGAAGAAGTAAAGACTCAACCAGATCTGGCGTATGAGGAGGAACCGATCAAAATTTTAGCACATAAGGTCAAGGAACTAAGGAACTAGTCGATTCCACTTGTTAAAGTTCTTTGGCGAAATCACAAAGTGGAAGAAGCAATGTGGGAAAGAGAGAAAGATATGGAAAAACGGTTTCCTCATCTTTTCAAATCAGGTACGTTCTGAAAATTTGAGGATGAATTTTCTTAAGGGGGAGAATTGTAATACCCCAATTTTTAGTTACTAACTAAATTGCAAAGATTTAAAAGTTGGTGGTTTTAGATCAGGGACTAAAATGAAAAATAACAAAGTTTGGTGACAAAAGTGAAAAATTGGGAAAAGTTAGGGACCAACATGATAATTTTCCCAATAATTGTTATTATGGAAAAAATGAATAGTTTATTCTGGTATAAGAATTTTGGTGGGAATCGAATTTTTGGTACGGGATTTGTGTAAAAAGCTATAGAATAAGTTTCGGGAATTAATTCGGATGACTATTCAAACTCGGAAAATCATGAAAATTTTATGGGAGTCTTAATTAGACTAAAAGAATATGGTGTTAAGTTTTGGGATCGTTTTGATTCGATTTAGATTTGATTGAAAATAGTATTTTGAAATAGTGCACAAATGACATTTTTGTGAATACATGGATTCATTAATGGCATTTTAGTCATTTTGCCCCTACTTTTTAATAAAAGATGATTATGGAAAAGTGAAATAATTAGGAGGCAAAATGGTAATTTCATTATTGATGAAGATTTTTATATTAAGATTAAAGATTAAATATGCCATTTGTTATGTTTATTAATTAAAGAAAAGCCTAGAATTTGTTCATCTTTTCTCTCCATTTTCGAAAACCACCATAGCCAAGGTAAGGAATTTTTGACTCAATTTTTAGCATGATTCAATTGGTTTTTGGTATAAGACATGAAATAGAGAACAAGTTGAGAATTGATGTTTTATAGGTTGTTTAAGTTGGATTTGAGTTTGTAAGGTTGTTTCTATGCTTCGATTGATGAAAACAACATGATTCTTGTTTTAGGTATTATTTGGGAAATTTGAAAAATTAGGGGAAACTCTTGCAAAATTTTAGTTGAAGTAAGAATGATGTTAGAAGCTTGAACATGTTGTTTTGAGGTTGAATTCATGCTTGAATCAAGTTGTAAAAATGTTGAAGAGTGACTCTTGGTATTCGGCCTACTAGGAGAAAATAAGTGAAAATTTTGGAAAAATTCTCCTAATGTTAGAAATGGTGTAAGGATGATTTTGTAAGCTTTAGAAAGTTATTTGGACTAATGTGGAAGTTTATAAAGTGTTGAGGATTAAGATTGTAAATCTTGGAAAGTTTAGGGGTTTGGTTGTTAAGCTTGTTTTTGAAGTGTATTGTATTGGAAAATTAAGTTAAAGTGATTAGAAGGTTGATTTTGAAGTTGTATTAACTTTGGGGACCAATTTGAAATTTCAGCAAATTCAAGGACTTGTGTGTAAAATTTTAAAGTTTGGGTCCTCAAGTGTAAAGAATGAGAAATGTAAGGTTTGAACCTGAAATTGTTGGTTGGAAGTTTAAAAAGAGTCCTTAGGACTAAAATGAATATTTTGGAAAGTTAGAGAATTATTAGGAAGTATTATTCCTAATATGTATCAATGTTAGTATGATACTAACATGTACTTTGAATGGTATGTATTGTTGGAATATTCTGTAGATCATAATCGTAATCCAAACCGAGAGCCGAACAACTCTAAGGGCAAAGAAGTAGTGCAAAAGTGAAGTTCTGTATAAGGGTAAAACAAACTAGCGAGGTAACAGGTGAGTGCATTTTTACTATTTTACTTGATATGAGAAAGACTTGCGATGAGTCTATCTCGAATGTCAATTTACAAATGATATCTTTTCAATGATTTTTGAAAAGAACTATGAATGATTTTCGGGTATGAACTACCCAATGCATTTTTATATACTATTGTGATATGTTAATATCTTTTGATATTTTAAATAAATGAATGGTATATGATAGTGAATGTTTAAAGCCCATTGTTTGCATTATGAGATTTCTTGGTATAATTGGCATGCCAATGAGGTGGTAGTATAATGATACAATGATGTTGTACAAATGTACAACAGTTATAAAGTGAAAAAGTGACGTTGTGTTCTACAGCTATGACCTAGTGATACAGTGACGTTGTATAAGTTTACAGCGGTTATTCAGTGATAAAGTGATACAGTGTTTTATTTGGCACAACAAATTAGTTGTTGCCACACATGTGCATACTCAATAGTGACTCGCATACCATACATTCTTATTTATCTTACATTGGGCTATGATTTTAAATGACAGTGAAAAGTGCAAATGAAAGTGATATTAACTGTTGAATAGTGGTTTATGATATGAATTATTTTATTTATATAAACTATTAATTTCCATTGTTATCTATTGAATTATTTATTTCAATGTTTAATTGCAATATTAGTTAACTCACGAAGATTATTCTTAGCGTGTGAATGTTTCACGTGTAGGTAAAGATCGTAAGGAGTAAGGAGCTGTGATAGGAGGCATCATCTATTTTGGAAGCGGTACATCATTATCAGTAAGACATCCCCGATGTCCCTTTTTGATATTATTAGTTGGCATGTATCTTATAAATGTTTTGGTTACTCTGATATGAAAATATTGGATATAGTTGTAATGTTACAGACATGAATATGAATACTTTTAGTGGATATTTTAATTAAATATGTTGAAATCATATTTTATTAGCTAATCGAATGGTTTTTAAATAGGCAGTTTTATTATTTATATAAAGGAAAATCGAACTGCTAAGTTGCTACCTGAATCTAGGTTCAGATCGAACTTAGAAATATTAGTTTTAAATTTTATGCGATTAAATATTATTTTAGTTAAAAAGTTAACTGGTATATTTTGAAGAAAATTTTTTTTACCGATTTTGAAATAAAAACTATTGTAAAAGTGTTTTGTGACATCTCTAACTTGTATTCAATGATAGATACGGGTGAGGGGTTTTACATAAAGATTGTAACGCGACCATTTTTTATTTTGTCTTGTATAGATGTGTAATTATTGACCTATGTGTACATACTGATCTCAGGTGAAAGCACAACTCAATCGGGCATCGAATTGACTTCCAATTGATATCAAAAACAATTTAGGGACCAAATTGCAATTTCTAAAAATTACAGGGACATAACTCATTTTTATATTATCAACCTTTAAGTATGAAGGTTTCATGCTCACTTGTCAAAAATCAAGTCAAAATGATCATCCAAATTGCTTAATTGCATACACAAAATTCAAGGACCAAAATGTAAGAAAATAGAACTTCAGAAGTACCAAAATAACCGAATTAACGACCACCGTACCGGTACGGACAAGGGTGTTTCGATACACTTTCAATATTTTAAAACCCTAAAATTCCAGTAGCCAATCTCCGTTCCGATATGCCTAAGCCTATCGAAACGCCTTTCAATATGTCACTGTATCGTATCAAAAAGCCTCCCCGGGTACCGAACAGAGGCCAAATTTGCCTTGGCATGTACCGAAATAGTTACCCGCGTACCGTTATGCTAAGCTTGAACTGGCTTACTCGTACCGAAATAGAGACACCCGTACCGGTACGCCTAGACCTGAAATGTCCATTTTCGCTGGTTTAACATGTTTTTGAACATAGCATAACACCCTAACATGCTCCTAACATACAACCATCATTTTCAAGGATCATTTCACAATAGAGCATCTCTGATTCAACATCAAAACTAGGCATCTTGCATCAAATGGTAAACTAGAGGCATGCTTCCTAGAAAACCAACCAAACAAGGTATGAAACTTGAAAACCATCACCAAAACAATCCAAAATGGCCATTTACAAACCAAGTGCAACCAACCAAACTTGCTCAACAGGGAGTTTAACATAACACCTCCCAGCACAACAACGGTAACCCCATTGCCTTTATTACTTATAGCCTAGTCCAAAACATACTTTGATTACCAAGTCTTGTTAAGATCTCTTGCTTCCCGCTGCCTTCTGAACCTTTAGTTCTCTGCATTGATGGACAAAGAGAGCGTAAGCACTCTAGGCATAGTGAGGAGCGCTCAAAAAACACACCATCAATGCATTTAAAACCATTTACCATCAACACATTGAAAGTCCCATTTCAAACCATGTTTATCAACATATAAAACATCATGCCTTTAAAACCATGCAGTTTAGCACTTTCAAAACCAGCATATTAACCCATATGCAACATGTATCATTAAACAACAACAAATCTCATTGCTAAACCTCAATTTAAGCCTTCCCATGCATAACTACCATATACAAAACTTTAATGAGTAAACATGTATAAATCACATTATACAACATAAACCTTTCAATGATACATCAACAATTATATTGGCACACAAGTAATCTTTAACCAAGTTCCATTAACAAAATAGTTCATCGGATACACGAATTAAATCAAGTGTCCTCACAACACTTCAAGCCATCTCAACCAGAATAGCAATACAATCAGAATTGTGGTACATTACAACCGGGTACACTTTCAACCCACGAGGACACCAACCTATTTCATCAGTTAGATGCTTAACCCACTAACGGGAGTTTACGATACCATATAACCCCTCTACCGTTAGGGTACTTGGATGGAGTTTACGGTACACGAATCAAAACCCCTCAACATCCTAGGCGACTTATTATAGTGCACTATCAATCCTATGGTCGGCCAACTATATCCGATAACAATTTTAAAACCACATCACTTGCCAATATAGTTAACCATTTATCATTTACCTCATTATTTTTCCAAGCATTAAACCAAACCATTTCCAAAGCAACATACCATGCTTTAAACCACAAGTATAAACCATATACTTACATGGATCACTTACCATGTCCATCCATCATCATTTCATGATAAAAAATAGTGTCTCAAATACTTTAAATCATGCTTAAACGGTAGGTAACATGTAAATCAAAACAAGTGCATAAAGCCATTTCATTATAGCACAATCGAGAGAGAAAACCACTTTTACTTACTTTCGAGCTTAACCCGATCACCTACGTGTATAACATAAATACACGCTGAGTATATCTCAGTGAGGCATAGAAATATGTAACAAGTAAAATCCAGTATAAATTTTTTTTGTAGTACGAAATAGTTGTATTAAGCATAATATTTGGTAAAGCATGAAACTCATGTAATAAACCTGTATTGTAATAAATCTGTGTTGTACTAAATCTTTACTGAAAAATTATATAGCAAGGTTGCTCTATAAATCATATAATCTCAATGCAGGAATAATCATGTAAGAAATTTGTACAGAGATAATTTTGTGTTGTAAAGTCATGTAACTGTACTATAAAATCTTATGGCCCAAGATAAATATCAAGTCATTCCTCTGTCATATAACAGTGCAATACAATTCATGCAAAATGGCAAACTTATCCCAATTGCAGTTTATATCATATCATCAAACCTTTATTTTATCAATCAAATATACGTTAAGCTTTTTAACTTAATTTCCTGCATAAATACATTTCATGTATTCTAGCCCGAAGTACAAAATCATGTGATGCTATGGTACGAGAGTCATCACGACAACGTAGTGTCTACGACACCATAATGTTTGCATCGCCGAAGCGACTGAGATAAGTACGTACTCGAAGACGCTCTTTACTCCTCATAATCGCACATTTTGTGCTAATAACACCAAAGTGTCTGAACAACGCCGTAGCATCTCAGTCGACACCGAAGTGTCTAAACATCACCGAAGTGACTGAAACGCACCGTAGTGCTAGGATGCAACTGCTAGGCCTCTACGAATATCCAACTATACCAAAGACTTCACAATAGTACTTGGGCAAAATCAACATTCCATGTTCAAAGCATTAATGTAAATCATAACTGTATGTATATATATCCAAAGTCATAATATCGTTCTTACTTTATCAATAGGAAATACGATAGACTTACCGGCCTATCCACCTGCATAAAAAGCATTTCATAAATTATAGCCCAAAGTACAATTTCATGTGAACCTATGGTATACGAGTCATCATAATGATACCGTAGTGTCTGCAACGCCGTAGGGTCTGATAGTGAGTACGTACTCGATGACGCCCTTTGCTCCTCATTATAGCACCCTTTTGTGCTAGTTGACATCGAAGTGTCTAAACAACACCGTAGTGTCTCAAGTCAATACCGAAGTGTCTGGAACGCACCGTAGTGCTAGATTGTAGCTGTTAAGACTCTATGGATATCCAATTATACCAAAGACTCTCACACTAGTACTCGGGCATAACAATATAATATTTTCACATTTAATATCCAATCCATCAATACTATCATCCGAAATTCGATAATGGACAATTCATACCCAAAAATCTAAAATCCGATTTATCTTAGATAAATCATTATGCCATATCAATGTATCACATATGCCACTTAATACTTCATGTCATTTACATAACTTTGACCAGCATGCATTTTCATTAATATCAAAGTCGACTTCTCGCAAGTTTCCCTCATGTCATATATATAAAATAAATAAAAAATACACTCACTCATATCACATATATAATAAATAAGTAAAAATGCTCTCACCTTGGCCTTGTAATGAAGTCGACTTTATCACTTGGTCTCACTCCCGACCCTTTTTCCTTTCCATTTATGTTAGTACGGTCCCAATTCGTATCGGAAGCACATTATAAAATAACATATACCATTTCAAGTATATGTTAGAACATATTCACTCTAAATATAATAATGGAAAGTAAATAAAATAATCATCCATTAAATATATAATTGATCGGTAATGTTTCTTATATTCGAATCATATTTTTCTCACATTTTACCTTAAGTCTTCAACCTTTACTAATTTTAGTCCGTAAGAAAATTTTCAAGCTTCAAATAGTTAATTTAAGCTTGATCCTTACATTTTTCATCCTTTACACTTTATGACCTGAACTTGAAAAGTTCCATTTTTGGTTCCTAAACCTCAAGCCAATTTGTCTTCTTTGTCCCCAAAGGAATGTTTTTGATCTAATTAATCCATTTCCTATTTTTTCACAATTTTTCCTATACTTTTGCTTAATAGCTGAATTGGTCCCTTGAATTCTACAAATTACCGTTTTGGTCTCTGAGTGAATACAAGCTTCTATTCACTTCAAAATCAACATCTAAATCACTCAAACAAAATTTTCCAACATAGTACTCTTCAAATAACTAATTGTCACATTTCAACCCTTTGTTCTCTAATTTGTCGAAATAGTCACCAATTTACAATTCAAGGATTCTAGCTTTAAAACTTTGCAATTAGGCCCCCAATCATCAACTATACATCATAATCATCACTTAACAACATAAATACATTTCAAAAATCCAAAAATCAGAATTGAACCCCTAACTTTAACACTTTTTGAATTAGTCCTTTAGGGTTTAAATTTAGGGTTTTGATTTCAAACAACATATCAAGCTTGCTAGATTACTAACTCATCATCACAAACCCTAATTGAAGGTTGAATCCCTAAACCCTAATCTTCTTCAAGGCTACTAAATTGTTTAAGATTTAAATCCTAAATCAAAAAACATGAATCCAACATGATTCTTGCTTGATTTCAACATAAAATCGAACATAGATTCATAAAATTATAAAACCCCAAATTTGAACATAAACCCTAATTTATTTCTTATATCAAATCTCATCAATCAAGCCTGAAATCCATGAATAATTTACATTAATAAATAGAGATTGAAGAGAAGAACAACTTTGTAGTTCAGAAGATTACCTAAAAACTGAGTTTTGAGGCTTAAATCGAGCTTGTAAGATTTCCTCTTCTTTCTCCACGGTTTGGGAATGAATTCTTTTGATGATAACTCTTCGTATATCATATATTTATGCCACTTGTATAAATAAAAATGAATTTTTAATTTATTTTATTTCAATTTACTAAAATGTCCCCCAACTGAATTCATATTTACTAGTTTACCATTTTGTAAAATTCTAACTAAACTTATTTGGATTCCAACAAACCACTATTCATCCACTAAAGAAATCTCAAAATTCCATCCATGTCCCTTTTGGGTGAAGATTACCTAAAAACTAAGTTTTGAGGCTTAAATCGAGCTTGTAAGATTTCCTCTTCTTTCTCCACGGTTTGAGAATGAATTCTTTTGATAATAACTCTTCGTATATCATATATTTATGCCACTTGTATAAATAAAAATGAATTTTTAATTTATTTTATTTCAATTTACTAAAATGTCCCCCAACTGAATTCATATTTACTAGTTTACCATTTTGTAAAATTCTAACTAAACTTATTTGGATTCCAACAAACCACTATTCATCCACTAAAGAAATCTTAAAATTCCATCCATGTCCCTTTTGGGTGAAAAGACCAAAATATCCTTTAACAATCAACTTTTTTTTTTTATAAAAAAATGGCCATTCTAGGCAATTTCAGTCCAATAAATTTAATCCAAACATTTAACTCTCCAAATATCCATAAAATAATATGTTATAGCTCTTACAAAGTATATGGAATCATCTCCAAAATTTTAGCTTGATCCGATTTATCGATAAATGCTGAGAATTTTATCGGTTACTAAATAAATTCCTTAATTAAAATAAATCATAGGATTCATCCTGAATCGAACTAAAATATTCCAAACACTTGGAAATGAATTTTATAACCTTTCTCTATCATATGGTAAACTTTCATAATTTTTCAGTTCGATCTGGGTATCCGAATTCCACTTAAACTTTACGATTTCCCAATAATCGAAATATCAAATTAAACCAGAAATTCCATATTCGGTCCACACCAATAGATGCTCTATCTATTTATGAAATAAAACACCTAACTTTTGGGCAATTACAACTTTGGTCCTTCAACTTTTCATATTTCGACTTGTACCCCCCAAGTTTTAAAAACTTATCATTTTGGTCACTAAACTTTAACCTTGAATTCCTATTCCAATTTTCCTTGGATTTTAACAAAATTTTGTGAGTATCCTATTTTACACATTCTCTATCACATGACACCTTAAAACCTCATAAATTTCTTTTCTACAATCCATAATTGAGAAAATCCTAACTTTTGCATTTTTTGTCATTTTAGTCACTAAGTAAGCTTTTAAGCAATTATCTCAGCACTAAATGACTCTTAAACAGTACTGTAAATTTTGAGGTATTACAATTCTTCCCCTTAAGAAAATTCATCCTCGAATTTTCAAAATGTATCTTTAGCTTCCCATGTTGCCTCTTCAACTTTGTGGTTGTGCCAAAGGAACTTCACCAACGGTATCTGCTTGTTCCTGAATTCTTTGACACCATAAGCCAGTATCTTTACTGGTTCCTCTTCATAAGTTAAAGTTGATTGCAAATCTATCTCCTCCGGTATAATCATGCAAGCTCTTAGCATATCTTTTAGTACTCGAATTGTTCTTTCAGATTGGTCATCTGTTTGAGGATGAAACACAGTACTGAAGTTCAGTCGTGTTCCCAAAGCTCTATGTAGTTCATTCCAAATTCTTGATGTGAACTTTGGATTTTGATCCGATACTATAAATATTGGCACTCCACTTGTTTCATCTTTACTATATAATATTCATCTTGTTGCTGACTTTCTTTATTTCGACTTGGCAATGAAGATCTTAATTACATCTCTACTAGCAATGAACCATCCTTTTCATGTCAGTTGAGCATTTAAAATTCATAATTTAATAAATCCCTTCCGATTTAAGGTATCAATTACGACATTTGCTCGGGATGATAATCAATGATAAGGTCATAATCCTTTATTAGTTCCAACCATCTTTGTTGCCGTAGATTCAACCCTTTCTGTGTCATCAAATATTTTAAACTCTTATGATCAGTATACACGTGGTAGCACTCACCATAGAGATAATGTCACCACACTTTCAGAGTAAAAACTGCAACTGCAAGTTCCATATCATGAGTCAGATAATTCCTTTCATGTGGATTTAGTTCTCGGGAAGCATACATGATCACCTTCCCATCTTGCATCAACACACACCCTATTCCATTATAGGATGCGTTACAGTACAGAGTAAACTCTTTTCATGACTCTAGTTGTACCAAAACCGGAGCTTCTGTTGAAATTTTCTTTAACTGATCAAAGCTTTCTTGACATTTCTCAGTCCATATGAATGGAACATTCTTTTTCAATAGCTTTGTAAGTGAAGCAGCTATCATCGAAAAGTTGTTCACAAACCTTCGATAATATCCAGCAAGTCTCAAGAAACTGCAAACCTCGTTAATATTATTGGGAACCTTCCATTTCCATAATGGATTGTGTCTTTTTAGGATCGAAGTGGATCCTTTCGGTTAAAAGAATGTGACCCAAGAAAGCCACTTCTAATAACCAAACACATTTCGAGAGTTTTGCATATAACCTTTTTTTAGAAATCTTTAACACTATCCCCTATCTAGTAATTCCTGCAACTGAGACTTTAACTTTCTCAGTTCTGTAGGTGCCATTCTGTAACACTATCCCCTGTCTAAGTCGACACCGAAGTGTCTAAACATCACTGAAGTGACTGAAACGCACCGTAGTGCTAGGACACAACTGGTAGGCCTCTATGAATATCCAACTACACCAAAGACTTCACAATAGTACTTGGGCAAAATCAAAATTCCATGTTCAAAGCATTAATATAAATCATAATTGTATGTATATATATCCAAAGTCATAATATCGTTCTTACTTTATCAGTAGGAAATACGATAGACTTACTAGCCTATCCACCTGCATAAAAGCATTTCATAAATTATAGCCCAAAGTACAATTTCATGTGAACCTATGATATACGAGTAATCATAACGACACCGTAGTGTCTGCAACACCGTAGCGTCTGATGGTGAGTACGTACTAGAGGACGCCCTTTGCTCCTCATTATAGCACCCTTTTGTGCTAGTTGACACCGAAGTGTCTAAACAACACCGTAGTGTCTGAAGTCAACACCGAAGTGTCTGGAATGCACCGTAGTGTTGGATTGCATCTGCTAAGACTCTACGGATATCCAATTATACCAAAGACTCTCACACTAGTACTCGGGCATAACAATATAATACTTTCACATTTAATATCCAATCCATCAATACTATAATCCAAAATTCTATAATGGACAATTCATACCCAAAAATCTAAAATCCGATTTATCTTAGATAATTCATTATGCCATATCAATGTATCACATATGCCACTTAATACTTCATGCCATTTACATAACTTCGATTAGCATACATTTTCATTAATATCAAAGTCGACTTCTCGCAAGTTTCCCTCATGTCATATATATAAAATAAATAAAAACACTCACTCATATCACATAAATAATAAATAAATAAAAATGCTCTCACCTTGGCCTTGTAATGAAGTCGACTTTATCACTTGATCTCACTCCCGACCCTTTTTCCTTTCCTTTTTTGTTAGTACGGTCCCAATTCGCATCAGAAGCACATTATAAAATAACATATACCATTTCAAGTATATGTTAGAACATATTAACTCTAAATATAATAATTGTAAGTAAATAAAATAATCATCCATTAAATATATAATTGATCCGATAAAGTTTCTTATATTCGAATCACATTTTTCTCACATTTTACCTTAAGTCTTCAACCTTTACTAAAATAATTATTTTAGTCCCTAAGAACTTTTTCAAGCTTCAAATAGTTAATTTAAGCTTGATCCTTACATTTTTCATCCTTTACACTTTAGGACCTAAACTTTGAAAAGTCTATTTTTGGTCCCTAAACCTCAAGACGATTTGTCTTCTTGGTCCTTAAAGGAATGTTTTTGATCCAATTAATCCATTTCCTATTTTTTCACAAATTTTCCTTTTCTTTTTCTTAATAGCCTAATCGGTTCCTTGAATTCTACAAATTTCCGTTTTGGTCTCTAAGTGAATACAAGCTTCTATTCACTTCAAAATTAACATCTAAATCACTCAAATAAATTTTTCCAACATCATACTCTTCAAATACCTAATTGTCACATTTCAACCTTTTGTTCTCTAATTTGTCGAAATAGTCACCAATTTACAATTCAATGATTCTAGCTTTAGAACTTTGCAATTAGGCCCCTAATCATCAACTATACATCATAATCATCACTTAACAACATAAATACATTTCAAACTCCAAAAATCAAAATTGAACCCTTAACTTTAACACTTTGTTGAATTAGTCTTTAGGGTTTAAATTTAGGGTTTTGATTTCAAACAACTTATCAAGCTTGCTAGATTACTAACTCATCATCACAAACCCTAATTCAAGGTGGAATCCCTAAAACCTAATCTTCTTCAAGGCTACTAAATTGTTTATGATTTAAATCCTAGTTCAAAAAACATGAATCCAACATCATTCTTGCTTGATTTCAACATAAAATCGAACAAAGATTCATAAAATCATAAACCCCCCAAATTTGAACATAAACCCTAATTTCTTTCTTATATCAAATATCATCAATCAAGCCTGAAATCCATGAATAATTTACATCAATAGATAGAGATTGAAGAGAATAACAACTTTGTAGTTCGGAAGATTACCTAAAAACCGAGTTTTGAGGCTTAAATCGAGCTTGTAAGATTTCTTCTTCTTTCTCCTCTTTCTCCACGGTTTGGGAATGAATTATTTTGACGATAACTCTTCATATATCATATATTTATGCCACTTGTATAAAAAAAATGAATTTTTAATTCATTTTATTTCAATTTACTAAAATGTCCCCCAATTGAATTCATATTTACTAGTTTACCATTTTGTAAAATTATAACTAAACTTATTTGGATTCCATCTAACTACTATTCATCCATTAAAGAAATCTCAAAATTCCATCCATGTCCCTTTTGGGTGAAAAGTGCAAAATACCCTTTACCAATCAACTTTTTTTTAAAAAAAATGGACATTCTAGGAAATTTCAGTCACATAAATTTAATCCAAACATTTAACTCTCCAAATATCCATAAAATAATATGTTATAACTCTTCCAAAGTCTATGGAATCATCTTTGAAATTTTAGCTTGATCCGATTTACCGATAAATGCGAAGAATTTTATCGGTTACTAAATAAATTCCTTAATCAAAATAAATCATAGGATTCATCCTGAATCGAGCTAAAATATTTCCAACACTTGAAAATGAATTTTATAACCTTTCTCTATCATATGATAAACTTTCATAATTTTTTCAGTTCGATCTGGGTATCCGAATTCCACTTAAACTTTGACTGTGATTTCCCAATAATCGAAATATCAGATTAAACCAGCAATTCCACATTCGGTCCACAACAATAGGTGCTCTGTCTATTTATGAAATAAAACACCTAACTTTTTGGAAATTACAACTTTGGTCCTTCAACTTTTCATATTTTGACTTGTACCACCTAAGTTTTAAAAACTTATCATTTTGGTCACTAAACTTTAACCTTGAATTCCCATTCCAATTTTCCTTGGATTCTAACCAAATTTTGAGAGTATCCTATTTTACTCATTCTCTATCACATGACACCTTAAAACCTCAGAAATTTCTTTTCTATAGTCCATAATTAAATCCTAACTTTTGCATTTTTGTCATTTTAGTCACTAAGTAAGCTTATAAGCAATTATCTTAGCACTAAATGACTCTTAAACAGTATTGTAAATTTTGGGGTATTACAATTCTTCCCCCTTAAGAAATTTCATCCTTGAATTTTCAAAATGTATCCTTAGCTTCCCATGTTGCCTCTTCAACTTTGTGGTTGTGCCAAAGGACTTTCACCAACGGTATCTGCTTGTTCCTTAATTCTCTGACGCCATAAGCCATTATCTTTATTGGTTCTTCTTCGTAAGTCATATATGATTACAAATCTATCTCCTCCGGTATAATCACACAAGCTCTTAGCATATCTTTTAGTACTCGAATTGTTCTTTCAGATTGGTCATCTGTTTGAGGATGAAACACAGTACTGGAGTTCAGCCGTGTCCCCAAAGCTCTGTGTAGTGCATTCCAAAATCTTGATGTGAACATTGGATTTCTATCCGATACTATAAATATTGGCACTCCACTTGTTTCATCTTCGCTATATAATCTTCATCTTGTTGCTTTATTTATTTAGACTTGGCAATGAAGATCTTAATTGCATCTCTACTAGTAATGAACCATCCTTTTCAAGTCAGTTGAGCATTTAAAATTCATAATGTAATAAATGCCTTCCGATTTAAGGTATCAATTACGACATTTGCTTGGCCTGGATGATAATCGATGATCAGGTCGTAATCCTATATTAGTTCCAACCATCTTTGTTGCCGTAGATTCAACCCTTTCTGTGTCATCCAATATTTTAAACTCTTATGATCAGTATACACGTGGTAGCGTTCACCATAGAGATAATGTCGCCACACTTTCAGAGTAAAAACTACAGTCGCAAGTTTTGGATTATTAGTCGGATAATTCCTTTCATGTGGATTTTATTTGTCGGAAAGCATACGTGATCACCTTCCCATCTTGCATCAACATACACCCTATTCCATTATAAGATGCGTTACAGTACAGAGTAAACTCTTTTCATGACTCTGGTTGTACCAAAACTGGAGCTTCTGTTAAAATTTTCTTTAACTGATCAAAGCTTTCATGACACTTCTTAGTCCATAAGAATGGAACATTCTTTTTCAATAGCTTTGTAAGTGAAGTAGCTGTCATCGAAAAGTTGTTCACAAACCTTCGATAATATCCAACAAGTTTGAAGAAACTGCAAACCTCGTAAATATTATTGGGAACCTTCCATTTCCATAATGGATTGTATCTTTTTAGGATCAATGTGGATCCCTTCGATTAAAACAATGTGACCCAAGAAAGCCACTTCTGATAACGAAACTCATATTTCGAGAGTTTTGCATATAACCTTTTTTTAGAAATATGTAACACTATCCTCTGTCTAGTAATTCCCGCAACTGAGACTTTAACTCTCTCAGTTCTGCAGGTGCCATTATGTATAAAGCCAAAGACACTGGCTCATTACCGGGAATTACATCAATCCAGAGTTGTCGGAATTGTATTTATGTCCTACCTATTCATCTTAGTATTCACTACGAAGACTAACTAATTCTTCAACCCTTACTTTAGCAATCTTTTCATTTTATTACCGAAGTCACCATTCCAATACTTTGAATTCCTTTTTACTTGATAAAAGGATCTAAACACCACTCATGTTTCTTTTCAGTCAATCGCTTTAAGCGACACTTCATTGAAATATTTTGAGCAAAATACTCATCTGTGCCCAATATTTTATCAACTTTTCATAGTAAAGGCTTTATAGACTTAGCAACATTGATTTCACTATATTACTATTTTTTAACCATTATTTTAGGGCTTTACTCCAACCATTATCACTTAACCATCAATATGCCGACATCAGATCATCATTTGTGTCTCTTATATACCCATTAGTTCATAAATCCTTTACTAATAGGAGCCCTAAATTCGATTCCTATCTGCAATTACTATTTGTAAAGAGGTATCTTGCATTTTAAACAGTTTTCATTACTATATCAGTCCATTTATTATTACCCAGTTTAAACCGTGTATTAGACTTAGTTAACCTCCTTACTTATTTCTGGGAACTCATAATGTCCCCTCTTTTAGTTTTCCAATGATATTCATTCTCATGCAGACATTCATTCCTACAATAACCTCTTTGACTAGTAAACAATTGCATCAATCATACAAGTATTTCTTTTCAGTAAATATGACATCCTAGTGGCATGTACACACTTTAACACTTTTATCGAGCTCAGTTTAACTCCGAAACTGGCTAAACCTATAGCTCTAATACCAATAAATGCAACATTCCCTTCCCGTGACCGTACATCGGACACGAGTAACAAATTTCACAACTTTTAAAATAGATCTTTTAACCAAAATCCGGGGTGATTTAAATTTTTTTTGAAACACTCCCCAGTGGTCACCCATCATAATATTTCTATAACCCAAGCACACTTAACTTTAATTAATACCGATATAAAATATTTTTCGGTTCCGATTATAAAACTTTTTACATAAAGTATACAGACATACTAAATAATTTATTTTACAAAAGGGTTTCTAATAAAATTATTCGATATCTAATTCGTATAAAATATATCAAATCAGACTATTTAACACCAAACTGTAGATATAATAATCAATTTAAAACAGTTTACGCCACTATTATAGGCCCTGATAATTACTTTAACAAAATAAACAGATTTATTAAATACATGCCACGATTAAACATACAAAAAACGGATGTCATGATTACAGAAATACCTATCGATTATCTTCGATACAGAATGATGATGAAGCAAAGGTTGTCATCTAGTAATCCCAATCACCTACGTGTATTACATAAATACACGCTGAGTATATCTCAGTGAGGCATAAAAATATGTAACAAGTAAAATACGGTATAAATTTTTTTTGTAGTATGAAATAGCTGTATTAAGCATAATATTTGGTAAATCATGACTCACGTAATAAGCCTGTACTGTAATAAATCTGTGTTGTACTAAATCTTTACTGAGAAATCATATAGCAAGGTTGCTCTATAAATCATATAATATGTAATGCAGGAATAATCATGTAAGAAATTTGTACTTTATTAGTAGGAAATACGATAGACTTACTGCCCTATCCAGTTGCATAAAAGCATTTCATAAATTATAGCCCAAAGTACAATTTCATGTGAACCTATGGTATACAAGTCATCATAACGACACCGTAGTGTCTGCAACGCAATAGCGTCTGATGGTGAGTACATACTCGAGGACGCCCTTTGCTCCTCATTATAGCACCCTTTTGTGCTAGTTGACTCCGAAGTGTCTAAACAACACCGTAGTGTCTGAAGTCAACACCGAAGTGTCTGGAACGCACCGTAGTTCTGGATTGCAGCTACTAAGACTCTATGGATATCCAATTATACCAAAGACTCTCACACTAGTACTCGGGCATAACAATATAATATTTTCACATTTAATATCCAATCCATCAATACTATCATCCAAAATTCGATAATGGACAATTCATACCCAAACATCTAAAAACCGATTTATCTTAGATAAATCATTATGCCATATCAATGTATCACATATGCCACTTAATACTTCATGTCATCTACAAAACTTTGATTAGCATACATTTTCATTAATATCAAAGTCGACTTCTCGCAAGTTTCCCTCGTGTCATATCTATAAAATAAATAAAAAACACTCACTCATTTTACATAAATAATAAATAAATAAAAATGCTATCACCTTGGCCTTATAATGAAGTCGACTTTATCACTTGGTCTCACTCCCGACCCTTTTTCCTTTCCATTTTTGTTAGTATGATCCCAATTCACATCGGAAGCACATTATAAAATAACATATACCATTTCAAGTATATGTTAGAACATATTAACTCTAAATATAAAATGGAAAGTAAATAAAATAACCATCCATTAAATATATAATTGATCAGATAAAGTTTCTTATATTCGAATCACATTTTACCTTTAGTCTTCAACCTTTACTAAAATAATTATTTTAGTCCCTAAGAACTTTTTCAAGCTTCAAATAGTTAATTTAAGGTTGATCCTTACATTTTTCATCCTTTACACTTTAGGACCTAAACTTTGAAAAGTTCCATTTTTGGTCCCTAAACCTCAAGCCAATTTGTCTTCTTGGTCCCCAAATGAATGTTTTTGATCCAATTAATCCATTTCCTATTTTTCACAAATTTTCCTTTAATTTTTCTTAATAGCCAAATTGGTCCCTTAAATTCTACAAATTGTTATTTTCGTCCCCGAGTGAATACAAGCTTCTATTCACTTCAAAATCAACATCTAAATCACTCAAAAAAATTTCCAACATAGTACTCTTCAAATACCTAATTGTCACATTTCAACCCTTTGTTCTCTAATTTGTCGAAATAGTCACTAATTTACAATTCAAGGATTCTAGCTTTAAAGCTTTGCACTTAGGACCCCAATCATCAACTATACATCATAATCATCACTTAACAATGTAAATACATTTCAAACTCCAAAAATCAAAATTGAACCCTTAACTTTAACACTTTGTTGAATTAGTCCTTTAGGGTTTAAATTTAGGGTTTTGATTTCAAACAACATATCAAGCTTGTTGGATTACTAACTCATCATCACAAACCCTAATTCAAGGTTGAATCCCTAAAACGTAATCTTCTTCAAAAATACTAAATTATTTAGGATTTAAATCCTAATTCAAAAATCATGAATCCAACATCATTCTTGCTTGATTTCAACATAAAATCGAACAAAGATTCATAAAATCATAAAATTCCCAAATTTAAACATAAACCCTAATTTCTTTCTTATATCAAATCTCATCAATCAAACCTGAAATCCATGAATAATTTACATCAATAGATAGAGATTGAAGAGAAGAAAAACTTTGTAGTTTGGAAGATTACCTAAAAACCAAGTTTTGAGGCTTAAATCTAGCTTGTAAGATTTCTTCTTCTTTATCCTCTTTCTCCACGGTTTGGGAATGAATTTTTTTGATGATAACTCTTCATATATCATATATTTATTCCACTTGTATAAATAAAAATGAATTTTTAATTCATTTTATTTCAATTTACTAAAATATCCTCAATTGAATTTATATTTACTAGTTTTCAATTTTGTAAAATTATAACTAAACTTATTTGGATTCCATCTAAACATTATTCATCCATTAAATAAATCTCAAAATTCCATCCATGTCCCTTTTGGGTGAAAAGACCAAAATACCCTTTACCAATCAACTTTTTTAAAAAAATGGACATTCTAGGAAATTTCAGTCAAATAAATTTAATCCAAACATTTAACTCTCCAAATATCCATAAAATAATATGTTATAACTCTTCCAAAGTCTATGGAATCATCTTTGAAATTTTAGCTTGATCCGATTTACCGATAAAATATGAAGAATTTTATCGGTTACTAAATAAATTCCTTAATCAAAATAAATCATAGGATTCATCTTGAATCGAACTAAAATATTTCCAACACTTGAAAATGAATTTTATAACCTTTTCTATCATATGATAAACTTTCATAATTTTTTAGTTCGATCCGGGTATCTAAATTCCACTTAAACTTTGATTGTGATTTTCCAATAATCAAAATATCGGATTAAACCAAGAATTTCACATTCGGTCCACACCAATAGGTGCTCTATCTATTTATGAAATAAAACACCTAAGTTTTTGGAAATTACAATTTTGGTCCTTCAACTTTTCATATTTTGACTTGTACCACCTAAGTTTTAAAAACTTATCATTTTGGTCATTAAACTTTAACCTTGAATTCCCATTCCAATTTTCCTTGGATTTTAACCAAATTTTGCGAGTATCCTATTTTACTCGTTCTCTATAACATGACACCTTAAAACCTCACAAATTTCTTTTCTACAGTCCATAATTGAGAAAATCCTAACTTTTGCATTTTTGTCATTTTAGTCGCTAAGTAAGCTTTTAAGAAATTATCTTAGCACTAAATGACTCTTAAACAATACTGTAAATTTTGGGGTTTACAATTCTTCCCCTTAAGAAAATTCATCCTTGAATTTTCAAAATGTATCCTTAGCTTCCCATGTTGCCTCTTCAACTTTGTGGTTGTGCCAAAGGACCTTCACCAACGGTATCGCTTGTTCCTTAATTCTTTGACACCATAAGCCATTATCTTTATTGGTTCTTCTTCGTAAGTCATATATGATTACAAATCTATCTCCTCCGTATAATCACACAAGCTCTTAGCATATCTTTTAGTACTGAATTGTTCTTTCAGATTGGTCATCTGTTTGAGGATGAAACACAATAATGAAGTTCAGTCGTGTCCCCAAAGCTCTGTGTAGTGCATTCCAAAATCTTGATGTGAACTTTGGATTTCTATCCGATACTATAAATATTGGCACTCCACTTGTTTCATCTTTGCTATATAATCTTCATCTTGTTTGCTTTATTTATTTAGACTTGGCAATAAAGATCTTAATTGTATCTCTACTAGTAATGAACCATCCTTTTCAAGTCGGGTTGAGCATTTAAAATTCATAATGTAATAAATGCCTTCCGATTTAAGGTATCAATTAAGACATTTGCTTGGCCACGGATGATAATCAATGATTAGGTCATAATCCTTTATTAGTTCCAACCATCTTTGTTGCCGTAGATTCAACCCTTTCTGTGTCATCCAAATATTTTAAACTCTTATGATCAGTATACACGTGGTAGTGTTCACCATAGAGATAATGTCGCCACACTTTCAGAGTAAAAACTACAAATGCAAGTTTTGGATTATTAGTCGGATAATTCCTTTCATGTGATTTTATTTGTCGGAAAGCATACGTGATCACCTTCCCATCTTGCATCAACATACACCCTATTCCATTATAAGATGCGTTATAAAGACAGAGTAAACTCTTTTCATGACTGGTTGTACCAAAACCGAGCTTCGTTAAAATTTTTTAAACGATCAAAGCTTTCATGACACTTCTTAGTCCATAAGAATGGAACATTCTTTTTCAATAGCTTTGTAAGTGAAGTAGATATCATCGAAAAGTTGTTCACAAACCTTCGATAATATCCAACAAGTTTCAAGAAACTGCAAACCTTGTAAATATTATTGGGAACCTTCCATTTCCATAATGGATTGTATCTTTTAGGATCAATGTGGATCCTTCGATTAAAACAATGTGACCCAAGAAAGCCACTTCGATAACCAAACTCTCATTTTGATAGTTTTGCATATAACCCTTTTTTAGAAATATGTAACACTATCCTCTGTCTAGTAATTCCCGCAACTGAGACTTTAACTCTCTCAGTTCTGCAGGTGCCATTATGTATAAAGCCAAAGACACTGGCTCATTACCGGGAATTACATCAATCCAGAGTTGTCGGAATTGTATTTATGTCCTACCTATTCATCTTAGTATTCACTACGAAGACTAACTAATTCTTCAACCCTTACTTTAGCAATCTTTTCATTTTATTACCGAAGTCACCATTCCAATACTTTGAATTCCTTTTTACTTGATAAAAGGATCTAAACACCACTCATGTTTCTTTTCAGTCAATCGCTTTAAGCGACACTTCATTGAAATATTTTGAGCAAAATACTCATCTGTGCCCAATATTTTATCAACTTTTCATAGTAAAGGCTTTATAGACTTAGCAACATTGATTTCACTATATTACTATTTTTTAACCATTATTTTAGGGCTTTACTCCAACCATTATCACTTAACCATCAATATGCCGACATCAGATCATCATTTGTGTCTCTTATATACCCATTAGTTCATAAATCCTTTACTAATAGGAGCCCTAAATTCGATTCCTATCTGCAATTACTATTTGTAAAGAGGTATCTTGCATTTTAAACAGTTTTCATTACTATATCAGTCCATTTATTATTACCCAGTTTAAACCGTGTATTAGACTTAGTTAACCTCCTTACTTATTTCTGGGAACTCATAATGTCCCCTCTTTTAGTTTTCCAATGATATTCATTCTCATGCAGACATTCATTCCTACAATAACCTCTTTGACTAGTAAACAATTGCATCAATCATACAAGTATTTCTTTTCAGTAAATATGACATCCTAGTGGCATGTACACACTTTAACACTTTTATCGAGCTCAGTTTAACTCCGAAACTGGCTAAACCTATAGCTCTAATACCAATAAATGCAACATTCCCTTCCCGTGACCGTACATCGGACACGAGTAACAAATTTCACAACTTTTAAAATAGATCTTTTAACCAAAATCCGGGGTGATTTAAATTTTTTTGAAACAAATCTTGGTCACCCATCATAATATTTCTATAAGGGTTTTAAGCACACTTAACTTTAATTAATACCGATATAAAATATTTTTCGGTCCGATTATAAAACTTTTTACATAAAGTATATTACATACTAAATAATTTATTTTACAAAAGGGTTTCTAATAAAATTATTCGATATCTAATTCGTAATGTATAAAATATATCAAATCGAGACTATTTAACACCAAACTGTAGATAATAATCAATTTAAAACAGTTTACGCCACTATTATAGGCCCTGATAATTACTTTAACAAAATAAACAGATTTATTAAATACATGCCACGATTAAACATACAAAAACGGATGTCATGATTACGTAAATACCTATCGATTATCTTCGATATGTAATGATGATGAAGCAAAGGTTGTCATCTAGTAATCCCAATCACCTACGTGTATTACATAAATACACATGTGAGTATATCTCAAATCACGACAATGAGGCATAAAAATATGTAACAAGTAAAATACGGTATAAATTTTTTTTGTAGTATGAAATAGCTGTATTAAGCATAATATTTGGTAAATCATGACTCACGTAATAAGCCTGTACTGTAATAAATCTGTGTTGTACTAAATCTTTACTGAGAAATCATATAGCAAGGTTGCTCTATAAATCATATAATATGTAATGCAGGAATAATCATGTAAGAAATTTGTACTTTATTAGTAGGAAATACGATAGACTTACTGCCCTATCCAGTTGCATAAAAGCATTTCATAAATTATAGCCCAAAGTACAATTTCATGTGAACCTATGGTATACAAGTCATCATAACGACACCGTAGTGTCTGCAACGCAATAGCGTCTGATGGTGAGTACATACTCGAGGACGCCCTTTGCTCCTCATTATAGCACCCTTTTGTGCTAGTTGACCAAGTGTCTAAACAACACCGTAGTGTCTCAAGTCAACACCGAAGTGTCTCGAACGCACCGTAGTTCTGGATTGCAGCTACTAAGACTCTATGGATATCCAATTATACCAAAGACTCTCACACTAGTACTCGGGCATAACAATATAATATTTTCACATTTAATATCCAATCCATCAATACTATCATCCAAAATTCGATAATGGACAATTCATACCCAAACATCTAAAAACCGATTTATCTTAGATAAATCATTATGCCATATCAATGTATCACATATGCCACTTAATACTTCATGTCATCTACAAAACTTTGATTAGCATACATTTTCATTAATATCAAAGTCGACTTCTCGCAAGTTTCCCTCGTGTCATATCTATAAAATAAATAAAAAAACACTCACTCATTTTACATAAATAATAAATAAATAAAAATGCTATCACCTTGGCCTTATAATGAAGTCGACTTTATCACTTGGTCTCACTCCCGACCCTTTTTCCTTTCCATTTTTGTTAGTATGATCCCAATTCACATCGGAAGCACATTATAAAATAACATATACCATTTCAAGTATATGTTAGAACATATTAACTCTAAATATAAAATGGAAAGTAAATAAAATAACCATCCATTAAATATATAATTGATCAGATAAAGTTTCTTATATTCGAATCACATTTTACCTTTAGTCTTCAACCTTTACTAAAATAATTATTTTAGTCCCTAAGAACTTTTTCAAGCTTCAAATAGTTAATTTAAGGTTGATCCTTACATTTTTCATCCTTTACACTTTAGGACCTAAACTTTGAAAAGTTCCATTTTTGGTCCCTAAACCTCAAGCCAATTTGTCTTCTTGGTCCCCAAATGAATGTTTTTGATCCAATTAATCCATTTCCTATTTTTCACAAATTTTCCTTTAATTTTTCTTAATAGCCAAATTGGTCCCTTAAATTCTACAAATTGTTATTTTCGTCCCCGAGTGAATACAAGCTTCTATTCACTTCAAAATCAACATCTAAATCACTCAAAAAAAAATTTCCAACATAGTACTCTTCAAATACCTAATTGTCACATTTCAACCCTTTGTTCTCTAATTTGTCGAAATAGTCACTAATTTACAATTCAAGGATTCTAGCTTTAAAGCTTTGCACTTAGGACCCCAATCATCAACTATACATCATAATCATCACTTAACAATGTAAATACATTTCAAACTCCAAAAATCAGAATTGAACCCCTAACTTTAACACTTTTCTGAATTAGTCCTTTAGGGTTTAAATTTAGGGTTTTGATTTCAAGCAACATATCAAGCTTGTTGGATTACTAACTCATCATCACAAACCCTAATTCAAGGTTGAATCCCTAAACCGTAATCTTCTTCAAAAATACTAAATTATTTAGGATTTAAATCCTAATTCAAAAATCATGAATCCAACATCATTCTTGCTTGATTTCAACATAAAGTCGAACATAGATTCATAAAATCATAAAATTCCCAAATTTAAACAGAAACCCTAATTTCTTTCTTATATCAAATCTCATCAATCAAACCTGAAATCCATGAATAATTTACATCAATAGATAGATATTGAGGAGAAGAAAAACTTTGTAGTTTGGAAGATTACCTAAAAACCAAGTTTCGAGGCTTAAATCTAGCTTGTAAGATTTCCTCTTCTTTATCCTCTTTCTCCACGGTTTGGGAATGAATTTTTTTGATGATAACTCTTCATATATCATATATTTATTCCACTTGTATAAATAAAAATGAATTTTTAATTCATTTTATTTCAATTTACTAAAATATCCCTCAACTGAATTTATATTTACTAGTTTTCAATTTTGTAAAATTCTAACTAAACTTATTTGGATTCCAACCAAACATTATTCATCCATTAAATAAATCTCAAAATTCCATCCATGTCCCTTTTGGGTGACAAGACCAAAATACCCTTTACCAATCAACTTTTTTTAAAAAAATGGCCATTCTAGGGAATTTCAGTCAAATAAATTTAATCCAAACATTTAACTCTCCAAATATCCATAAAATAATATGTTATAACTCTTTCGAAGTCTATGGAATCATCTCTGAAATTTTAGCTTAATCTGATTTACCGATAAATATGAAGAATTTTATCGGTTACTAAATAAATTCCTTAATCAAAATAAATCATAGGATTCATCTTGAATCGAACTAAAATATTTCCAACACCTGGAAATGAATTTTATAACCTTTCTCTATCATATGGTAAACTTTCATAATTTTTTAGTTCGATCTGGGTATCTAAATTCCACTTAAACTTTGATTGCGATTTTCCAATAATCAAAATATCGGATTAAACCAGTAATTTCACATTCGGTCCACACCAATAGGTGCTCTATCTATTTATAAAATAAAACACCTAAGTTTTGGGAAATTACAATTTTGGTCCTTCAACTTTTCATATTTCAACTTGTACCACCCAAGTTTTAAAAACTTATCATTTTGGTCATTAAACTTTAACCTTGTATTCCCATTCCAATTTTCCTTGGATTTTAACCAAATTTTGCGAGTATCCTATTTTACTCGTTCTCTATAACATGACACCTTAAAACCTCACAAATTTCTTTTCTACAGTCCATAATTGAGAAAATCCTAACTTTTGCATTTTTGTCATTTTAGTCGCTAAGTAAGCTTTTAAGAAATTATCTTAGCACTAAATGACTCTTAAACAATACTGTAAATTTTGGGGTTTACAATTCTTCCCCCTTAAGAAAATTCATCCTCGAATTTTCAAAATGTTTCCTTAGCTTCCCATGTTGCCTCTTCAACTTTGTGGTTGTGCCAAAAGACCTTCACCAACGGTATCTGCTTGTTCCTTAATTCTTTGACACCATAAGCCAGTATCTTTACTGGTTCCTCTTCGCAAGCCAAATCTGATTGCAAATCTATCTCCTTCGGTATAATCACGCAAGCTCTTAGCATATCTTTTAGTACTCGAATTGTTCTTTCAGATTGGTCATCTGTTTGAGAATGAAACACAATAATGAAGTTCAGTCGTGTCCCCAAACCTCTGTGTAGTGTATTCCAAAATCTTGATGTGAACTTTGGATTTCGATCCGATACTATAAATATTGGCACTCCACTTGTTTCATCTTTGCTATATAATCTTCATCTTGTTACTGACTTTCTTTATTTCGACTTGGCAATAAAGATCCTAATTGTATCTCTACTAGAAACGAACCATCCTTTTCATGTCAGTTGAGCATTTAAAATTCATAATGTAATAAATGCCTTCCGATTTAAGGTATCAATTAAGACATTTGCTCGGCCTGGATGATAATCAATGATTAGGTCATAATCCTTTATTAGTTCCAACCATCTTTGTTACCGTAGATTCAACCCTTTCTGTGTCATCAAATATTTTAAGCTCTTATGATCAGTATACACGTGGTAGTGTTCACCATAGAGATAATGTCGCAACACTTTCAGAGTAAAAACTACAGTCGCAAGTTCCAGATCATGAGTCAGATAATTCCTTTCATGTGGATTTAGTTCTCGGGAAGCATGCGTGATCACCTTCCCATCTTGCATCAACACACACCCTATTCCATTATAGGATGCGTTACAGTACAGAGTAAACTCTTTTCATGACTCTGGTTGTACCAAAACCAGAGCTTCTGTTAAAATTTTCTTTAACTGATCAAAGCTTTCTTAACACTTCTCAGTCCATACGAATGGAACATTCTTTTTCAATAGCTTTGTAAGTGAAGCAGATATCATCGAAAAGTTGTTCACAAACCTTCGGTAACATCCAGTAAGTCTCAAGAAACTGCAAACCTTGTTAATATTATTGGGAACCTTCCATTTCCACAATGGATTGTATCTTTTTAGGATCAACATGGATCCCTTCGGTTAAAACAATGTGACCCAAGAAAGCCACTTCTGATAACCAAACTCTCATTTTGATAGTTTTGCATATAACCCTTTTTTAGAAATCTGTAACACTATCCTCTATCTAGTAATTCCTGCAACTGAGACTTTAACTCTCTCAATTCTGTAGGTGCCATTCTGTATGAAGCCATAGACACTGGCTCCTTACCAGGAATTGCATCAATCTCGAGCTGTCGGAATTGTACTTATGTCCTCACTATTCATCTTAGTATTCACTACGAAGACTAACTAATTCTTCAAACCTTACTTTAACAATCTTTTCATTTTATTACCAAAGTCACCATTCCAATACTTTGAAATCCTTTTTACTTGATAAAAGGATCTAAACACCACTCGTGCTTCTTTTCAATCAATCGCTTTAAGCGACACTTCATTGAAATATTTTGAGCAAAATACTCATCTGTGCCCAATATTCTATCAACTTTTCATAGTAAAGGCTTTATATACTTCACAACACTGATTTCAGTATATTACTATTTTTTAACTATTATTTTAGGGTATTACCCCAACCATTATCACTTAACTATCAATCTACCGACATTAGATCATCATCTGTGTCTCTTATATACCCATTAGTTCATAAATCCTTTACTGACAGAGCCCTAAATTCGATTCCTATCTGCATTTACTATTTGTAAAGAGGTATCTTGCATTTTAAACAGCTTTCATTACTATATCAGTCCATTTGTTATTACCCCGTTTAAACCAGGTATTAGACTTAGTTAACCTCCTTACTTATTTCTGGGAACTCATAATGTCCCCTTTTTTAATTGTCCAATGATATTTATTCTCATTCAGACATTCATCCCTACAGTAATCCTTTTGACTAGTAAATAATTGCATCAATCATACAAGTATTTCTTTTCAGTAAATATGACATCCTAGTGGCATGTACACACTTTAACACTTTTATCGAGCTCGGTTTAACTCTAGAACCAGCTAAACCTATAGCTCTGATACCAATAAATGTAACACCTCTTTCCCATGACCGTACACCGGACACAAGTCAGAAATTTCACAGCATTTAAAACAAATCTTTTAACCAATATTTCTATAACTTTAATTAATACTGATATAAAATATTTATTCGAGTTCCAATTATAAAACTTTTTACATAAAGTATACAGACATACTAGAATAATTTATTTTATAAAAGGGTTTCTAATAAAATTATTCGATATCTAATTCGTATAGAATATAACAAATCAGACTATTTAACACCAAACTGTAGATATAATAATCAATTTAAAACAGTTTACGACACTATTATAGGCCCCGATAATTACTTTAACAAAATAAACAAATTTATTAAATACATGCCACGATTAAACATACAAAAGAAGGATGTCATGATTACCGAAATACATGTTGATTATCTTCTATACAGAATGATGATGAAGCAAAGGTTGTCATCTACTAATCCCGATCACCTACGTGTATAGCATAAATACACGCTGAGTATATCTCAGTAAGGCATAGAAATATGTAACAAGTAAAATATGGTATAAATTTTTTTGTATTATGAAATAACTGTATTAAGCATAATATTTGGTAAAGCATGAAACTAATGTAATAAACCTGTACTGTAATAAATTTGTGTTGTACTAAATCTTTACTAAAAAATCATATAGCAAGGTTACTCTATAAATCATATAATATGTAATGCAGGAGTAATCATGTAAGAAATTTGTACTGAAATAATTTTGTATTGTAAAGTCATATAACTGTACTATAAAATCTTATGGCCCAAGGTAAATATCAAGTCATTCCTCTGTCATATAGCCATGCAATACAGTTTCTGGAAAATGGCAAACGTGTCCCAATTACAGTTTATATCATATCATCAAACCTTTATTTTATCAATCAAATATACGTTAAGCTTTTTACCTTAACTGTCTGCATAAATACATTTCATGTATTATAGCCTGAAGTACAAAATCATGTGATGCTATGGTACGTGAATCATCACGACAATGTAGTGTCTACGACACTGTAACGTCTGCATCGCCAAAGCGACTGAGATGAGTACGTACTGGAGGACGCTCTTTGCTCCTCATAATCGCACATTTTGTACTAATAACACCAAAGTGTCTAAACAACACCGTAGTGTCTAAGTCGACACTGAAGTGTCTAAACATCACCGAAGTGATTGAAACGCACCGTAGTGCTAGGATGCAACTGCTAGGCCTCTATAGATATCCAGCTATACCAAAGACTTCATAATAGTACTTGGGCAAAATCAACATTCCATGTTCAAAGCATTAATATAAATCATAATTGTATGTATATATATCCAAAGTCATAATATCGTTCTTACTTTATCAGTAGGAAATACGACAGACTTACTGGCCTATCCACCTGCATAAAAGCATTTCATAAATTATAGCCCAAAGTAAAATTTCATGTGAACCTATGGTATACGAGTCATCATAATGACACTGTAGCGTCTGCAACGTCGTAGCGTCTGATGGTGAGTACGTACTTGAGGACGCCGTTTGCTTCTCATTATAGCACCATTTTCTGCTAGTTGACACCGAAGTGTCTAAACAACACCGTAGTGTCTGAAGTCAACACCGAAGTGTCTGGAACGCACCGTAGTGCTGGATTGCAGCTGCTAAGACTCTATAGATATCCAATTATACCAAAGACTCTCACACTAGTACTCGGACATAACAATATAATTTTTCACATTTAATATCCAATCCATCAATACTATCATCCAAAATTCGATAATGGACAATTCATACCCAAAAATATAAAATCCGATTTATCTTAGATAAATCATTATGCCATATCAATGTATCACATATGCCACTTAATACTTCATGTCATTTACATAACTTTGATCAACATACATTTTCATTAATATCAAAGTCAACTTCTCAGAAGTTTCCCTCATGTCATATATATAAAATAAATAAATAAATACACTCACTCATATCACATATATAATAAATAAGTAAAAATGCTCTCACCTTGGCCTTGAATTGAAGTCGACTTTATCACTTGGTCTCACTCCCGACCCTTTTTCTTTTCCATTTTTGATAGTACGGTCCCAATTCGTATCAAAAGCACATTATAAAATAACATATACCGTTTCAAGTATATGTTAGAACATATTCACTCTAAATATAATAATGGAAAGTAAATAAAATAACAATCCATTAAATATATAATTGATCTGATAAAGTTTCTTATATTCGAATCACATTTTTCTCACATTTTACCTTAAGTCTTCAACCTTTACTAAAATACTTAATTTAGTCCCTAAGAACTTTTTGAAGCTTCAAATAGTTAATTTAAGCTTGATCCTTACATTTTTCATCATTTACACTTTAGGACCTAAACTTTGAAAAGTTCCATTTTTGGTCCCTAAACCTCAAGCTGATTTGTCTTATTGGTCCCCAAAGGAATGTTTTTAATTATATTAATCTATTTCCTATTTTTTCAAAATTTTTACTTTACTTTTGCTTAATAGCCGAATTGGTCCCTTGAATTCTACAAATTGCCGTTTTGGTCCCTGAGTGAATACAAGCTTCTATTAACTTCAAAATCAACATCTAAATCACTAAAATAAAATTTTACAACATAGTACTCTTCAAATACCCAATTGTCACATTTCAACCCTTTGTTCTCTAATTTGTCGAAATACTCACCAATTTACAATTCAAGGATTCTAGCTTTAAAACTTTGCAACCAGGCCCTAAAATCATCAACTATACATCATAATCATCACTTAACAACATAAAAACATTTCAAACTCCAAAAATCAGAATTGAACCCCTAACTTTAACACTTTGCAGAATTAGTCCTCTAGGGTTTAAATTTAGGGTTTTGATTTCAAACAACATATCAAGCTTGCTAGATTACTAACTCATTATCACAAACCCTAATTCAAGGTTGAATCCATAAACCCTAATCTTATTCAAGGCTACTAAATTGTTTAGGATTTAAATCCTAATTCAAAAAGCATTAATCCAACATCATTTTTGCCTAATTTCAACATAAAATTGAACATATTTTCATAAAATCATAAAACCCCCATATTTGAACATAAACCCTAATTTCTTTATTATATCAAATCTCGTCAATCAAGCTTGAAATCCATGAATAATTTACATCAATAGATAGAGATTGAAGAGAAGAACAACTTTGTAGTTCGGAAGATTACCTAAAAATCGGGTTTCAAGGCTTAAATCGTGCTTTTAAGATTTCCTCTTCTTTCTCCTCTTTCTCCATGGTTTGGGAATGAATTTTTTTTTATGATAACTCTTCATATATCATATATTTATGCCACTTGTATAAATAAAAATGAATTTTTTATTTCAATTTACTAAAATGTCCCCCAACTAAATTCATATTTACGAGTTTACCATTTTGTAAAATTCTAACTAAACTTATTTGGATTCCAACCAACCACTATTCATCCATTAAAGAAATCTCAAAATTCCATCCATGTCCCTTTTGGGTGAAAAGACCAAAATACCCTTTACCAATCAACTTTTTTTTAAAATATGGCCATTCTAGGCAATTTCAGTCAAATAAATTTAATCGAAACATTTAACTCTCCAAATATCCACAAAATAATATGTCATAACTCTTCCAAATTCTATAGAATCATCTCTGAAATTTTATCTTGATCCGATTTACTGATAAATGCCGAGAAATTTATCGGTTACTAAATAAATTCCTTAGTCAAAATAAATCATAGGATTCATCTTGAATCGAACTAAAATATTTCCAACACTTGGAAATGAATTTTATAACATTTCTCTATAATATGGTAAACTTTCATAATTTTTCAGTTCGATCTGGGTATCCGAATTCCATTTAAACTTTAACTGCGATTTCCCAATAATCGGAATATCGGATTAAACCAGCAATTCGACATTCGGTCCACACCAATAGGTGCTCTATCTATTTATGAAATAAAACACCTAACTTTTGGGAAATTACAACTTTGGTCCTTCAACTTTTCATATTTCGACTTGTAAACCCAAGTTTTAAAAACTTATCATTTTGGTCACTAAACTTTAACCTTGAATTCCCATTCCAATTTTCCTTTGATTTTAACCAAATTTTGCGAGTATCCTATTTTACTAATTCCCTATCACATGACACCTTAAAACCTCAGAAGTTTCTTTTCTACAATCCATAATTGAGAAAATCCTAACTTTTGCATTTTTGTCATTTTAGTCACTAAGTAAGCTTTTAAGCAATTATCTTAGCACTAAATAACTCTTAAACCGTACTGTAAATTTTGGGGTATTACACCTACAATCCTTTTAGTTTCGTCTCGGTTTATAATTTTGTCCTTGTCTTCAATTAAATCTGTTTTCTCTATGGGTAACACCCCATTCGGTCCCCAAAACTTTGTTTCTGTTTTGATTTGATCCGTTTTCCAGTGGTCTAATACCCCTAATATTCCTCTGATTTTGTTTTACTTTTATTTTTGCCCTTTTGTTCATGCTTTTTATTTTCCAGTTTCATTTTAATTTGTTTTAAATTTTAGTCTTTGTTTATATTTAATGTTAATATATGTGTGGAAATGTGTTTTATTTTGTTTATGTTTACATGGTCGATTGATTGCTTTGTGGATTTATGTAGGATGTTTGTATTAGATGTGTTTTATGATATATTGTATGTCTATAGTCTTTAAAAATATATTGCATGTGTACACATTTTAAACTAAATTATTTTTTATAACATGTATTATAAGACCCTATGAATTATATATATTTTATATTTTTTTACATAAAACAGTAATGCATGTTTTTTAGAAAAGAATGGCAAAACCGTTTTGAAACAGTATATATATATTTACATTATTTATATAAAACTGTATGTATATATATGTTTTTAAGAGAGCTATATTGTTTTTAAAAATAATATAAGATTTTGTAATATTTATTTTTATATTGTTTTTATTATATTTATATATGTGTGTGTTTTTTAGTTACTTTATTGTTCGTGTTAATGCCGTATTTGCTTTGGCATCTCTCTTTTTGCCATGTCAGGCATGTTTACTTTTGTATTTCAGATATAAATTGTTAATACGATATCTTTTATTCGGGGATAAATGTGGCTAGTACTAGGCGTAGTTGTGGCAGTTTTTTCGTTTGTTCTCGAATAATGGGGTCATTAAAAACTACTCGTGCGTATAACCAAAATTTAACCTAACTGTCACTTTAATTCGGAAAATTCAATATTAAAAAAGGCGGTAATATTTTTTTATACCAATTTTGGACGGTGTGGGGTGCTAATCCTTGCCCATTCGTAAACGACTCCCAGGCCTGTATTTATCTTTGGTTTCTTTTTTTGGTGTCTGGTCTACCATTTAAAATGATTGGTGGCGGCTCCCTCATTTTATTTTCCAAAACACGAGCTTTAAAAAAAATCCCTTCAAATGATTTTTTTCAAGAAAAAGTGGGGAAACCCAAGTTTTATTATTTTAAAAACTCCGAGGTTTCTCCAACTTTCATCAATTTTTTTATTCCCCTTTAAAAAATGTTTTTATAATTCAAAACATCAATTTATCTTTTTAAAATCGAATTTTCTCTAAGACGAGTTTTAAAATTGAATTTTTAAATTGGTCACTACAGTTGGCGACTCCGCTGGGGATTGGTTTTAATCTTAAAAAAAAAAGAGTCGGGCCTTTTGAAAAATTACCGCTTACTAATATCGGAAGTTGTGAATTAAAATGACAATTAAATTAATATTTGTTTATAAATGTGAGTTTATTTTAACGCATTTAAAATTTGGCATTTAAGCATGTTTCTTTAACTGGGGGAAACTCTAGGGCTTTCGTGAGGATATCGTTCCTTCGTATGTGCATGTTTTCGTGAGAATATTGTTTTCTCGTGTGGACATAGCGAATGTGTCCCCTTGAATTAAACTCGGTTGAAAGAAGCCTATAATGGGTGATGAATGGGGGGCTTGTTACCCATAGAATGGGACAACGAGGACAATTCGAGTACCCCTTTCAGTACCAAAACTGCTATATAGAACATAGTAAGCCCACCCCCTTTAGAGCCATGCAGATAACCTAGGTGTTTTAGATGGTATAAATAGGTTTGTTCTGTTTGATGCTTTATTTAATTTTCCATTTTATTTCTTTACCCGGCACTAACTTATTTCTTTTGTGTTTCGTTTTGCACATATTTTTGTTGCATCAACATTGCATGACATAAAGGTGGTGGTTCAAGTGGTTTGCCCAATTAGGGATCTTTCATTATAGACAAGAGGTATCTCAAAAAGGAGGAGATTACCTCGGGAGTTTGATATTGCTTTGAAGTCAACCGAAAGATTCAAGATGACAGTTTGCCAAATGACCATGAAGTATCAGAACATATCTAGGTGAACCTACAACAAAAGGACCTTCGAGATTTGAAAGAGGTACGAGAAAGTTAGATCGGTCTTTCTAAGAATGCCGTAGTCAGATTGGATTTCTCAAGTTTGAAGCCAGTCAGTATCAGACTTGAAGCTATAGTTCAAGATTATTTAGGCACATTCGTGATGTTAGCTAGTTTATTCAAGATCAAGATTAGTACCACCCATTTTTGACGGTTCAGGTGCAAGTGGTAGCCCGGTATGTGAAGACTCTAGCCGCAGAAGCCGAATCATTTTATCCTTTCATTGCCTCGAAAATGTAGAAGAAATTAAAATTCTCTCTGCTACTCAGAGCCATCGAAGAATTAAAAGTTAGAGTCGAGGCTTATATGTGGAAGATCTTCTGCCTTCTTTGCATCGAGAATCTTTTCCAATCCAATGAGAGTTGCTCAAGGGTGATCACCAATTGAATCAATACCTTTATTTGCATACATTCTTGCATTTTACTTTATCATTTTGTTCCATGCATCTCCTAGCATGTATCTTGCATGAATTAATTAAACCATGAGATTAATGGTGGGAATGTCATGACAGTAAGTTCAAATTGCAACCATTTCGCACTCTTACGGCACACATTCTCAGACCAAAATTATGGAAAATAGATTGGCTAATGTTGAGAAGTCGCAAAAGGACATTTAGGAACGGTTGGGTGGTATTGAGTCAAGGATCGAAAAGTCTCAATATGAGATCATATCCTTCATCACCGCTCTGTTAGGGAAGAAGGATCTTGGAAAAGCCCATATTGTCGATGAACATTCTAATGTGGAGGACCTAGGTGGAAACACATCTCAGACGAAGGTTCAACAAGAAGGATCGGTTCTAAATAATATCCACATAGCCGAGGTATTTTCTAACAATCCAGTCGATGTGAGGCATAATTTTGAGAATAACATTGATGTGGAAATCCCAAACTTGAATTTGATGAATGAAATAGAGATAAGACTAAAGAGGGAGTTTGAAAAGAAGTTTGAGGAGCAACGCCTCCAAATGGAAGAAAGAGTCAGCTTGATGCAAGTAACCGATGACTACTGAATTGATGCTTATGCATTGAGCGTAGTATCTGATTTGATCATCCCGCCTAAGTTCAAAGTGCCAGATTTTGAGAAGTATGATGAGACCACTTGCCCTTCAGCTCACTTGACCATGTATTGCAGTAAGATGGCGGCACACTTGAGAAATGAAAAGCTTCTTATTCATTGCTTTTAAGATGGCTTGGCCCGGGTAGCTGCCCGTTGGTACGCACAGCTAAGCAAATGTAAAGTCATATAAGGATATGTCAAGAATCTTTATTGAGAAATACAAGCACGTGAAGAACATGGTCCCAAATAGGACATTGCTTCAAGGGTTGAATCAGGGGCAAAATGAGAATATTAAACAATATGCCCAAAGATGGTGAGACACCGCAGTGCAAGTCCAGCTGCCCATTGTGGAGAGTGAAATCACCCGCATGTTTGTCGACACACTGCAAGGTCCAGTCTATGAGAAAATGATCAGCAATATATCCTTCAGATTTGTCAAATTTGTGAACACAGAGAATCCATTGAGGCTACTTTCAAGAGTGGCAAGCTCAAGACCGAGGAAAATCTACAAAAGTACCCAAACAAAAAAGATAACAATGTGAGAAATGTGAGTACTCATAGCCTGAGTAATGTCGTGATCGTACCAAAGCCAGTAGCGACAAGTTCACATGGGCCTGGTAGAAGAGAACCCAAAAAGGAAGAAGTTTTCACTCCTCTACCCGTGACTTATAGTGAGTTATACCCCAAGCTTTTCGAGACAGACTTGGTTCGTCCTTATCTTCTTACTCCAATGCAACCTCCTTATCCATCATGGTATGACCCTAAGGCTAAGTGTGACTATCATGCGGGAATCACCGGGCACTACATCAATAATTGCAAAGCATTTAAAAGAGTGGTTCAGAGCTTGATCAATATCGGAGTTCTGCAGTTCAGCACACTGGATGTGGCAACCAATCCTTTGCCTAATCACGGTGGCAGCTAAGGGGTTATGTTCTTCAAAGAGGTTGAAGGATCAAGATTAGCCCCCAAGTCGCTGGAAGCTTTAGATGCATCTTACCATTGTTTCTTTTCTTAGATGTCAATTTGCTTAAATGTCCTTGCATTTTCTATTTTAAATCAACCTTGCTACTTTTGGCCCGAAAGTAGCAATGATCTTTGTAAATCAACCTTGGATATCACATGCCTGTTGTGACATTAATTTGGATGCAAAGATCAATCGAATGTTGTGATCACGATGAAGTATGATTTTTTGCTCAGCCTGCTCCGGTCGGTAAAGCGCGAGAAGTAAGATTACTACTCCTTCGATAATTTTCAATAATAAGAAAATCTCCTAGGAAAAACCGGTAAAGTTGCTTAAACTTGAGAATTCTTAAAAAAACTTTCAAGAAATAAACAATTGATGGAACTGTGGGGAAGAAAAAAAATCTAATAAGGAGTTATGCTCCACCTGTTTAATACCCTGGCATCAGAGATGAATCTTTAAAATCAATAGACAATTGAATAAGTCTCGGAGCATCATGATGGAGTCGTGAGGGGAGACATTTAACCCTCTTAGCCTGGCCAAGCCAAAACCAAACAAAAAGGATCACATTAGGTTTGCTAAAACAAACCTAAGCTGATAACCTAAATCAATCCATTTTTTTATCTTGTCTAGATGCATCAATTTAGTTCATATAGTGATCATGCTTCAGCGGAAACGTTACATTGAAATCATATTTCAAAACGGGGTTCAATTGCTTGAAAATGCACATTAGGGACCAAAATATAATTTTCACAAATTTCAAGGCCTTTATTAAAATTTAGGTTGCTAACCCTTTATTATTCCAATTCCATGCTGACATGTTAAATTCTAGCTCAAAACAATCATTCAAAATCATTCAATTGCATTTAGGGACTAAATTGCAAGATTTCCAAACTTCAGCATGCTGATAAACACAAAATCAACCCGTATCGATATAGATTAACGAACATAAAGGCCACGCATACCGATACACGTACAACCATATCAATATGATGTGTTAAACCACCCGTACCGATAGGACCTTGACCCCGTACCGATCCCCCTTTGATTTCTCAAAAACTCAATATTCCAGAAACTAAAACACGTACCGATATAGTACCATGCGTGTAACCCCCTCGACCCGGCCTAGTCGCAAGACCGAACCGAGCGAGCTATATTAGGTTTACCGAAGTAAACCGTGAAGATAAAACCCAAAATACATCTATTTTTTTCTTTTTATCTTGTCTAGATGCACAATTATTATCCTACATGTACATACTAATCACAGGTAAATGCTCAACTTAATCGGGTATCAATTTGACATCCAATTGGATATAGATGCAATTTAGGGACCATATTGCACTAAAGTCAAAACTCAGCTCAATTCAATCATCCATACTCAAGCAATTGCATCCACAACCTCCGGGGACTAAAACGAAAGAAAATAGAACTTTAGAATCAACCAAATAACTAACTTAACTGCCACCGTACCGGTACAGGCAGAAGGTGTTTCGATACGACTTCACTAACCCAAACTTCCAAAATTCCAGTAGCCAAAATCTGTTCTGATACGCCCCCGCAAATCGAAACGCCCTTCATATAAACACTGTACCGTATCGAAACAGATCCCCGCGTAACGAAACACTGGACAATTTTGCCTAAACCATACCAAAACGCTTGCCCACGTATCGATACGCTAAGCCTACAATGGCTTATTCATACTGAAACAGGGACACCCGTACCGGTATGCCTAAACCTAAAATGTCCTCTTTTGCTGATTTAACATGCTTCCGAACATACCAAAACACCCTAGCATGCTTCTAACATATCTCCAACACATTCAAGAGCCATACCACTATAATACAACTCAAGTTCAACGTTAAAACATGGCATCATGCATCAAAGGTAAATCTACAGGCATGCTTCCTAGAATTCACACAAGCAAAGCATGAAACCTTAAACTATCACCATAAACAATCCAAACTAGCCATTTACAATCCATGAGCAGCAAAACAAAATTGCTTAACCAGGGAGTTTAACAAAATATCTCCCAAAACAACAACGGAAATCCCATTACCCTTATTACTTATAGTCTAGTCTAAAAACATACTTTTGATAACAAGTATTTTTGTGATCCCTTGCTTCCCCCTGCCTTTCGAGCGTTTAATTCTCAGTATTGATGGACAAAGAGAGCGTAAGCACACTAGGCTTAGTGAGGAGTGCTCAAAACCAAAACACAATCAATGCATTAAAACCATTTTTATATAACACATTGAAATCCCATTTCAATCACCTTTTTAACATCATGTAAAACATTATCATGCCTTAAAAACCATGCACTTAACATCTTTAAAAACCAACATATTAAACATATGCAAAATGTATCATTAACCAACAACAAATCCCATTGCTAACCTCAATTTAAGCCTTCTCATGCATAACAACCATATGCAATGCTTAAAGAGTAAACATGTATAAGTCACATTATACAACATAAACCTTTCAATGATACATTAACAATTATATTGGCATAAAAGTGACCATTAACCAAGTTCCTTCACCAAAAATAGTTTATCGGATACACAGATTCAAGCAAGTGTCCTCGCAACACTTCAAGCCATCTCAACCGAAATAGCGATACAATCACAATCACGGTACTTACAATCGGGTACACTTACAACCCACAGGGATCCCAACCCCACTCATCGATTAGATGCTTAATCCACTAACGAGAGTTTACGGTACAATATAACCCTTCAACCGTTAGGGTACTTGGATGGAGTTTTCGGTAAACAAATCAAAACCCCTCAACATCCAAGGTGACTAATTATAGTGCACTATCAATCCTATGGCCGGCCAACTATATCCAATAACATTTTTAAACCATATCACTTTCCAATGTAATTCACCATTTACCTCACTGTTTTTATAAGTATTAAACCAAATCATTTCCAAAGCAACAACACATACTTAAAACACAAGTATAAACCATATACTTACATGGATCACTTACCACGTGCATCCATCATCAACAGTATCTCACATACTTTAGAACATGCTTAAATAGTAGGTACAATGTAAATCAAAACAAGTGCATAAAACCATTTCACAATAGCACGACCGAGAGAGAAAACCACATCGTACTTACTTTCGAGTTTAAACCTGCATTTCAAGCTCAGTTTAAACTCCCATAAACCACCTTTAAATCATTTCAAAGTTGAAATTCACGTTCTTACTCACCGATACGCAAAACCTCAATTCACCGATGCAAAATCAAGCGTCTGAATCCTTCAAAGCTTCACTGATTGCTTTCGGATCGACTTTCCCTATTTTAACCACATTACAACAGAGGATTAATGCATCTCAATGCATTCAAAACACTGCAACAACAATTCCCTGCAAAACCTCACAATCCTTTCACAATTACCCGTCCACAACAACTGAAATCACAATCTAACTCTTCCCAAACACAAATCAGCCACAATCTATCAATCTAACACTTCAATTAACAACTAAAAACAGGATTACATTATCCTTAAACTTCCAGAAACTATTCAACCACCACAACTCCACAAAAACACAAATCTAACAACCTAATAATCAATGATTCAAGGCGTTTCAGGATTCCAATGATAAAAGCAACTTATCAACATTATAAATCATCCAAAATATGTTTGAAATCAATCATCAACACTAGAAAATAGATCCAATTCGGATCTTTCACTATTTCATCGATTTCACCTAATTAAATCCATTAAATATTGTAAAAACATAAAATCAGTTTATAAATCATAAATCAAGGATCAAATACTTGGGAATATCAATAAAGAACCATCAATAGTGGAGAAGAACAAACCTTACCTCTATTGTGTGATTTCTCCCTCAATTGATTGATTAAAGCTAGGAAAACACAAGATTTCAGTAAGGTTTTGTAAAACAAAGCTAAAGAATCATATATAAATCAAGAATTCAAGAAAATAGATCTCTCACCTCTGGAATTTGATGAAAACTAGAGTGTTTGGCAGAAAAGAAGTGGAGAGAAAAGTTGAGAGAAAAGTTACGTCAAATCTCTTTAAAAGTGATAACTAACTTTAATATCCAAAATCCCTTCGAATTATCTTTTAAAACACATGTTAAAATAACTCAATTGAAGGAAGAAATCACCAAAAAAGAATTGGTAAAATAGCTCTTTAAGGATTCTAAGAATTTGATCCTTTACATTTTAGTCACCTTTTAAACAGTTTTTAAAAATTACTTTTTAGTCACTAACGAAAATGTCACCCTTCCAAATCACATTTTCCAAAATTGATTTCACCAATATTTTTTATATATTTAAATATAATTTTTAACCATTTTCCATATTTTTATCTTACTCAAAAATATTTATTCCTTAACTCAACTCAAATCCCTCACCAGTCCATCGAACTAATAAGCCTCAAAATCGGTAGGCCCAAAAACCAGGGCGTTGCAACTCTCCCCCACTTAATAAATTTCATCCTCGAAATTTATCTAGAGGAAATAGGTGCGAAAATTGTTCCAACATATCCGACTTGCGTTCCCACGTGGCTTCCTCAACACCACAGTACCTCCACAACACCTTAACAAGCTCAACCGTCTTGCCACACAGAACCTTACTGCTGGTATCAAGGATCTCTACCGGCTTCTCGTCATAAGATAAATTCGGCCTCAACTCAACATCCTCCATTGCATTACATGCGACGGATCCGACTGATACCTCCGCAACATCGATACGTGAAACACATCATGAATTTTCTCTAACCCGGGAGGCAACCTCAGCCGATAAGCCACATGGCCCACACGCTCCACAAACCCATATGGTCCAATAAACCTCGGACAAAGCTTTCCCTTTCATCTGAACCGCATCACCTTTTCTCCATGGTGACACTTTCAAAAACACACGGTCACTAACAACATACTCTATATATCTACGCTTCAAATCCGCGAAGGATTTTTGACGATCCAAAGCCACTTTCAAGCGCTCACATATCATCTTTACCTTTTCATTGGTGCCTTTCAGCACATCAGGCAAAGAAACATGTTTTTCTCCGACTTCAGTCCAACACAACGGTGTACGACACTTCCTACCATGAAGAGCCTCATACGGTGCCATCTGTATACTAGCCTGTTAACTGTTATTATAAGAAAACTCCACCAACGTCAACTGCTCTTCCCACGTTCCCTGGAACTCAATGGTATAGCACCTCAATATATCCTCCAAGACCTGTATCACACGCTCTAACTGTTCATCCATCTGAGAATGATACAAGGTACTAAAATTCAACCGTGTACCAAGAGCACGATGCAAACTTACCCAAAATCTTATCGTAAATCATGAATCTCTATCCAAAACTATGGATTTAGGCACCCCGTGCAAACACACAATCTCAACAATATACAACTTGGACAACTTAACCAAGACATATGTTGTATGTACTGGCACAAAATACGCACTTTTCATAAATCAATTTACAATCACCCAAATGGAATCCTTTTTGGTCGGTGTCAAAGGCAACCCAGACACAAAATCCATGGCGACTCTTTCCCATTTCCATTTCGGTTTCCTCAACAGTTGCAACAACCTAGAAGAAAACTGATGTTCAACCTTTACACGTTGACACACCATGCATCGACCAACAAACTCAGCTACATCTTTCTAAAAGCCAACCCAATAGTACTCTTCCTTCAACCCTCGATACATCTTAGTATTACCAAGATGCATGGCAAAAGGACTAGCATGCGCTTCATCCAAAATGGTATGCCTCAACTCTTCATCTTCGGGCACCACAATCTGACCTTTAAAACACAACATTTCATCATCATTAAAATGAAAATCTTTAGGATTCCCATCCATGATATCCTTCACATGCGGTACCAAACTCTCATCATACGGTTGCTTCTCCTTAATCAACTAAGACAAAGACTGTTTCACCTGCAACTCAGCTAACAACCCATTGTCACTCATTACGCTCAACCGAGCAAACATAGCTCTCAACTCCACAACAGCTTTTCTACTTAAGGCATCAGCCACAACGTTAGCTTTACCTAGTGATACTCAATAGACATATCATAATCCTTAAGCAACTCCAACCATCTTCGCTGCCTAAGGTTTAACTTCTTCTGTGACATCAAATACTTTAATCTCTTATTATCCATGTAAACCACACGCTTCTCACCGTAAAGGTAATGCCTCTAGATTTTTACGGCAAAAACAACTGCGGCAAGCTCAAGATCATGAGTAGGGTAATTACGCTCATTCACCTTCAACTACCTAGATGCATACACAACTACCTTGCCCTCCTGCATCAACACACAACCAATCCCAACATAAGACGCATCACTATAAAAAATGAACTCATTTCTTGACTCAGGCTGAACAAAGCTTCCTACAACTTTTCGAAAGCTCGCTGCTTAACCTCTGTCCACTCAAAATGAACATTCTTCTACAAAAACTTGGTCAAATGAGTAGCTATACTGGAGAACCCCTCAACAAACCTACCATAATAACCAACCAACCTCAAGAAACTTCAAACTTCTGTCACAGATTTAGGCTCCTTCCAACTCATCACATCCTCAATTTTATGTGGGTTAACACGAATCCCCTCGGCTAACACCACATGCCTAAGGAAAACCACCTCCCTAAGCCAGAACTCACACTTGCTTAACTTGGCATAAAGCTAATTAACCAACAACGTCTGAAGCACAATCTGCAAATGCCTATCATGATCCTTCTCGGTACGAGAGTACACATGAATATCATTGATAAACACAACCATAAACTGGTCCAAAAACTCATGGAACACCCTATTCATCACGTCCATGAAAGCCGCCAGCTCATTGGTCAAACCAAAAGGCATCACAAAAAACTCATAATGCCCGTACCTCGTACGGAAAGCTGTCTTGGATCCACATCCTTCACCTTTAATTGATAGTACCCAGACCTTAAATATATCTTAGAAAACACTGAAGCACCCCTGAACTGGTCAAATAGGTCATCTACCCGCGGTAAAAGATACTTGTTCTTTATCGTCAACTTGTTCAGTTACCGATAATCTATACATATTTGCAATGTACCATCATTCTTTTTCACGAACAACACCGGGGCACCCCATGGCGAAATACTAGGTCTAATGAAACTCAATCAAGCAACTTCTACAGTTGCATTTTCAACTCCTTCGGGGCCATGCGAAACGGAGCAATTGACACTAGTGTCATATCTGTATGAACCTCAATACCGAACTCTACCTCTCGATCTGGTGGTAACCCTGACAACTTTTCAAGAAAAATACCTGGATACTCACATACGGTGCTAATATCCTGCACCCTCAACACTTTCGAACCTGGTTTCATAACAGACCAAGAAAGCCTCACATCCAGAATCCAACAACCGTCTCGCTTCTAAAGCTGAAATAACATTAGACAAGAAATTAGCATTCTCACCAACAACCACCACCTCAAAATCATCAACAAATTTTAGGGATATCCGTTTGGTCTCAAAATCTACCATAGCCCTATGCTCGGTCAACCAATCCATCCTCAAGATAACATCAAAACTGTGGAATGGCAACTCCATCAGATCCACAACAAACACATGTCCTTGAACCATCAACGGACACCTACAGTACAGCTTTCTAACCACAACCGTCTCTCCAAGAGAACCGGTCACCCTAACACCCACATTAAGAATTTCAACAGGTATATCAAGCAACTATGCATACTCACTCAAGATGTATGAATGGGTAGAACCAGAATCAACCAACGAATACAACGATAAAAAATATAAAGTGAAAGTACATACAATCACATCAGTATCATTGCGACCTCACGGTGAGCATACACCCTAGCTGGTCTACCTCCCTCAGGGTGGATAGCAATGGTATGAGCAACATTCATCTGCCCACCATCTCTACGTTGAAACAGCCCACGGCTACGACCACGTCATCTCTATAGAGCAATAATAGGTGCAGCACACTGCTCACCTCCAGCTAACAAAGGACAATCACATCTCAAATGGTCATCAGACCCACAACTCCAACAAGCATTGGCCACCACAACCGCAGGTTCCTGACCTTTCCTAGCCAATCGAGGGCAATCTCGCCTCAAATGATCACGTGATCCACAAGCCCAACAAGTGTTGTGCAGAGCTCGAACTTGGGCATCCTACTCTTACGCTCCACGCCCAATAGCACCACCACCCCGCCTTTGGTCCAAGCGATATCTCTTGTCACGGTGTCTCTTGGCCTGACCATCACCAAAACTAGAATCTGCCACTCTCTTACTAGAGCTAAAGCCTCGAGATCCATAAGCATGACCCAGATTCTGCTCAACATCATTATCTCGTGTAACCAACACATCAAAATCAGCAGCAAGCATGTATGTCTTAACATCATGCACAAGCCCGTAGCAGAAATAATCACATCGATGTCGCTCATCAGGAACTAACTCAGGTGTATATTGGCTCAATCTCACAAACTACACCTCGTACTCAGCTACAGACATACTGCCCTGCACCAAAGCCATGAACTATCGTTTCCTCCCGTCCTTATATCAGACTCCCAGGCACTTCTTTCGAAAAGCACCACAAAAGAATTCCAAGGTTACATCCTCGATTACCATCTCGGCTATCGTGGTAGTCTATCATGTATAAGCATCTCCCTACAACAGGGACACAATACAACCCAGCTTACGGGCATTAGAATAGCTCATCTGGCCGAGTATCCTCTCTGTACTGGCCAACCAATCCTTAGAAGCCTCTGGTGCTAGACCACAGAACTCAATTCCGCCCAGACTGTGAAGATGCTCTAACGAAAAACCTTGCCCAACCACTGGTGCCGACACTTGAACACCCACAACAGCTGCCTGACAAGCACCAGTCATGGCCTGAATCAACAGCGCCATGTCACCCAACCCTAGCCCCTCTAACACAGGTGGTACGTGCTCCACATTCGCAGGTGGATTAGGAGGGGGCGCGACAACCCTCCAAGAGGTACAACATCCTCCGTATTTCCCTGCCCACCGGCAGCAGCATTCATACCAGATCGCAACTCTCTCCTCGGTCCCATTGTGCTAAAAATATATCTAAAGCATGATAATCATTTCAAAAATAAAATAGTTAGGCTAGCTTCAAGCAACGGTCAAAGACTTCCATCTCAAATCAAAACATTTCAGATTATAATAGTAAGGTAATGGTTTCCCGTATTTTCCCCCAACATGGCATAAATCAATCGACATGCATATTTCAATCACCATGCAAGACAAACATCTGATTACATCTCATAACAACATCACAATAATTATACCAACTCTCAATTATCATAAACCTGGCTCTAATACCACCAAATGTAACCCTCTCGACCCGGCCTAGTCGCAAGACCAAACTAAGCGAGCTATATTAGGTTTACCGAAGTAAACCGTGAAGATAAAACCCAAAATACGTCTATTTTTTCTGTTTATCTTATATAGATGCACAATTATTATCCTACATGTACATACTAATCATAGGTGAAAGCTCAACTTAATCGGGCATCGATTTGACATCTAATAGGATACAAATGCAACTTAGGGACCAAATTGAAATTTAGAAAACCATAGGAACTTAGCTCATTTTTATATTACCCACCTTTAACTAGTTCAATTTCAAGCACTAAAGTCAAAACTCAGCTCAATTTAATCATCCATACTTAAGCAATTGCATCCACAACCTCCAAGGACTAAAACGAAAGAAAATAGAACTTCAGAATCAACCAAAAAACTAATTTAACTGCCACCGTACCGGTACAAGCAGGAGGGTGTTTCGATACAGCTTCATTAACCCAAACTTCCAAAATTCTAGTAGCCAAAATTCATTTCGATACGCCCCTGCGTATTAAAACGTCCTTCATTTAAAGTCTGTACCGTATCAAAATAGCTCCCTACGTATCGAAATGCTGGCCAACTTTGCCTAAGACCATACAAAAAAGCTTACCCACGTATCGGTATGCTAAGCCTGGAATGGCATATCCGTACCAAAATAGGGACACTCGTATCGGTACGCCTGGACCTAAAATGTCCTCTTTTGCTGATTTAACACGCTTTCAAACATACCAAAACATCCTAGCATGCTTCTAACATATCTTCAACACATTCAAGAGCCATACCGCTACAATACATCCCAGGTTCAACGTTAAAACATGGCATCATACATCAAAGGTAAATCTAGAGGCATGCTTCCTAGAATTTACACAAGCAAAGCATGAAACCTCAAACCATCACCACAAACAATACAAAATGGCCATTTACAATCCATGAGCAGCAAAAAAAAATTGCTCAACCAGGGAGCTTAACAAAATATCTCCCAAAACAACAACAGAAACCCTATTGCCCTTATTATTTATAGTCTAGTCTAAAAACATACTTTTGATGACAAGTCTTTTTGCGATCCCTTGCTTCCCACTGCCTTCCGAGCCTTTAATTCTCTGTATTGATGGACAAAGAGAGCGTAAGCACACTAGGCTTAGTGAGGAGTGCTCAAAAACAACACACCATCAATGCATTACAACCATTTTTATATAACACATTGAAATCCCATTTTAATCACCTTTTTAACATCATGTAAAACTTTATCATGCCTTAAAAACTATGCACTTAACATCTTTAAAAACCATCATATTAAACATGTGCAACATGTATCATTAACCGACAAATCCCATTTCTAACCTCAATTTAAGCTTTCCCATTCATAACAACCATATGGAAAACTTAAAGAGTAAACATGTATAAGTCACATTATACACATAAACCTTTCAATGATACATTAACAATTATATTGGCTTACAAGTGATCATTAACCAAGTTCCTTTACCAAAAATAGTTCATCGGATACATGGATTCAAGCAAGTGTCCTCGCAACACTTCAACCCATCTCAACCAAACTAGCGATACAATCACAATTGCGGTACATTACAACCGGGTACACTTACAACCCACGGGGACCCCAACCCCACTCATCGGTTAGACGCTGAATCCACTAACAAAAGTTTACGGTACTATATAACCCCTCAACCGTTAGGGTACTTGGATGGAGTTTTTCGTAAACCAAATCAAAACCCCTCAACATCTAAGGTGACTTATTATAGTGCACTATCAATCCTATGGCCGGCCAACTATATCCGATAACATTTCTAAACCACACCACTTGCCAATATAATTCACCACTTATGATTTACCTTACTGTTTTTATAAGCATTAAACCAAATCATTTCCCAAGCAACAACACATGCTTAAAACACAAGTGTAAACCATATACTTACATGGATCACTTACCACGTGCATCCATCATCATTTCATGATCAAAAATAGTGTCTCACATACTTTAGAACATGCTTAAATAGTAGGTACAATGTAAATCAAAACAAATGCATAAAACCATTTCACAATAGCACGACCGAGAGAGAAAACCACATCATGCTTACTTCCGAGTTTAAACTAGCATTTCAAGCTCAATTTAAACTCCCATAAACCACCTTTAAATCATTTCAAAGTTGAAATCCATGTTCTCACTCACCGATATGCAAAACCTCATTTCGCCAAAATGAAATCAAACGTCTAAAGCCTCCAAAGCTTCATCGATCACTTTTGGATTGACTTCCCCTGTTTTAACCACATTAAAAAGAAGATTAATGCATCTCAATACATTCAAAACACTGCAACAACAATTTCGTGCAAAACCTCACAATTACCCATCCATAACAACCGAAATCACCATCTAACTCTTTCCAAACACAACCCAGCCACAATCTATCAATCTAACACTTCAATTAACATCAATTAACATCTACAAATAGGATTACATTATCCTTAAACTTCCAGCAACTATTTAAACACCATAACTCCACAAAAACACAAATCTAACAACCTAATAATCAAGGATTCAAGGAGTTTCAGGATTCCAATGATAAAAGAAACTTATCAACATTATTAATCATCCAAAATATGTTTGAAATCAATCCTCAACTCTGGAAAATAGATCCAATTATGATCTTTCACTATTTCATCAATTTCACCCATTTAAATCTATTAAACATTGTAAAAACATAAAATCATTTTATAAATCATAAATCTAGGATCAAATACTTGGGAATATCAATAAAGAACCATCAATAGAGGATAAGAACGAACCTTACCTCTATTGTGTGATTTCTCCCTCAATTGGTTGGTTAAAGCTAGGAAAACACAAGATTTCAATAAGGTTTTGTAAAAAAAGATAAAGAATCATTTATAAATCAAGAATTCAAGAAAATAGATCTCTCACCTCTGGAATTTGATGAAAACTAGAGTGTTTGGCAGAAAATATAATATCCCAGTTTTTGGCTAGTGACCAAAATGCAAATTTTGAAAGTTTTGTGACTAAAGTATAAACTTTAGAAAAGTTTAGGGACCAAAGTGTAATATTCAAAAGTTGTGTATTTTAACCCTGTAAATGAATAGTTTACCCCCAATAATGACGTTTCCGTGTTCTCCAGATTTTTCGTACTGAGTTGTATCAATAGCTATTAAGCGATAAATTTTAGAAAAATATTCGGATAATCGGATCAAGCTAAAATTTCAGAGATAGTTCCATGGACCTTAGAAGAGTCATAAAATATCATTTTATGGATATTTGGAAGTTAAAAATATCAGGAAAAAATTTAAATCGATCGAAATGACATGGGATGGAAAATTTGTGAGTATGTTGATTAGTAAAGGGCATTTTGGTTATTTTGCCCAAAAGGGACATGGAGGGAATTTTGAGATTTCTTTTATGGATAAATAGTGGCTGATTATAATCTAACTAAGTCTAGCTGGAATGTTACAAAATGGCAAATTAGAAATATAAATCTAGTTGGAGGGTACTTTTGGAAAGTGGATCTTATTTAATTAAAAATTCATTTTTAATGATACAAGTGTCTTAAATATATGAAATATGAAGGAATTATCTGCAAAAATACTCTCCAAAACGTTGGTGAAGAGAAAAAGAAGAGAAAAAATTTTACAAGCTCGATTTAAGCCCCGAATCTCAGTTTTCAGATAATCTTTCAAACTACAAAGTTGTTCTACACTTCGAGCTCTATCTTTTGATGTGAATAATTTATAGAGTACTTGATTGGTTGATGAGATTTGATATGAGGAAGAAATTATGGTTTATGAACAAATTGGGGCTTTTATGATTTTATGAATTCATGGTTGATTTTAAGTTAGAATCATGCTTGTATGATGTTAGAATCATGTTATTCAGTTGGGATTTAAACCCTACATATTTCAGTTTGTATAGAGAAGATTAGGGTTTATATATTCAAGTCTAACTTAGGGTTTGTGATGTTGGATTAATGATCTAGTAAGCTTGATTTGTGGTTTGAAAGCAAAACCCTAAGTTAAATACATAGGGACCATTTTGGCAAGCTTCAAAATTAAGGGACCAGATCTGATTTTTATGAATTTGATGTGTATTTATATTATTAATGATGTTAGAAACATGAAAATGAAGTTAGAATGCTCAACCGACGATTAATCACATTAGTGACCATTTTGACACATTGTCAAACTTGAATGGTCTATTCAGCAAAGAGGATATGTAGGAGTAAATCTAATTTTTTTAGTTAAAATGATGGAAGTAAGGTAGTAATGTTGACTGGAGGACTAATTTGCAAAGTTAAGAAGCTTGAATACTTATATTTGAAATTTTGGTGGCCATCTCGACAATTCAAGAAAAATTAGAGACGTAAAGGCTTAAGCTTATTTTGATGAAGGATGTAAAGAGAAAATATAAATACAAGCTTTATTATAGTCATTTGAAGTAAAGTGATGGGACTAAATTGACAAGTAGGGAAATAAAGAGAAATTGGTGTAAATTAGAAGTTATTTATGGAAAGTTATGTTGGAATTTGAATTATGGCAGTAAGTTTAAAAATTCGCCATAAATTCTACAAAAATGGTTAGATGATGAATTTTACACCGTTGTAAAGATTTGTTAGTCTAGTTTCGTTTCCAACAAACGGAAACTGATTTCGAGTTTCGAGTTAAAATATATGAATTTTTAATCGAATGAAGGTCAGAAAAATAATAGAGCAGTTTATGTCTGGACAACTTTGTGACGTGAATGTAAGGAATTTTTTTAATTTTTCTAGATTTTATTAATTTATGTGGCTTATACCGCTAGAACCGCTATCGAATCTAGTTTCTCAAGTGTACAGGAAATTAAGATCCAGTATGTATTCTGCTCTGTATAAGTAAACCTTTGAAGGTAGCGCAAGCTGTCAGAAAATGAAATTTGAAACATTTTGTATTTAAATGTTAGTTAGCAAGCTCGGAAGAATTAATGGATGTTCAAATTGGTCACTAAGGACTATAATGAGTTTTTTTAACAATACAAGGAAGAAAGAAAAATATTATATTCAAATGATTATATTAGACAACATGTTTAAGGTACTGATAGATTTGAATCTAAAAAATATTTTATTGTATTCATGTGATTAATGAAGTCAAGTCTGAATCAAAGAAGGTTCGGGGTACTATGAAAGAAAGGATCGAACTAGAACTTAGTGAGGAATTGTGGTAAGTGACCAAGGTGAGTGCAATTGCATACATATCATGACGCATTGATGTTTTATACATCATTGGGATGGCTTGCGATGAGCCTACTCAAATTTTATTGTCATTATATTTATGTCATGGAGCATATGATTGACATATTTTAAATATGTCAAAAGTTGAATATAAATGCATGAATCACTAGTTATATATGATGTTATATTATGAATGTTATTTCAGGTATGAACTGCCAAATGTTAAATTATGTTGTTATACATTGCCATGGATGAAATAAATATGGAATATATGCCCAAGTATGTCATTGAGGGACATGGTATAATTGCCATGCCATAGAGTCCAACAGCACGCTGCATACTTGGTTTAGCACTATAGTGTATATAAAGGACACTTAGTGCATATGGTGGGCACGACCTTATGTGTATTATGTGGGCACGACCTTATGTGTATTAGTACTTTGATGCATATTTGACTCGTGTACCCAGGGTCCTCATAGGCTTATATTTGGCCTATGGTTTATTGGTTAATAAATGATAAACAAGAGAATAAACTTATGAGCTTTTGGAAATAAGTGGCTAGTATATCGGTAAGTATTGATATAATATTAAAGGAATTGAACAAGTATATTCATTAGCTTGTATCACGATATATATTCATGCATTGTTGCATAGATGGCATATTATGACAAATGAACAAGCATGAAAGTCTTATAACATTAGCATGTAGTAAATCATTACTAATGCAATGTGAAAGTTGATGCATTGGCATATATCATGTTATGTAAATGTAGCCATGAAGTCGAATAAAGTTTAAATTATTTTTATTAACTTCATTTATTGCCTCACTAAGTTCGTACTTAGCGTGTGTTTGATTGTGCACACGTAGGTAAATCAAGATGAGAGTGAGAAGAGCATTGCATCAATATTGGAAAGTTCAATAGGTAATCGCAGTAATGACATCCTAATTGAGGTTTGATTATTATAGTGACATGTATACTTGCTAAACCTATTTGAGTTGTGATCGGCCTTTAAAGTTCGTTATGGTTTCATGATAATTGACGTTTCTGGAAATATTCAAACTTAAGAGTAATCTCAGGTGATGAGTTACATGCTAAGATAATTGAAAGCATGTATGTTTTATGATAGTCAACTATTCTCTATAAGCATACATAACATTTGAAGACATTTGAAAATTGAATTAAGATGAATTAGAAATATAAAAATGCAAGAATGTGCATTTGGGGACAGGATGTACCAGTACTCAAGATTTGGTTTCAAAATTATCAAAACTTGAATTTTGTTTCAAATATCATTAATTTTTAAGGATAGCAAAGTTGTGACATTCCTAACTCGTGTTCGTTATACGGATACGAAAAAGGGTGTGTTATAGAAAAGAAGTGGAGAGAAAAGTTACGTCAAATCTCTTTAAAAGTGATAACTAACTTTAATATCCAAAATCCCTTCTAATTATCTTCTAAAACACATGTTAAAATAACTCAATTGATGGAAGAAATCACCAGCAAACAATTGGTAAAATAGCTCCTTAAGGATTCTAAGAATTTGATCCTTTACATTTTTGTCACCTTTTAAACAATTTTCAAAATTACATTTTAGTCACTAACCAAAATGTCACCCTTCCAAATCACATTTTCCAAAATTCATTTCACCAATGTTTTTCATATATTTAAATATGATTTTTAACCATTTTCCCATATTTTTTTATCTTACTCAAAAATATTTATTCCGAACTCAACTTAAATCCCTCACTCGGTCCATCGGACCGTCTAACAAGCCTCAAAACTGCTAGGCCCAAAAACTGGGGCGTTACACTGCGTATCGGTACAACTCTTTAAAATTAGAGGGATTGTACTGGTACTCAAACCCGTGTACCGACACCAGAGCAAATATTTCTCAAGGCATACCGATACGGTGGCTAGGCGTACCGATAGCCTTTGTTAATTTTCGAAGGATTAAGCCTTTCTAGACCCCGCGTACTGATCCTTGGGTACCCGTACCGGTACGCAATGGCCTGTAATGGCATCTAGGTCCAACATATGACACTTTGAGTCAATCTAAAAACATTCGACACATTTCTAAACATCATACCTCATCAAGAACATGCTTATTACCAACATATCAACATACTAAGCAAGTCTAACAAGCCTACACTAGTATCCATATCATCTATAGGCATGCTCCCTACTCAAAAAGTAAAAACTTTAAATCAAACTTCAAACAATCATAAATGGCCAATTACACATCCAAAATATCAACATAAACTTGCAACAACAGAGAGTTAAACACATAACCCTCCCAAAACACCAATTGACCCCATTGCCTTTATTACTACAAGTTTATACAGAAATCGTACTTTCACAAATACAGGTCCTTGGATTTCCTTTTTGCTTGCTTGCTTCCTCCAAACTCTAATTCTATGCATTGATGAAAAAAGAGATCGTAAGCACATTAGGCTTAGTGAGGAATGCTTGAAAACCAACAATTATCAATGCATTTAAAATCAATTGACATTCCTTTTGAAAACCACTTTCCAAAACACTTTTCATACATCATTTCAACATCATGCCTTATAAAAACATGCATTTAATATTTCCAAAACATGCATATTAAACCATATGCAACATGTGTCATGGATCAACATCAAAATCCCATTTGCTACCCTTTATTTAAGCTTTCCCATACATACTACCAATGCAAAGCATAAAGAGTAAATCATGTTTAAATCGACATTAAAAAGCATAATCCATCTCATGATACATCATCAATTATATTGGCTTACAAGTGATTACTAACCAAGTTCCACTTTACAAAACATAACATAGGATACACGGATTTAACAAGTGTTCACTCAACACTTAGCATACAATCTACCAGCATCTCAAGGTTCACACACTGTAGTTTTTAGTACCCATAAACCCCTTTACCGTTGTGAAACTCGTGGTGGAGTCTTGGGTACACATAAACCCCTCGACACCATTCATCAGCTAGATATATAACCCACTAACGGGAGTCTTCGGTATGATTAAACCCCTCAACCGTTAGGATACTTGGATGGAGTATTCGGTACACATAAACCCTTCAACATCCAAGGTGACTTTTTATAGTGCAATATCAATCCTATGGCCGGTCAACTATATCCGATACATTTCCAAAAACCTTTTCATACCATCACTTGCCAATATAATTTATTTTATTAAAAACAACTCGCTGTTTTCATATGCATCATCAAAATCATTTAATCAATGCAATAAACCTTGCATTTACCAATGCTCATAAACATTAACAAAACGTGCATTACTTACAAATGCATCATCATCATTATGTAATCATTTTCAGCATTAAACCATGCTCAAATTATGCATATACATTGAGTAATCAATTTATTAAAACAAGTGCATCACAACCAATTGCCAAACTGAGTTTGAGAGAGAATTCATCCTTTACTTACTTTCAGGCTTAGACCAACATTTTAAGTTTGATCTAAACCCCCAAACACAACTTTCAAACCTTCAAAAAGCTATAAGACACGATCTCACACACCGACACATAAAGCCTTGCTTGCCGATACGGTAAACACTCCTCTAAAGCTTCCCAAACATCTATTCAAGCTCGAGGATCAACTGCCCATATTTTATCCACACAAAAATAGAGGATTCAATGCATCAAAATGCATTCAACAACCTAACAACATCGAATCACATAAAACCTCAACATACTCAATCTAATTTCCCTCCACAATAACCGAAAACAACATCAAACATCTTCCAAACTTAACCCAGCCACAGCCTAATCAATTAACATCTAAAAACACAACAACACCATCCTTATACCTCCAGCATCCATTAAACCTCCACAATACCTTAAAAACTCACAACTAACAATTTAGAAAATTAGAGATTCACTTAGTTTCGGGATTCCAATGTTAAAGCCCACTTATTAACATTATTAAACATCAAAATCATGATTAGAATCAATCAAGAACTTAGCAAAATAGAGCCTATAAGAAAATCCATCAATCCAATCAATTAAACCTTGATTTAACAAATTTTCCTTAATTAAATCATCAAATCAAGTTAGAAAACATATGTAAAGGATCAATAACTTGGGGATTTCAATAAAGAACCTTATATTAGAGGAGAAGAATGAACCTCACCTCTAATGGCTGCCTTTCCCCTTAATTAGATGAATTTACATAATAGAACAATGCGAAACCAATTAGATTTTGTTAGGAAATCATTATAATTCCATTTGAAATCAAAGGATTTTAAAATAAGATTTTACCTAAGAATTTTGAAGAGAAAAGAAGTGTTTGGCTGGAGAGAATTGGAGATAAAATCCTTTGAAGAAAAAGTTAGTTACGTCAAATTGTTTAAAGCTTTTTAATTATCCAATTAATTCTCGAAGCCAATTTATATTATTTTAAAATCATTTAAAATAGCCAATTAAGGGAAAAAGTCTGATATTATACTTTGGGTAAATAGCTCCTTAAAGATTCAAAGTTTTGACCCTTTTACAAAACAATCACTAAAACAGTTTTAAAACTTTACATTTTGATCACTAACCAAAATGTCCAATTTCAAGATCTCTTTTTTCAAAATTGATTTTACCAAAATCATTTACATATTTAGTAATGATTTTAGAACATTTCTTCGTATTTTTATCTTGCCCAAAAATATTTATTTCAAATTAAATTCTAAAACTAACTTGAATCCTCTAATCCAATCCATCGGACCGTCTAAGCCACTTAGAAAACTCCTAGGCCCAAAACCGGGGCGTTACAACTCTTCCCCCTTAAGAAATTTCATCCTCAAAATTTACCTAATGGGAATAGATGCGGAAACTGCTCAACCATGCCCGACTTACACTCCCATGTGGCCTCCTCAACACCGCAATGTCGCCACAACACCTTTACAAGCTCAATCGTCTTGCCATGAAGAAATCTACTACTGGATTCAAGGATCTTCACTAGTTCCTCATCATAAGACAAATCTGGTCTCAACTCAATATCCTCCACTGGCATCACATACGACGGATCCGAATGATACCTCCGCAACATGGATACATGAAACACAGTATAAATATTCTCCAACTCGTGAGGCAAACTCAACCGATAAGCTATAGGACCTATGCATTCCAACATCTCATGCGGTCCAATAAACCTCAGACTCAACTTTCCTTTGTGCCCAAAATACAACACCTTTTTCCAAGGTGAGACTTTCAAGAATACCTTTTCACCAACAACATACTCAACCTCTCTACGCTTGAAATTCGCATAGGATTTCTGCCTATCCGAGGTTGCTTTCAAACGAACACAAATAAGCTTCACTTTCACATCCTTGTCTTTTAACACATCAGGCATGGAAACATACTTTTCCCTAGCCTTAGCTCAACACAAGGGTGTACGACACCTCCTACCATACAAGGCTTCATACGGTGCTATCTTTTATACTTGCCTGATATTTATTGTTTTACGCAAACTCTACCAAAGGCAACTACCTTTCCCAAGTTCCTTGGAACTCAATGATGCAACATCTCAACATATCCTCCAAAATTTGAATCACACGCTCAAACTGATCATCCGTCTGAGGATGATATGAAGTACTAAAATTCAAGAGAGTACCCAAAGCTCGATGCAAACATCCCCAAAACCTCACTGTAAACTGTGAATCCCTATCTGAAACAATCGACTTAGGTACCACGTACAACTTCACAATTTTAGAAACATACAAATCTGCCAACTTATCCAAGGTATACTTTGTATTCACTGGCAGAAAATATACACACGTAAACCAATCAACAATCACCAGATGAAATCCTTTTTAGTCAGTGTCAAAGGCAACTCCTACATAAAATCCATGGTGATCCTCTCCCACTTCCACTCTGAAATTTTCAATGGTTGCAACAACTTAGAAGGAAACTGATGTCCAGCTTTTACATACTGACATACCATACATCTAGCAATAAAACCAGCCACATCATTCTTCAAACCCACCCAATAGTATCCTTCCTTCAAACCTCGATACATCTTGGTACTACCGGGATGCATAGCAAAAGGACTAGGATGTGCCTTGGTCAAAATCATCTGCCTCAACTCTACATCACTAGGCACCACTATCTGATCTTTAAAACACAACACCCCATCACTATTAAAGTGAAAGTTCGTAGGATTTCCATCCATGATGTCCTTGACATATGGTACCAACGCCTCATCATAAGGTTGTTTTTACTTAAGCAATTACGACAAAGATGGTTTCACTTACAACTCCGCCAAGAAACCTCCATCACGGGTCATACTCAACTTCGCAAATATGGCCCTCAACTCCACAACAACTTTTCTACTCAAAGCATCATCCACAATTTTTGCCTTGCCCAGATGATACTGAATTGTCAAATTATAATCCTTAAACAACTCCAACCATCTATGTTGCCTAAGATTCAACTCCTTTTGCGACATCAAATACGTCAGACTTTCATGATCCTGTATACAACACACTTCTCACCATAAAGGTAATGTCTCCAAATCTTCAATGCAAACACTACTGCAACAAGCTCGAGATCATGCGTAGGGTAATTGTGCTCGTGCACCTTCAACTGTCTTGATGCATAAGCTACAACCATCCCTTCTTGTATCAACACACACCCCAAACCAACGTAGAATGCGTCACTATACACCACAAACTCTTTTCATGACTCAAGTTGAATCAAGATTGGAGCTTGTGTCAAAGATTCCTTCAACTTCTCGAAAGCTTGTTATCTAGCTTCTGTCTAATCGAACCATACATCTTTTTGAAACAACTTGGTCAATGGATCAACAAACCTTGAAAACCCATCCACAAAACGTCAATAATAACCGACCAACCCCAAGAAAATACAAACTTACATCATCGACTTAGGTTGCTTCCAATTCACAACAACCTCAACCTTTTTTGAATCCACCCAGATACCTTCCGCTAAAACCACATGACCAAGAAAAACACTTCTTTAATCTAAAACTCACACTTGCTCAACTCGGCGTAAAACTTGTTATCCAACAAGGTTTGCAACACAATCCGCAAGTGTAGATCATGATCCTCCTCGGTACAAGAGTACACAAGAATATCATTAACGAACACTACTACGAATTGGTCTAAGAATTCATGGAGCACCCAATTCATCTTGGAAAACACCGTAGCACCACGAAACTTATCAAATATAACATCAATTCGCTGCAAAGGATACTTATTCTTAATCGTCAACTTGTTTAGTTGCCGATAGTCAATGCACACCCTCAAAGTGCCATCATTCTTTTTCACAAATAACATCGGTGCTCCCCACCGCTAAACACTAGATCAGATGAAACCACTGTCTAACAACTCCCGGAGTTGCATCTTCAACTCCTTTGGTGCCATCCAATACGATACAATCGATATCAGAGTTGTATCAACATACGACTCAATACAAAACAACACCTCTCTATCTGGTGACAATCTAGGCAACTCCTCTAGAAACACACCTGGAAAATCACAAATAGTACGGTTATCTCTGGTCCACACTTCTTCCACATTTGGGTTCATAACATAAGTCATATATGCTTGACACTCACATTCTAGCCACTTTTGCGCTTCCAAGGCCGAAACCATATTGGACAAAAACTTAGCATTCTCACCCACAACAACCACTTCATAATCATCCACAAGTTTCAATGAAACTCGCTTGGTCTCAAAATAGACCACAACCGGATGCTCGGACAACCAATCTATACCCAAAATCACATCAAAATAATGAAACGATAGCTCTATCAAATCAGCCGCAAATATATGACCTTGAACCATCAGAAGACATCTTCGATACAACTTTCTCATAAAAACTGTCTCCCTAAAAGAACTCGTTACTTGTATACCCACAACTAACATTTCTACTGGTATACCAACCAAATACGCAAGCTCATGCAAAATATATGAATACGTAGAACCAGAATCCATCAAAGAAAGTAATGACATAGAGTACAAGGTAAAGTACCTGCTATCACATTTGTATCATTCCTCCCTTCACGATGAGCATAGATCCTCGTTGGTCCACTTCTCTCGGGTCAAACCGCCACTGTATGCACTATAGTCTTATATCTATCCTTTCTTTGCTGGAAATGTCCCCAATCGTGCCCATGGCCTCTCGGTGGTGCAACAATAGGTGCAAGTGCCTGCCTACCCCTAGCAAGTAATGGACAATCACGTCTCATATGATCTGTAGACCCACAACTCTAGTAAGAGTTTGCAGCCATAACCGTAGGATCCTGTCCCTCTCTGGCCAAACATGGACAATCTCGCCTCAAATGATCTCTCAATCCACAAACCCAATAACCATTATAAGCTACCTTAACCTGGGTACTATACTCGTGCGATCCTCACCCAACACCATCTTTGGCAGGTCTCGCATCTGGAAGAACCTCCTATCACGATGCCTCTTAGTCTGACTGCCTCTAGCACCAAAATTCGTAGCTCTCTTCTTTGAGCCAGAACCTCCAGAACGAAGGGATAAACCCAAACTCTGCTTAATATCCTTTGCTCGTGTAACCAACACATTGAAATCGGTATAGTCATTGGCCAACATATATGTCTGAACATTTTGCACCAATATATAACAAAATCGATCACAGCGATGCCTCCCATCTAACACCAACTCAGGCGCATACTAACTCAGCCTCACGAACTGTACCTCATACTCAGATACTGACATACTACCCTAAACTAAGGTTATGAACTCATATTTCTTCTCATCCAAGTATCAACTCCTAGATACTTCCTTCTAAAGGCAGCTTGGAAAAATTCCCCCATCATATCATCGGGTTCCATGCCTGTGATCACAGTGTTCCACCAACTGTATGCATCAACCTACAATAGGGACACATCACATCCCAGCTTACGCGCATCATTATACCCTATTTGATCTAAAATTTGATCCGTACTAGCAAACCACTCATCGAATGCCTCGGGTGCCAACCCTCTAAACTCAACTCCTCCAAGACTGTGTAGACGCTCTAACAATAACCCCAGATTAACAACAACAGCAAGTGCCGGTACATGTACATGAACTCCAGCCATCGCGGCATGGAACGCTCCAATCATCACCTAAACCAAATGATTCATATCACCATACACTGGACTAGGTGGTGTATGTGATATTTGATCCTCTCCCTTAGGAGGATTAGGTGGAGGAGGTGGTAATCGCTCAGGATGCACAATTTCACCCTCAACTCCCTATCCTCCGATAGCACTATTCCTGCTCAATCACAATTCTCTCCTCGGTGGCATCGTATAAAAACGTATCTAAAGTATGATAATTACACCAAAACAAAAACAATCAATCCAGCTTCGAGCAAGGATCCAAGACTTTTATTTCAATTCAAAAATTATTTCGCAAATGTAGTAATAAGGCAATGTATCCTGAAAATACCCCTAGTATGGCATATTTCAAACACCGTACATATAAACAATCATCGTACAAAGCAAACAACATTGAACAACTATCAACAACATTCCAATTTTTTTGTAAACCTGGCTCTGATACCACAAAATATAACCCCCTTAGCCCAGCCTAGCCGAAACTGAACTAAAAGGATCACATTAGGTTTGCAAAAGCAAGCCAGAGCTAATAACCTAAAAGGTCTATATTTTTTATCTTGTCTAGATACATCAAATTAGTTCCTATGTGATCATGCTTCAGCGGAAATGTTACATTGAAATCAGATTTCAAAATAGGGTTCAATTGCTCGAAAATGCATATTAGGGACCAAAATGTAATTTTCACAAATTTCAAGGTCTTTATTAAAATTTAGTTTACCAATCCTTTATTAGTCCAATTACATGCTCACATGTTAAATTCTAGCTCAAAATAATCATTTGAACTCATTCAATTGCATACATATCATTTAGGGACTAAACTGCAAGATTTCTAAACTTTAGCATGATGATAAACACAAAAACAACAAGGCGTATCAGTACGACCACACGTACCGATACACATAAACCATATCGATAAGGTGTGTTGAACCACCCTTACCAATACGGCCTTGACCTTGTACCGACCCCCCTTTGATTTCTCAAATACTCAGTATTCCAATAACTAAAATGAGTACCGATATGGTACCCCGCATATCGGTACAACTCTTTAAAATTGAAGGGATCGTACTGGTACTCAAACCTGTGTACTAACACCAGTGCAAATATTTCTCAAGGAGCACCGATATAGTGGCTAGGCATACCAATACCCTTTGTTCATTTTTTAAGGATTGAGCCTTTCCGAGCCCCGCGTATCGATCTTTTTGTAACTTCCTTAACCCGGTCTAGACGCAAGACCGAACTGAGCAAGCTACATTAGGGTTTGTCGAGACAAACCCCAAAGAATCACAATTGAAATTGTCATTTTTTTTATCTTTTATCTTATCTAAATGCACCTTAGGGTCCTAAGGTGATCATACAAGTTGTGGTTGAAGATACAACTCAATCGAGCATCAATTTGGCATCCAATTGCTCGATTTTGATTTATAGGGACTAAAACGTAATTTCTAATATTTATAAAGACTTTTTCCAAATTAAGGTTACCAATCCTCAATTGGTCATATTTCATGCTTTACGGTAAATCTCATCTCAAGATGGCCATTCAGACTCCTTTAATTGCACATTTACAAAATAGGGACCAAAATGCAAGAAATTCAAACATTAGAAAGCATCTCAATAGAATTAACAGTCAACTTATCGGTATAGGTGTCCACCATATCGAAATGACACTAAAAGACAAAGGCGTATTGATACGGTCCTCAAGCATATCGGTGCGGTATTGTGTGTTTTGCAAATTCAGATTCTAGTAGCCATTGACCGAATCAAAATAGTAGCCTGTGTACCGACACCTTCATTATTTCCCAGCTATGCCTACCGATATGGTTACAAGGCGTATCGGTACGCCTAGGCTATTTTGAGCATTTTGAGCTAAAACAAATCCCTGCGTACTGAAACCCCGAGGGTGTGTACCGGTATGGTGATATTTGTAATGACCTCTAGGTCTAACATATGACACTTTGGCTCGTTTCAAATCACTTTAACTCTAAGCTAAACATCATATATCATCAACAACATGCTTGAGCATCAACATAACATCCATGTAAACCAAGCTAGCTTATCTAGCATACTCATACACCAAATCTAGAGGCATGCTTCCTAGTCCACAGTCAAACCATCAAACCAATCACAGCTCAACCACTATAAAACTTATTACAAGTCCAAAACAGCAATCAAATCTTGCAACAACATGGAGTTCATCAAAACCTCTCCCAAAAACCCTAAACGACATATTACCATTATTACTACTTATCAACGTTCCGAACCGTACTTTGCAAATCAAGTCTTGGAAATTTCTTTCCTTGCTTCCTCGCTGCCTCGAACCTTAATTCTCTGCATTGATGGAAAAGAGAGCGCAAGTACACTAGGCTTAGTGAGGGCTGCTCAAACAACAACCATCATCAATGCAAGTTTAACTATTTTACATAACTATGAAAACCACTTTTCAAAACTCTTTGAAAACATCATCATAACATCACGCCTTATTAAAACCATGCACTTAGCATTTCAAAACAGCATATTAAACCATATACAACATGTATCATGGATTCTACAGCAAAGTACCATTTGCTACCCTCAATTTAAGCTTTCCCATGCATACTACCAATGCAAGGCTTAAAGAGTAAAACATGTTTAAATCACATTAAACCACATAATCCATCCCATGATACATACACAATTATATTGGCTTTCAAGTGATCAATTACCCAAGTTCCACTTTACAAAACATAACATTGGATACACGGATTTAACAAATGTTCTCTCAACACCTAACAAACAATCAAACGGTAACATAAGGCTCACACTCGGGAGTATTCGGTACACATAAACCTCTCCACGGTTGTGACACCCGTGGTGGAGTATTCGATACACATAAACTCCTCAACACCACTTATCGGTATGATGTTTAACCCACTAACTTGAGTCTTCGGTACATATAAACTCCTCGACCGTTAGGGTACTTGGACAAAGTATTCGGTACACCATATAAACCCTCGACATCCAAGGTGCCTTTTTATAGTGCACTATCAATCCTATGGCCGGCCAACTATGTCCAATTTCATTTACAAACCCTTTTCATAGCATCACTTGGCAATATAATTCATTTTAACATAACAATTCACTGTTTTCATATGCATCATCAAAATCATTTAACCAATGCAATAATCCTTGCATTAATCAATGTTCATAAACATTAACATAACATGCATTACTTTCAAAGGTATCGACATCATTTTGTAATCAATTTCCAGCATTAAACCATGCTTAAAACATGCATATATAGTGAGTAACTAAACCATGTAAAACAAGTGCAACAAACTAATAGCCAAACCGAGATTGAGAGAGAATTCATCCTTGACTTACTTCATAGCTTAGACCAGCATTTCAAGCTTGATCTAAACTCCCAAACACAACTTTCAAACCTTTGCAAAGTTGAAAACATGTTTCCACTCACCGACTCGCAATGCCTCGCTTGTCGATGTGACAATTACGCTTCCAAAGCTTCCGAAACTCACGTTAAAGCTTGAGGATCAGACTCCCCTACTTTCTTCTACACAAAACAGAGGTACTTTGCATCAAAATGCAATCAACATCACAACAACACTAATCCTCAACATCCTATATTCAAATTCCCTCCACAACATCCAAAATTAACAAAAAACCTCTTCCAAACATAACCCAGCCACAATCTAACGTTTCAACACATCAATCAAGATCTAGAAACACAAATCTAACATCCTTACATCTCCAGGATTCTATTAACCACCACAACTCCTCAAAAACACATAGCTAACAACCTAAGAAATTAGAGATTTCGCATAGTTTCGGGATTTCAATGTCAAAACTCACTTATTAACATTATTCAAAATCAAGATTATGATTAAATTCAATCAAGAACCCAGCAAAACAGAATCCATACGAAAATCTTCAATTAAATCCATTAAACCTCAATTTAATCAAATTACCATAATTAAACCATCCAATCAAGTTAGAAATCGTGTGTAAAGGATCAATAACTTAAGAATTTCAATAAAGAACCTTGTATTAGAGGAGAAGAACGAACCTCGCCTATAATGGTTGTTTTTCCCCTCAATTAGTTGATTTTCCAAAGCCAAAACATTGAGAAATCAAGTTTATTTTGTTAGAAAACTATTGTAAACTCAATTGAAATCAAAAGATTGATTAAAAGTGAATTTTACCTGGAGAGCTTGAAAAAACAAAAGGTGTTTGGCTGGAGAGAATTGGAGAGAATCTTTTTACCAAAAGTTTCTTATGTAAAATTTGTTTTAGATATTTTTAAATCTCCAATTCTTTTCCCAAGCCTTTAATTATACTTTAAAATCATTTAAAATAATTAATTAAGGGAAAAAGTCAGATATTAGACCATTGGGAGAATAGCTCCTTAAAGATTCTAAGTTTTGTCTCTTTTTCAAAATAGTCACTTAAAATAGCTTTCATTCTTTACATTTTGGTCACTAGCCAAAATCTCCAATTTCCAAAATCTATTTTCCAAAATTGACTTTACCAAAAATAGCTCCAAAACTTTTTATTCCGATTTTAATCCTGAATCTGACTAAAATCTCTGATCCCGGCCCATTGGACCATCCAAACCAATCGGACAACTCTTAGGCCCAAAACCGGGGTGTTACAACTCTCCCTCTTAAGAAATTTCATCCTTAAAATTTACTTGATGGAAACAGATGCGGAAATTGAACAACCATGTCCGACTTACTCTCCCACGTCGCCTTCTCAACACCGCAATGTCGCCACAACACCTTAACAAATTCAATTGTCTTTCCACGAAAAACTATACTACTAGAGTCAAGGATCTCCACAGGTTCCTCCTCATAAGACAAATCCGGTCGCAACACAACATCCTCAATTGGCATAACATGCCACGGATCCGAGCGATATCTCCGCAACATGGACACATGAAACACATCATGGATTTTCTCTAAATGAGGAGGTAACCTCAACCGATATGCCACAGGACCAATGCGTTCCAACACCTCATACGGTTCAATAAACCTCGTGCTTAACTTCCCTTTACGTCCAAAGTGTATCACCTTTTTCTGAGGCGAAACTTTCATGAAAACCTTCTTGCCAATAGCATACTCAATCTCTTTCCGCTCCAAATCCGTGTAGGATTTCTGCCTATCTGAGGCCTCCGTTAAACGATCACAAATCTTCTTTACTTTCTCATCCATGTCTTTCAACGCATCTGGCATGGAAACATACTTTTCCCCAGCCTTAGCCCAGCACAAAGGTGTACAACACTTCCTACCATACAAGGCTTCAAAAGGTGCCATCTTTTTACTTGATTGGTAGCTATTGTTGTACGCGAACTCAACCAAAGGCAACTGCCTTTCCCAGGTTCCTTGAAACTCAATGATACAACATCTCAACATATCCTCCAAAATCTGAATCACACATTCAGACTAGACATCCGTCTAAGGATGATACGATGTACTGAAATTCAAATGAGTACCCAAAGCTCGAATTAAACATCTCCAAAACCTTGCTATAGACTGTGAATCTTTATCCGAAACAATCAACTTAGGCACTCCATGCAACCTCACAATTTTAGCAACATACAAATTTGCCAACCAATACAAAGAGTACGTCGTATACATTGGCAGAAAATGTGCACACTTCGTAAACCGATCAACAATCACCCAAATATAATCCTTTTTAGTTTGTGCCAAAGGCAACCCTGACACAAAATCCATAGTAATTCTCTCCCATTTCCACTTCAGAGTTCTCAACGGCTTCAACAACCAAGAAGGAATCTGGTGTTCAACTTTCATGCACTGACATACCATACATCTAGCAAAAACTCAACTGTGTCCTTTTTCAAACCCACTCGATAGTACTCTTTCCTCAACCCCTGGTACATCTTAGTACTATTGGGATGCATAGCAAAAGGACTAGCATGTGCCTCAGCCAAAATCATATGTCTCAAATCAACGTCATCAGGCACCACTACCCGATCTTCAAAACATAAGACCCCATCACTGTTAAAGTGAAAATCTATAGGATTTCCATCCATGATGTCCTTAACATGCGGCACCAACGTCTCATCATACGACAGCCTCTCCTTAATCAACCGCGACAGTGACGGTTCCACTTGCAACTCTGCCAACAAAACCCCATCACAAGTCACACTCAGCCTTGCAAACATGACCCTCAACTCCACAACTACTTTTCTACTCCAAGCATCAGCCACCACATTGGCTTTGCCCGGATGGTACTCAATGGTCAGATCATAATCCTTCAACAACTCCAACCACCTACGCTGACGATGATTCAACTCCTTATGTGTCATCAAATATTTCAAACTCTTATGATCAGTGTATGCAACACACTTTTCGCCATAGAGGTAATGTCTCTGAATCTTCAACGCAAACATTACCGCGGAAAGCTCAATATCATGCGTAGGGTAATTGCGTTCATGCACCTTCAACTACCTCGATGCTTAAGCTACCACTTTTGTAACCCCCTTGACTCGGCCTAGTCGCAAGACAGAACCGAGCGAGCTACATTAGGTTTACCGAAGTAAACCGTAAAGAAAACAACCCTAAAATTGACCCTTTTTTCTTTTATCTTCTCTAGATACAAAATAATTATCCTATGTGTACATACATGATTATGGTGAAACCCCAACTCAATCGGGCGTCAAATTGACATCCAATTGATCAAACTACTATATAGGGACCAAATCGCAAAGCTAAAAAAATTACAGGGTCTTGACCCAATTTTAGATTACCATCCTTTAATTAAACAGGTTACATGCTTTCACATTAAAAAATAGCTCAAAAAGATCATCCGATCCATCATAATTGCATCCACAAAACCAGGGAGTAAAATGTAAGAAAACAAAACTTCATTTTCGTGACATTAACTAAAATAAAAGACAACCGTATCGATACGTAGGGCACCGTATCGATACGGTGTCTCTCATCTTGTTTCGGTATGCAACATACTGTTTCGATATGCCTAGCTAGCATAAAGTTTGGTTGTCTAACCGTACCGATACGGTATGCTAGTGTTTTGTGCGCGATTTTTGTCCCGAAAAGCATATTCCAGTAGCATAAATCTGTACCGGTACACCCAACCTCGTATCGAAATGCAATGCTTGATTTTGCCAAGTCGTACCGATACGGTCCCCAGCGTAATAGTATGCATGGGCCTGTAATGTCATATTTAGCTAGTTTAACATGCATTAACCCTATTCAAAACATCCTATCATGCCTCTAACATACAACCAACATGCTCAGGATACAATTCACAACATAACATCACAGATTTAGCATCACATCATGGTATCTTGAATCAAATGTAAATCTATAGGCATGCAACCTAAGAAACCACTCAAGAAAAACACCAAACTCCAAATCATCACAAAAATCAAACTACAAAAGCCATTTACAAGTCAAGAGCAATCAAATCATCACGAAAATCAAACACGAATTCCTTCGGCAGATACAACATGCCCAAGGAATATGACCTCCCTAAGCCAGAATTCACATTTTCTTAACTTGGCATACAACTGATTCTCCAGCAACTTCTGAAGCACAATCCGCAAATGGCTATCACGATCCTCCTTATACGAGAGTACACAAGAATATCATCGATAAACACAACCACAAACTGATCCAAAAACTCATGAAACACACGGTTCATCACGTCTATGAAAGCAACTGGTGCATTGGTCAAACCAAAAGGCATCACCAAAAACTCGTAATGCCCGTACCTCGTACGAAAGGCTGTCTTGGGCACATCTAGCTCCTTCACCTTCAACTGGTAGTATCCCGACCTCAAATCTATCTTGGAAAACACCGAGGACCCCTGAATTGATCAAACATATCATCTATCCACGATAAGGGATACTTGTTCTTTATCGTCAACTTATTCAGTTGTCGATAGTCTATACACATCTACAACGTACCATCCTTCTTCTTTACAAACAACACCAATGCACCCCATGGTGAATACTAGGTCTAATAAAGCCTCGATCCAGCAACTCCTGCAGTTGCTTCTTCAATTCATTTAACTCTTTTGGGGCCATGCGATACAGGGAAATAAATACTGGTACCATACACGCAAACTTCTCGATGCCAAACTCTACTTCACGCTCTGGTGGCAACCCCGACAACTCTTTCGGGAAAAAGGCCGAAAACTCACATACGGTGCGAACATCCTACACCCTCAACTCCTTTGATCCAGGATTCATAACGTAGGCCAAGAAAGCCTGACATCCTGATTCCAACATTTAACTCGCTTCCAAAGCCGAAACAACATTAGACAAAAACTTGGCATTCTTACCAACAACCACCACCTCATAATCATCCAATAACCTTAAGGATATCCGTTGGGTCTCAAAATCCACCACAGCCCGATGGCCAGTTAACCAATCCTTACCAAAAATTACATCAAAACCATACCATGGCAACTCCATCAAGTCCACGGCAAACTCATGTCCCTGAACCATCATCGGACACCTATGATACAACCTCCTAACCACGACTGTCTCCCTAAGAGAACTAACCACTCTAACACCGACATTAAGAATTTCAACAGATATATCAAGCAACTTAGCATGCTCACTCAAGATGTATGAATGGGTAGAACAAGAATCAACCAACGAATACAACGGCAAAGACTGTAAGGTAAAAGTAACTGCAATCACATCGGTGTTATTGTGACCCTCACGGTGTGTATACACACTAGTCGGTCCACCTCCCTCAGGCTGGATAGCAACGGTATGAGCCATAGTCCTCTGTCCACCATCTCGAAGTTGAAACGATCCGCGGCCATGACCACGAGCCCGCTACGGAGCATAAAAAGGTGCAGCACCCTACCCACCTCGGGCTAATAGCGGACAATCACGCCTCTGATGGTCGCCAGACCCATAACTCCAATAGGCATTGGCCACAACAGCGCAGGTGCCTGACCCTCCCTGGCCAGACGCGGACATTCTCACCTTAGATGATCTCGGGATCCACAAACCCAACAAATGTTAAACGGCACTTTTGGACTCTACATCCCACAACACCTCCACCATGCCTCGACTCTGGGCGAAACCTCATGTCATGGTGCCTCTTAGCCTGGCTACCACTTGAACCAGCTTCAACAGCTCTCTTACCCAAGTTGAAACCTCGCGACCCAAAAGCCAAACCCAGATTCTGCTCTATATCCTTGGCTCGCAAAACTAGCACATCAAAATCGGTGTAATCAGCAGCAAGCATGTATGTCTTAAGCTCCTGCACAAGCCCGTAGCAGAATCGATCACATCGCGTACACTCGTCAGGATTCAACTCAGATGCATACTAACTCAACCTCATGAACTGTACCTCATACTCCGCAACAGACACACTACCCTGCACCAAAGCCATAAACTCACGCTTCTTATCATCCTGATATCGGACTCCCAAATACTTCTTTCAGAAAGCTCCACTGAAGAACTCCCATCTCACATCATCGGTCGCCATACCAGATATCGTGGTAGTCCACCATGTATAGGCATCACCCTACAATAGGAAAACAGCCCAGCTTACGAGCATTGGTACACCCCATCTGGCCCAGTATCCTCTCACTACTGGCCAACCATCCCTCAGAAGCCTCATGCAACAAACCTCAGAACTCAACTTCACCCAAACTGCGAAGACGCCCAAGCGGCAAACCTTGCACAACAACCGGTGGTGCCGACACATGAACACCCATAATTGCTACCTGAAAAGCACCTGTCATGGCCTATATCAACGACGCCATATCACCCATCCCTGGCCCAGCTTACGCAGGTGGTACTTGCTCCACTACCTCAGGTGGATTAGGTGGGGGCGGTGGCAATCCTCTAGGAGGTACAACATCCCCCTTAACTTCCTGCCCAGTGGCCGCAACAACTGTACCCGATCGCAGCTTTCTCCTTGGTCCCATGATGCTAAAATATATAAGGCATGTTAATCATTTCAAACAAAAAAATTAGGCTAGCTTCAAGCAAGGATCCAAGACTTCCATTTCAAAAATCAAAACTTCTGAGACTATAATAATAATAATAAGGCAAGGGGTTCCCATTTTTTTCCCGACATAACATAAACAATCAGTGTGCATATTTCAACCACCATGCATATCAACATCAAATTATAGCTCATAGCAACATCGCAATAATCATATCAATCTTCCAATTATCACCAAACTTAACGGACAAGCACCGTGCATTACAAACAACAGCAAAAGATCAAATACAACATCCTAACCTTTCACAAACCTAGCTCTGATACCACCAAATGTAACCCCCTCGACACGGCCTAGTCGCAAGACCGAACCGAGCGAGCTACATTAGGTTTACTGAAGTAAACCGTAAATAAAACAACCTGAAAACTGACCCTTTTTTCTTTTATCTTCTCTAAATACAAAATAATTATCCTATGTGTACATACATGATTATGGTGAAACCCTAACTCTATCGGGCGTCAAGTTGACATCCAATTGATCAAACTACGATACAGGGACTAAATCGCAAAGCTAAAAAAAGTACAGGGTCTTGACCTAATTTTAGATTACCATCCTTTAATTAAACAGGTTTCAAAAATTAGCTCAAACTAGGGACTAAAACGTAAGAAAACAAAACTTTATTTTCTTGACATTAACTGAAATAACGGACAACCGTATCGATACGTAGGGCACCATATCGATACGGTGTCTCTCATCTTGTTTTGGTATGCAGCATATTATTTCGATACACCTTGCTAGCATAAAGTTTGGTTGTCTAACTGTACCGATACGGTATGGTAGTATTTCGGTACACGAGTTTTGTCCCAAAAAGTAGATTCTAGTAGCATATATCCGTACCAGTACACCCAACCCCGTATCGAAATGCAAAGCTTGATTTTTCCAAGTCGTACCAATACGGTCCCCAACGTAATAGTACGCCTGGGCCTGTAATGTCATATTTAGCTAGTTTAACATGCATTAACCCTATACAAAACATCCTATTATGCCTCTAACATACAACCAACATGCTCAGGATACAATTCACAGCATAACATCACAGATTTAGCATCATATCATGGAATCTTGAATCAAATGTAAATCTATAGGCATGCAACCTAAGAAACCACTCAAGCAAAACACCAAACTCCAAATCATCACCAAAATCAAACTATAAAAGCCATTTACAAGTCAAGAGCAATCAAACATACTTGCTCAAATAGGGAGTTCATCAAAACATCTCCCAAAACCCAAATTGAGTACCCCATTACCCTTATTACTTATAGCCTAGTCCAAACATACTTTGGTAAGCAAGTCTTGCTAGGATCCCTTGCTTCCCGCTGCCTCCCAAACCTTTAATTCTTGGCATTGATGGACAAAGAGAGCGTAAGCACACTAGGCTTAGTGAGGAGTGCTCAAGTATAACACACCATCAATGCATTTAAAACCATTTTCCAATAACACATTGTAAATCCCATTTCATGTTTTTCAACATATAAGCACCATGCCTTTGAAACCATGCACATTAACACTTTCAAAACTAGCATATTAAACCATATGCAACGTGTATCATTAACCAACAGCAAATCCAATTGCTAACCTCAATTTAATCCTTCCCATGCATAACAATTATATGCAAAGCTTAAAGAGTAAACATGTATAAATCGCATTATACAACATAAGCCTTTCAATGATACATTAACAATTATATTGGCTTACGAGTGATCATTAAACAAGTCCATTAACAAAAGTGTTCATCGGATACACGGATTCAACAAGTGTTCAACCAACACTTCAAGCCATCTCAACCGGAATAGTGATATAATCACAATAGCGGTACATTACAACCGGGTACATCTGCAACCCTTGGGGACACCAACCCCTTTCATCGGTTAGATGCTTAATCCACTAACGGGAGTTTACGATACTGTTTAACCCCTCTACCGTAAGGGTACTCGGATGGAGTTTTTGGTACACAGATCTAAGCCCCTCAACATCCAAGGCAACTTATTATAGTGCACTCAATCCTATGGCCGGCCAACTATATCCGATAACAATTTTAAAACCACATCACTTGCTAAAATAATTAACTACTATCCATTTACCTCACTATTTTTAACAATCATTCACCAAACCATTTTCCAAAGTAACATCACATGCTTTAAACACAAGTATAAACCACATACTTACAAGGATCACTTACCATATGCATCATTCAGCATTTAATGCTCAAATACAGTATATTAAATACTTTAAAACATGCTTAAACAGTAGGTAACATGTAAATCAAAACAAGTGCATAAACCATTTAACATTAGCACGACCAGAGAGAAAATACACTTTTATTTACTTTCGAGTTTAAACCAGCGTATGAAGCTAAGTTTAAACTCCCATAAACCACCTTTAAAACATTCTAAAGCTAGAATCCACATTCTCACTCACCAGTACGCGAAACATCGATTATTCGATGCGAAAACAAGTGTCTGAAGCCTCCAACGCTTCACCAACCACCTCTGAATCAACCTCCCTATTTTGACCACTTTACAACAGAGGATTAATACATCTCAATGCATTCAAGAGCACTGCAACAACAAATCCTCTCGGACTTCCCCAATCCTTTCAAAATTACCCATCCACAACAACTGAAATCATCATCTAAACCTTTCCAAACATAACCCAGCCACAATCTAACACCTCCATAACCATCAACTAACACTCAAAAACAGGTTCAACACATCCAAATACTTTCAGCAACTAAACAGCCACAACAACAACACAAAAAATCAATCTAGCAACCTAAACAATCAAGGATTCAAGAGTTTCGAGATTCCATTGATAAAAACAACAATTTAACAACATCATAATACATCAAAAATATGTTTCAAAATAATCTTAATCACTGGAAAACAGATTCAATCTTAATATTTTACTATTTTATCAATTAACCCAATTAAATCAATATAAAACACCAAAATCAGATTATAAACTATAAAACAAGGATCAAATGCTTGGGAATTTCAATAAAGAACTAATCAATAGAGGAAATCATGGACCTTACCCCTATTGAGTGATAGATTTCCCTCTCAATTGGCTTGTTAAAATCTATGAGAACATAAGATTACAATGAGGTTTTGCAAAACAAAGTTGAATAAACAAATACAAATCAAGAATCTGAGTAAAAAGAATCTCACACCTCTAGTTTTTGACAAAATCTTGAGTGTTTGCAAAAAAATGTGTTGAGTGAAAAGGTAGAGAGAAAAGTTATGTAAATTTCCTTTTTAATCAATAACTAACTTAATAAACAAATCCTTTTTAATTAGCTTTTAAAACACATGTTAAAATGATTTAATTAAGGGGGTAAATCACCAACAAAAACATGGTAAAATAGCTCCTTAAAGATTCTAAGAATCTGACCCTTTCCATTTTAGTCACCTTTAAAACCAGTTTTCAAAAACTGCATTTTGGTTAGTAAGCAAAATGTCACATTTCCAAATACCACTTTCCAAAATTAATCCCACCAAAAATCATTATATATTAAAAGATGATTTTTAACTATTTTCCATATTTTTATCTTACCAAAAAATATACGATCTCGAATTCAACTTGAATCCCTAACGCGATCCACTAGACCGTCTAATAACCCCCAAAACCGCTATGCCCAAAACTGGGGCGTTACAACTCTCCCCTACTTAATAAATTTCGCTCTCAAAATTTACCTGGAGGAAACCGATGTATAAACTATTTCAACATATCCGACTTGCGTTCCCATGTGACCTCCTCAACAACGTGGTGCCTCTACAACACCTTAACAAGCTCAACCATCTTGCCACACAATACCTTACTGCTGGTATCAAGAATCTCTACCAATTCTTCATCATAAGATAGGTCTAGTATCAACTCAATCTCTTCTACTGGCATAACATGCAATGGATCCGACTGATACCTCCACAACACCGAAACATGGAACACATCATGAAACCTCCCCAACTAAGGAGGTAACCTCAAACGGTATGCAACAGGAACCACACGCTCAACCACTTTATATGGTCTAAAAAACCTCGGGCTAAGCTCCCCTTGACGCCCAAACTGCCATACCTTTTTCCAGGGCAACATTTTCAAAAACACTCGATCACCAACAGCGTATTCTATATCCCTACGCTTCAAATCCGCATAGGATTTTTGACGATCCGTAGTAACTTTTAAGCGCTCACATATCAACCTTACTTTTTTGGTTGTGCCTTCCAGAACATTAGGCATAGATACAAACTTTTCTCACGCTTCTGCCCAACACACAGGCGTACGAAATTTCCTACCATACAACGCCTCATAAGGTGCCATCTGTATGCTAGCATGATAACTGTTATTGTAAGAAAACTCCACCAACGACAACTACTTCTCCCATGTTCCCTGAAATTCAATAATGCAACACCTCAGCATATCCTCAAGAACCTGAATCACGTGCTCCGATTGACCATCCAACTGAGGATGATACGAGGTACTGAAATTCAACCAAAACCTTGCACACACTTCATAAACAAACTAGAGTTCGATGCAAACTCACCCAAAACCTTGCGGTGAACAATGAATCTCTATCCGAAACTATAAATTTGGGCACCCCGTGCGAACGCACAATTTCAGAGATGTACAAATCAACCAACCTGTCTAAGGTATACGCAGCATGCAGTGGCACAAAATGCACACACTTCATAAACCGGTTAACAATCACCCAAATGGAATCCATGGTGATTCTTTCCCACTTCCATTTTGGTATTCTCAAAGGTTGCAACAACCTGGAAGGAAACTGATGCTCATATTTTACCCACTGACAAACCATGCATCGAGCAACGAAATTGGCAACATATCTCTTCAGTCCAACCCAATAGTACCCCTCCTTCAAACCCCGATACATCTTAGTACTACCACGATGCATAGCAAAAGGACTGGCATGCGCCTCCGTCAAAATAGAATGCCTTAACTCTTCATCTGCAGGCACTACAATTCGACCTTAAAAACAACACCCCATCATCACTGAAATGAAAATCCATAGGATTCCCATCCATGATATCCTTCACATGTGGCACCAAACTATCATCAAACGACTGCTTCTCCTTAATCAACTGTGACAAGGACGACTTCACTTGTAACTCAGCCAACAGCCCACCATAACGCATCACACTCAAACGAGCAAACATAGCTCTCAACTCTATTGCCCCTTTTCTGCTCAAAGCATCAGCCACCACGTTGCTTTACTCGAATGGTACTCGATAGCCAAATCATAATCTTTCAACAACTCCAACCATCTACGTTGTCTCAGGTTCAACTATTTTCGGGACATCAAATACTTCAAACTTTTATGATCTGTGTAAACAACACATTTCTCCCCATAACGGTAATGCCTCCAGATTTTCAAGGCAAACACAACTGCGGCAAACCCAATCTATATTCACGGTCTTTAGTGCCCAGTATGCCTTGTGTTCGATTTCCACCGGTAGATGGCATGTTTTGCCATAGACAAGTCGAAAGGGGGACATACCTAAGGGTGTTTTGAATGCAGTGCGATATGCCCAAAGTGCGTCATCTAGTCTTAATGACCAATCCTTCCTAGAAGGATTTACAACTTTCTCGAGTATACCCTTCAACTCCCAGTTGGAAATTTCTGCTTGCCCGTTGGTTTGTGGGTGATATGCCGTGGCGATCTTGTGTGATATGCCAAAGCGTTGCAACATATTGGCAATTAGTCTATTGTCAAAATGCTTGCCTTCATCACTGATAATTGCTCTCAGCATCCCAAACCGTGTAAATATATTTTTTCTGCTAGAATCGTTGCACGGTCTAGGAATCGTTGTTGGGAACTACAGCTGCCTCAACCCATTTAGACACGTAGTCGATGGCAAGTAAAATGTAGAGGTTGCCAAATGAAGATGGGAAAGGTCCCATAAAATCGTTCCCCACACATCGAACAATTCCACCTCGATGATGTTCTGGAGTGGCATCTCATGTCGTCTAGAGATATTGCCCGTCCTCTGGCAACGATCACATTGCTTGTAAAAGTCTTGGGCATCTTTGTACAATGTTGGCCAATACAAACTGGATTGCAAAACTTTGGCCGCGGTATGAGTTCCTCCAAAATGTCCTCCATAGGGTGAAGAATGGCATTGCCGGAGTACATTCTGTTGATCTTCTTCAGGGATACATCGGCGTATAACCTGATCTGCACATTCTTTAAACAAAAGAGGCTAATCCCAAAAGTAATGCTTAGCATCATGGCGGAACCGCTTCTTCCCTTGGTGAGTAATGCCATAAGGTAAAATACCACAAACAAGGAAATTAACTAAATCTGCGCACCAGGGTATTGCTGAGGCATGTGCTGCCATGGCGACTGCTCCCAAAATTACCGAGGTGTACGCGTCAAGGGCTGCTGCAGCATCGACGGTTGTCGAGCCGTGTGTGTCCATGGTTGCCGAGGTGTCGAGGGTTGCTGAGGCATGCGCGTCCATGGTTGCCGAGGCGACTAAAAGTTGTTCATCCGGTAATGCATTGCATATCTCTAGATCCGCGTCCTCCTCTCTATTACGTTCCAAACGTGATAAGTGATCGGCCACTTGATTTTCTGTTCCTTTCCTGTCCTTAATTTCAATATCAAATTCCTGTAAAAGTAATATCCAACGAATCAAACGAGGTTTGGCATCCTTTTTAGCAAATAGATATTTGATTGCCGAATGGTCTGTATGAACAATTACCTTTGTACCAATCAAATAGGATCGGAACTTGTCAAATGCGAAAACTACAGCTAGTAACTCTTTCTCCATTGTTGTGTAGTTCACTTGAGCACTATTAAGAGTTTTACTAGCGTAGTATATCACATGGAAGGTCTTACCTGTGCGTTGTCCTAGGACTGCTCCTACTGCGAAATGACTTGCATCACACATGAGCTCAAAAGGTAGCGTCCAATCTGGTGGAACGACAATGGGTGTCGAGGCAAGCTTTTTCTTTAGGGTTTCAAATGCTTGGGTGCAAGAATCATCAAAATCGAAGACTTTATCCTGTTCAAGAAAATTGCACAAGGTTTAGTGAGTTTAGAAAAATTATGGATGAACCTCCTGTAAAAACCTACATGTCCAAGAAAGCTTCGAATTCCTTTAACCGAACTTGGTGGGGGTAATCTCTCGATCACGTCCACCTTGGCTTTGTCTACTTCAATTCCCTTGGATGAAATCTTGTGGCCGAGTACTATTCCTTCATCTACCATAAAATGTCATTTCTCCCAATTGAGAACTAAATCAGTTTCTTCACATCTTGCCAACAGCCTCTCTAAATTGCCGAGACAGCTGTCGAAGTCATTACCAAAAACAGAAAAATCATCCATGAAGATATCAAGGAAGTCTTCGACCATGTCTGAAAAGAGTACCATCATGCATCTTTGGAAGGTTGCCGGGGCGTTACACAATCCGAACGGCATCCTTCGGAAGGCATAAGTATCGTATGGGCATGTGAAGGTTGTCTTTTCTTGATCTTCTGGTGCTATGGCAATTTGATTGTAACCTGAATAACCATCAAGAAAACAATAAAAGGGTTTACCTGCGAGATGGTCAAGCATTTGATCAATAAAGGGTAATGGGAAGTGATCCTTCCTAGTGTCTTTGTTTAGCTTTCGATAATCCATACAAACCCTCCAACCGGTCACAGTCCTGGTTGGAATGAGTTATTGTTTTCATTACTTACCACCGTTATACCTCCCTTTTTCGGTACACATTGTACCGGACTTACCCATGTACTATCAAAGATAGGGTATATAATGCCGGCGTCAAGCCACTTGATGATTTCTTTCATTACAACCCCTTTCATGGCATGATTCAGTCTCCTCTGGGCCTCAATTGAAGGTTTGTGATCATCTTCCAACAAAATCTTGTGCATGGACACTGCCGGGCTAATTCCCTTCAAGTCGGCAATTGTCCACCCTATTGCCCTTTTGTGTAGCTTCAACATCTTGATCAACTTCTTTTCCTGCTCAAGCTGTAACTTAGAAGAAATAATTACAGGCAATGTATTATTGGTTCCTAAGTATGCATATTTTAGTTGCTCTGGCAATTGTTTCAACTCAAGAATCGGTGGTTGTTCAATAGAGGGTTTTTCGAGCTTACCTTCCTTACCTGATTAATCCAGTGGTTCAAAGTATGTACCTGGTCGATTGACTAGCCAATTTACCTCTTCTTGTTGTTCCTCATCGACCGGTTCTTCATACTCCTCAGGTTCCTCTTGATCGGCAATGTAGTTGCCGAGGCAACTAAATTCCTCGTCGAAGTTAAACTCTGTCGTGACATGAAGAAGTTGGCATTCTTCTGGATCATCGGCATGCCTTAGTGTTTGGAACACATTTAGCTTAACTTTCTGGTCATTCACCCTCATTGTGAGTTCTCCCTTTTCAACATCGATCAAGGTTCTCCCTGTTGCTAGGAATGGTCTCCCGAGAATGATGGGTGCATGCTCATCTGCTTCACAATCCAAAACAATAAAGTCAACGGGAAAAATAAATTTATCAACTTTTACCAGTATGTCCTCGATTTTTCCCTCTGGATGCACATAGGATCTGTCGGCTAGCTACAGCATAACTGTTGTAGGTCTTGCCTTCCGATTCCTAGTTTCTGGAAAACCGACATAGTGGTTTCCAATGGAACAGGGTATTGTGAAACTTCTGGGATCCTTCAGCTTGGGTGGCATACGATTGTGCAACATGGCCATGCATCCCTCTGTTGCGGCAACTGTTTCAAACTCTCCTAGCCTTGTTCTCTTGGACACAATGTCTTTAAGAAACTTGGCATAGTTTGGCATTTGTTCAATTGCTTCCACCAATGGCAAGTTGATGTGGACTTGCTTTAGGATATCAAGAAACTTCTTGAATTGGTATTCTTGCTTTTGTCGCTTCAACCTTTGTGGGAATAGTGGTGGAAGTCAGATATCTTCGATCCTTTCATTGGTTTGAAACCTGATTGACAGCATTGCCGGGACAACTGGGGTTGCCGAGGCGTTATCAATTGGGGTTGCCGAGGCATCTTTATCGTTGGTTGCCGAGGCATGCTTATTGCCGGTTGTCGAGGCAATTCCTGGTTCAGTATCTAAGGCTTTGCCGCTAGGTTCGTCTTGATCTTTTTGTGGAGTTTTGTTTGATGAGCGAGTTTGAGCCTCTCTAAGTTGTTGGCCACTTCTAGTGGTGATTGCCTTACATTGCTCATGGCCAGTTCCTCTTGCGACTTCAGTATCGCTAGGTAAACCTCCTTGCGGTCTAGTATTCAGATTTTGAGCAAACTGTCCGACTTGATTTTCCAATGATTTGATTGTTACCTCTTGGTTTTGCAATCTCATCTCGGTCCTGTTAATAAAAGCATCAGTTCTTTTTATGAAGTTACTATTCTCAGCCATATAAGATTCAGTTTTCATCATAAAACCATTTAGAGAATTTTCCAAAGAACTAGATGTTGTTGGTTGTTGTTGCGCGCAATCGTTGCGCGTGGCATATTCTGCTGAATCCCGATGCTTGTGCATTCTGATTGTTTCCGTTTAGAGCATTGTTGGGATTACTCCATGAAAAAATCGGGTGCTTCTTCCAAGCTGGATTGTATGTATTGGACATCACATTGTTGTTCCGATTGTAATTCCCCACATAGAAGCTGGATTCCGGATTCTGCATACATTCGTAAGAATTATGGTTATCACCACATAACTCACAAAAAGAATCCATTACCTTGACCTCATGTGTGTTGTTTGGTTTTTGCATGTTCGACCATCTTGGTTAAAGTGGCCAATTGTGCCGAAATTGAATCGATGATCCTAGTTCATGTATTGTGGCTTGCGCGCCTAACTCCTCCTCATCTAGTAGAGGGAAATTGATAATCATTCTTGGCCAGCCTGTTTAAAATTTGCATTGCTTCCTCCGCGACTTATCTAGGAGTATGTCGTTTGCCGAGGCATCTAGCATCATCCTTGTTGGTATTCACGGCGTTGTAAAACATTGTTACTTGAGTCCACACCGAATCCGTGTAGGGGGCATTTGTGTAGAAGTTCTCTATATCGCTCCCAAGCCTCGTACATGGATTCATCATCCGCTGCGAAAAGAAGTAATGTCGTTCTACGGCTTATCAGGCAAATTTGTAGGATTAAACCGAGCAAGGAAATCACGACAAAGATTGGTCCAAGATGCTATTGATCCGGGCAGAATGCTATTCAACCATGCTTTCGCCCTATCCTCGGTGAATAGGGAATAATCTTAATCGTAAGACATCGGGGTGACTCCGTGTATTTTGAACGAGTTGCAAATCTCGAGGAAAGATTTCAGATGTTGTCGTGCATCTTGATTCTTCGAGCCGCCAAATTGACCAATTGTGTTGATCATATTAAACATTACCGGTTTTAACTCAAAGTTGTCGGCTTCAATTTTAGGTGCGACAACTCCTGGATTAAGTCCATCAAGATCTTCTTCAAGATAGTCTCGAATAGTTCTATTTCGTGCAAGAATCACTCCTCCTCCTGCTGGAACATCTTGATTCATATTGCCGTCTTGATTAGCCATTTCTACTCTTATCCTTCGTCTAAGTCTTTGTAAGGTTCGTTCGATTTCTGGATCAAAGGGTTATTCTGGTGTAGTCGGTCTCGCCCTGGTCATATACCAATGCAAAACCAAAGTTTGTTAGCCCTTTGAAACTTAAACAAGAAAAGTAAAAAGAAAGTGCAAGAAAATAAAAACAAAGTCGCTATTGCCAATCCTCGGCAACGGCACCAAAAACTTATTGCGCGAAATAAGTGCTACGCAATTGTGCAAGTATACACGTTGCAAGTTATAGTATAAAAGATATCGTCTCCACAGGGATTGGTGCCACTTCAAGAATCTAGTCTCTTGCACTGTAAAAAGTAAAAACACAAATAAAGCATTATAGGAGTTTAACTAATAACTAATCTAGAAAGCAATAAAGTAAAAGAAAAGATGAGATCAAATGAGAGAGAGATAGGCCAGGTTATCGTGAGTTGAGGTGTGATAACCGATTGGATCGTCTTGGTAAAAGAGTGCACGGGTAACTCAGTTGCCGTGGCAACTTGCACAACGGGGTTGCCTTGGCAACTAATCGATGGTTGCCTAGGTGACTAGTTGGGAACTACTTGGGCGTCTGGGCAGCAACCTTCAAGGTTCTGCAGAGCGTTCTTCAATGGTTTCTTCTTATCCCTAAGTTGAAACTCTAGCTACTTGTGCATGCCTTGATAATACATCCCTGCGTGAATCAAGGGTGAACAACAACCAATCTTGCGCTCCTCTTAGCCGTTGAAATCCTTAACTTATTCCTAAGCCGGATTAATCTTCACCATCAACAGATTGAATAAAGATCATATTCATTCGTTTCTTGAATCTAACTCTCCCGATATTAGATTATCTTTAAAGAATATAATTCTTTATTATAATTATATTCCTACTAGAACTTCTCCTATCTTCTTGGAATTTAATTCTTCTTTAATCTCTTCATGGAAATCAAATTCCTCTGGGATTGGGCTTTGCTCCACGTCATCTTGGGCTTGTCTAGTCATCAATTTCGACTACCATATCACCGTTGCTCTTGTCGACAATTGCCCTGGCAACTGGCTCGGCGTCTCCTTCATGCATTGCCCTGGCAACTAGCTCGGCATCTCCTTCATGTATTGCCCTGGCAACTAGCTCTGGCCTTGCTTTGGCAAGTGATCCTGCACATACATACAAAATACACCAAAGCAGCATCTTTTCCCACAAAAAACTACCAAGTTATGTAATCAAGCTCAATAAATGGAAGGAAACATGGATTAATGCATGAATGACTAATTATGCAACTAATATGGGCCTAAGTCTAACAATAATATGAGTAAAAAGGGTAAGAAAATAGTACTTTTGAACACTTATCACCTTTAAAACCATGCACTTTAACACTTTCAAAACCAGCATATTAAACCATATGCAAAATGTATCATTAACCAACAGCAAATCCCATTGCTAACCTCAATTTAAGCCTTCTCATGCATAACAACCATATGCAAAGCTTAAAGAGTAAACATGTATAAATCGCATTATACAACATAAACTTTTCAATGATACATTAACAATTATATTGGTTTACGAGTGATCATTAAACAAGTCCATTAGCAAAAGTGTTCAGCGGATACACGGATTCAACAATTGTTCAACCAACACTTCAAGCCATCTCAACCGGAATAGCAATACAATCACAATCGTGGTACATTACAACCAGGTACCTCTACAACCCTTGGGGACACCAAGCCCTTTCATTGGTTAGACGCTTAATCCACTAACGGGAGTTTACGGTACTGTTTAACCCCTCTACCATTAGGGCACTCGAATGGAGTTTTTGGTACACAGATCTGAACCCCTCAACATCCAAGGTGACTTATTATAGTGCACTCAATCCTATGGCCAGCCAACTATATCCGATAACAATTTTAAAACCACATCACTTGTCAATATAATTAACCACTAGGCATTTACCTCACTATGTTTAACAAGCATTCACCAAACCATTTTCCAAAGCAACATCACATGCTTTAAACACAAGTATAAACCACATACTTACAAAGATCACTTACCATGTGCATCCTTTAGTATTTAATGCTCAAATACAATATATAAAATACTTTAAAACATGCTTAAACAGTAGGTAACATGTAAATCAAAACAAGTGCATAAACCATTTAACACTAGCACGGCCAAGAGAGAAAATCCACTTTTACTTACTTTCGAGTTTAAACCAGTGTATCAAGCTAAGTTTAAACTCCCATAAACCACTTTTAAAACATTCCAAAGCTAGAATCCACGTTCTCACTCACTGGTATGCGAAACCTCAATTCGCCGACGCAAAATCAAGAGTCCAAAGCCTCCAACGCTTCACCATCCACCTTCGGATCAACCTCCCCTATTTTGACCATACTACAACAGAGGATTAATGCATCTCAATGCATTCAAGACACTGCAACAACAAATCCTCTCGGACTTCAACAATCCTCTCAAAATTACCCATCCACAACAACCAAAATCATCATCTAAAACTTTCCAAACACAGCTCAACCACAACCTAGCAACCTAACGCCTCCATAACCATCAACTAACACTCAAAAATAGTATCAACATATCCAAATACTTCCAGCAACTAAACAGCCACAACAACTCCACAAAAACATCAATCTAGCAACCTAAACAATCAAGGATTCAAGAGTTTCGGGACTCCATTGATAAAAATGATTTAACAACATCATAATACATCCAAAATATGTTTCAAAATAATCTTAATCACTGGAAAACATATTCAATCCTAAGCTTTTACTATTTCATCAATTAACCCAATTAAATTAATATAAAACACCATAATCAGATTATAAACTATAAACAAGGATCAAATGCTTGAGAATTTCAATAAAGAACTAATCAATAGAGGAGATCACGGACCTTACCCCTATTGAGTGATTTCCCCCTCAATTGGCTTGTTAAAAGCTAAGAAAACACAAGATTGCAATGAGGTTTTGCAAAACAAAGTTGAATAAACAAATACAAATCAAGAATATGAGTAAAAAGAATCTCCCACCTCTGGTTTTGACAAAATCTTGAGTGTTTGGCAGAAAATGAGTTGAGAGAAAAGGTAGAGAGAAAAGTTATGTAAATTTCCCTTTTAATCAATAACTAACTTAATAACCAAATCCTTTTTAATTAGCTTTTAAAACACATGTTAAAATGATTTAATTAAGAGGTTAAATCACTAGCAAAAACATTGTAAAATAGCTCCTTAAAGATTCTAAGAATTTGTCCCTTTCCATTTTAGTCACCTTTAAAGCCAGTTTTCAAAAATTACATTTTCGTCACTACCAAAATGTCACATTTCCTAATTCCATTTTCCAAAATTGATTCCACCAAAAATCATTATATATTAAAAGATGATTTTTAACTATTTTCCATATTTTTATCTTACCAAAAAATATACGGTCCCAAATCTGACTCGAATCCCTAACCTGATCCACCGAACCGTCTAATAACCCCCAAATTGCTAGGCCCAAATCTGGGGAGTTACAGCTTTCCCTTCCTACATCAACATAAACCCCAATCCAATGTAGGATGCATCGTTATACACCACAAACTCCTTCCCCTGACTCAGGTTGAATCAAAATGGGAGCTTGTGTCAAAGCTTCTTTCAATTTTTCAAAAGCCTGTTGTCTATCTTCTGTCCACTCAAACTGTACATCATTTTGCAATAACTTGGATAACGGAGCATCAACCCTCAAAAACCCATCCATGAAATGACAATAATAACCTGCCAACCCCAAGAAACTATGAACTTTCGATACTAACTTTGGTTATTTCCAACTCACAACAACCTCAACCTTCTTTGGATCAACCCGGATACCTTCAGCTGAAACCACATGTCCAGGAAAAACCACTTCCCTAATCTAGAATGCACACTTGCTTAACTTAGCGTAAAGCTGATTATGCAACAAGGTCTACAACACAATCTGCAAGTGTTGATCATGCTCCTCTTCGGTATGAGAGTATACAAGAATATCATCAATGAACACTACCATGAACTAGTCCAAAAATTCATGGAACACCCGATTTATCATATCCATGAATGTTGTAGGCACATTCGTCAACCCAAACGACATCACCAAAAACTCATAATGACCATACCTCGTACGAAAAGTAGTCTTCAATACATCCTTATCCTTAACCTTCAACTGGTAATATCCAGATCTCAAATCGATCTTGGAAAACACCACAGCACCTCAAAACTGGTCAAACAAATTATCAATACACATCCTCAAGGTGCCATATTCTTCATTACAAACAACACTGGTGCTCCCTACGGAGAAATACTAGACCTAATAAAGCCATGATCCAACAGCTCTAGAGACGCATCTTCAACTCTTTGGGTGCCATGTGATACGACGCAATCGACCCCAAAGCTGAATCAGCATATGTCTCGATACAAAACTCCACTTCCATGTCCGATGGAAACCCATGTAACTCTTCCAGAAACACACCCAAAAAGTCACAAACAGTACGGATATCTTTAGTCCGCACTTCCTCCACATTTGATTTCATCACGTAAGCTAGATACGCCTGGCATCCAAGATTAAGCAACTTACGAGCTTCTATGGTTGAAACCATATTGGATAAGAACTTTACATTTTTCACCCATAATTATCAGTGAGCTTCAACGAAACCTGCTTGGTCTCAAATTCCACCACGGCCTACTTCTCGAACAACCAATCCATACCCAAAATCACGTCGAAACATGGAACAACAACTCCATCATATTAGTCGCAAACACATGTCCTTGAACCATCAAAGGACATCTCTGATACGATTTCCTCATAACAAATGTCTCACCAAAAGAATTCGTCACTTTTATACCAACTTCAAACATTTCTACCAATATACCAAGTAAATATGCATGCTCATACAAAACATATGAATACGTGGAACCATAATCTATCAATGATAACAATGACATAGACTGCAAGGTAAAAGTACCTACTAACACGTCCGTGTCATTCTTCCCTTCGCGGTGAGCACAAATCCTTACCGGTCCACCATCCTCCGGTCGAACTGCTACGGTATGTGCCACAGTCCTATGTCCCTCTTTCCTCTATTTTAAGGTACCTCGGTTGTGCCCACGACCCTAGGTCGTTCAGAAAAAGGTGCGGGTGCCTGCCTACCTCTAGCAAGCAAAGGAAAATCTCGTCTCATATGATCAGTTGACACACAACTCCAACAAGAATTCACTGCCACATCTGCAAGAGCCTGTCCCTCTCTGGCCAAATATGGACAGTCAAGCCTCACATGATCCCTTGATCCACAAGCACAACAAGCATTATGTTTTGCTCAAACTTTAGCACCATATCCTTGAGTTCCTCATCCTACACCATATCCACCACGTCTCGCATCCGGTCGAAACCTCTGGTTACGGTGCCTCTTAGACTGACCACCACCAGAACCAAGGTCTGCCACTCTCTTTCCAAAACTAGATCCTTCAGAACGATGAGACAAACCCAGACTCTGCTCAATATCCTTTTCCTGTGCAACCAACACATCAAAATCAGTGTAATCAGTGGCCAACATATATGTCTTAACATCCTACACCAAACCATATCGGAAGCGCTCATAGCATTGCCTCTCGCCTGACACTGACTCAAATGCATATTGACTTAGCCTCACGAACTGCACCTCGTACTCTGACACCGTCACTCTACCGAAGACCAACGCCATAAACTCACGTTTCTTCTCATCCAAGTATCTCACTCTTAAATACTTCTTCCTGAAGGTAGCTTGAAAGAAATCCCACATTACTTCCCTAGGTTCTATATTTGTAATCATAGTGGTCCACCAACTGTATGCATCTCCTTGCAACAAAGACACTGCACACCCCATCTTACGCTCATAATTACATCCCAACTAAACCAGGATACGCTTTGTACTAGCCATCCACTCATCAGATGCCTCCGGTGTCAACCCTCTAAACTCAAATCCTCTAAGGTTACGCAAACGCTCTAATGGCAACCCTGGATTAGCAGCAACAAGTACTGGAGTAGGTACATTAACTCCAGCCATCACGGTATGGAATGCTCCCGTCATCGCCTGAACCAAAGGCGTCATATCACCAAACACTGGACCAGATGGTACAGGTGGTACTTGTTCCCCTCCCTCGGCAGGATTAGGAAGAGGAGGTGACAAATTGTTAGGGTGAACAATCTCACCCTCAACTCTTGCCCTCCGGCAGTAGCGTTTCCGCTAGATCGCAACTCTCTCCTCAGCGGCATAATCTAAATCATATTTAATGCATGATAATTACACAAAAACAATCAGGCTAACTCAAAGCAAGGCTCCAAGACTTCCATTTTAAACCAAAATCATTTTATAAATATAGTAATATACCGATGTGTCCCCAAAATACCCCGATATGGCATATATTTTAAACATCGTACTTGTAAACAATCACCGTGCATAGCAAACAACATGTCACAAACATAAACAACATTCCAATTTCACAAACTTGGCTCTGATACCCACCAAATATAACCCCTTTGACCCGGTCTAGATGCAAGACCGAACTGAGCGAGCTACATTAGGGTTTGCCTAGACAAACCCTGAAGAATCACAATTGAAAAGGTCCATTTTTTCTTTTATCTTATCTAAATGAATCTTAGGGTCCTAAGGTGATCATACAAGTTGTGGTTGAAGATACAACTCAATCGAGCGTCAATTTGACATCCAATTGCTTGATTTCGCTTCATAGAGACTAAAACATAATTTCTAATATTTATAAAGACTTTTGCCAAATTAAGGTTACCAATCCTCAATTAGTCATATTTCATGCTTTTATGTTAAATCTCATCTCAAGATAGCCATTCAGACTTTTTTAATTGCACATTTTAAAAACAGGGACCAAAATGCAAGAAATTCAAGCATCAAAAAGCATCTCAATAGAATTAATGGTTAGCGTATCGGTACAGGTGTCCACCGTATCGAAACAGAACTAAAAGACAAAGGAGTACCGATACGGTCCTCAAGCGTATCAGTACAATATTGTGTGTTTTGCAAATTTAGATTCCAGTAGTCATTGATCGTATCGAAATAGTAGCCTATGTACTGACACCTTCATTGTTTCCCAGCTATCCATACTGATACGATTACCAGGCGTATCGGTACGCCTAGGCTATTTTGAGCAATTTGAGCTAAAATAGATCCCCGCATACCGAAACCTCGAGGGTGCGTACCTGGTACGGTAAGATCTGTAATGACCTCTAAGTCCAACATATGACACTTGGGCTCATTTCAAATCACTTTAAGTCTAAGCTAAACATCATACAACATCAACAACATGCTTGAGCATCAACATAAGATCTATATAAACCGACCTAGCTTATCTAGCATACTCATACACCAAATCTAGAGGCATGCTTCCTAGTCCACATTTAAAACACCAAACCAATCACAGCTCAACCACTCTAAAACTTATTACAAGTCCAAAACAGCAATCAAATCTTGCAACAATAGGGTTTTCATCAAAACCTCTCCCAAAAACCACAAACGACACATTACCATTATTACTACTTATCAACATTCCAAACCGTACTTTGCAAATCAAGTCTTGGAATTTTTTTTCATTGTTTCTACGCTGCCTTAAACCTTATTTCTCTGTACTAATGGAAAAGAGATCGTAAGCACACTAGGCTTAGTTAGTGCTGCTCAAACAACAACCATCATCAATGCAAGTTAAACCATTTTACATAACTTTGAAAACTACTTTTTAAAACTCTTTGAAAATATCATCATAACATCATGCCTTATCAAAACCATGCATTTAACATTTCAAAACAACATATTAAACCATATGCAACATGTATCATGGATTCTATAGCAAAGTGCCATTTGCTACCCTCAATTTAAGCTTTCCCATGCATACTACCAAAGGTTTAAAGAGTAAAACATGTTTAAATCGCATTAAACCACATAATCCATCCCGTGATACATACACAATTATATTGGCTTTCAAGTGATCAATTACCCAAGTTCCACTTTACAAAACATAACATCGGATACACGGATTCAACAAGTGTTCCCTCAACACTTAACAAAGAATCTACCGGTAACACAAGGCTCACACACAGGAGTATTCGGTACACATAAACCCATCAACTTTACTCATCGGTACGATGTTTAACCACTAACGAGAGTCTTCGGTACACATAAACCGCTCGGCCATTAGGGTGCATAGACGGAGTATTTTGTACACCATATAAACCCCTCGACATCCAAGGTGCCTTTTTATAGTGTACTATGAATCCTATGGCTGGTGTAGACTCTCTAGGTGAATGATGGCAAAAGTGGCAAAAGATATGTATTGGAAAAGTATGAAAAACGTGCCAAGATGAGTCTTTTGCATGCAAGTATACATGGTCTACAAGTAATATAGCTGGTAAGCTGAGTATCGATCCCACAGAGATTGTCTTGGAATTCAATTGCTTTGATTGTTACTTGCCTTGAGAAAAAAGTGATTTGATTTGGAGTTGATTTTGGAAAATAATAAAAAAGTAAAGGAATGAAAGTAAAGTAAAGACGTTGGCAAGGAAGATGCTTTAATGATTGATGAGCATTGTCAGGGAATGCCTGGTTTTCACGCTTTTCTCGATGGTTGTTTTGGCATTGTTTGCTGAGCAGATTCTAAATTAGCAAAGCCTCTCTCGATGGTCATTGCCCTAAATTGATCATGTAAAAACCCCTATATCTCTATAGTGCTTGTTTTTAGATAAACCAATTTGATTAAGATTCAATCTATACTCATAAGGGGTAGATTTCACTCCCGAAGTAAGTTCATATACTTGAACGACTTCTCTCGAAGCTTCTCTCCTTAGTATTCAACAACTTATTCGTTGCCATCCTAAGTCTGTTAAGATATTGAGGCGCAATAGGCCAATAGTGACAGCTCTCGCTTAGCATAATATTTAGGAAATATTAAAGTATTTCAAATAGTGAAAACATTGCCAAGGCAGATTTATTATTAAAAACTAAAACATAAAAATAGCGTTCAATGCAAACATCCCCCACCAACTATTAAATTAGTTCATGGTAAGGGATTTAACCGACAACCCACAAACATTTTTGCAATACATCATCATTAAAAACAAAGTAAAATAGCTTGAAAGAGAGTATGGGCTAGAAGGGGTCTCTCAATGCAACCCTTCAAGATCCAGGCTTCTCGGCCAAGCTGGTCAGACCACCCTTCCTAGGTGCAGCCGGTTGTCAATCGTCGCACACCAACTCCTCATGATACAATCTTCTCCTCACAAAGTCTAGCTTGGTTGGTGTTTAAATAGGCATTCAGGGAAGGGATAGGATGAGCTCCCCATTCGAATTTTGAATTTCAACTGCCCAAGGGATAAGGGATTATCATCTTATCCAATTTTAAATAAGAGCTGATCATACTGCCGACGCTGCCTTGGCGTCCAAGCTTGGCATGAATCTGCCAACAAGTCCTGGCACCATCTCATCTGCTATTTTTTCGGAGATTGATCCAATTGCTATCTTTTCGGAGCCTAATCATTTCCTATTTTTTCAGGGTCCAACAACTTCTTGGCGTGGCATCAAGTTCACTTCTCTGCCAACCAGCGCTTGGCATTGTCTGGTCTATCTGTGCCAAAAGCACTCGGCATTCTCTCTGGCGCTCATTGTAACACCCTTAACGTATACTCGTAGACCGAATATACATTAAAGATGTTACAAAATCATTGGAAGAAATCTCGACTTAAATTTTTTTATACCAAAATTTAATTTGTAGTTTAACCCTTTGCCGGTTTTAAATTTAAAACAATATGGTCTTGTTGCAGCTAGTTTTGACCTTGAATTGGTTTACAAAATTTATAATTGAATTATTGAAATAAAAATATAATTCAGGGTGAAAACTACGTAAGCTGCCTAGACCCTTTCTTGATTTTAAATTTTTTACGCGATTAGGGCTAAACAACATCTTAACCATACCAAAGATTTTGCTATTGTTAACAGTTTGTATTTCTAAACTTATGCATCCATAAAAGCGTATAATTACGTTGTAAACTTATGTTGTAGAAAATTCAATTTTAAAATACTTACATGCCCACTAGTCTATCAAATTATGATAAAGACGTACTTACTGAACTTATTGTAGTAACTTGATTTTTCCCAAGTTTTTGCTCCTCCTCGATAGACGATTTCCAGGAAACCTACGTGTGATATAAGACACACGCTAAGTACGAACTTAGTGAGGCAGTTAAACTTATTTATTTTAAAATCCTGAAATAATGTAATACAGTATGTCATATATATAAGTGCATTTCATTTTCTCTATAACATGGAAAGTATATCACAATGTACATATGTCTTGTATTCTTTCATGGTCATGTTTTCATTATGCAATCATTTGCATATCATGTATTCTATCATGTATCATGTAACATTTCTATCATATATCAATAACATTTCTATCATGTATGCCATGTATTTCTCTGCCATGTAACATGTAACTTCTTTTTCATGTATAATGAAATCATGTAACATCTTTTTCATGTATCACGTAATCATGTAACATCTGTATCATGTATCATGTAACATCTGTATCATGTAGCATCTTGTTATTATTATCATCGTGTCTAGCTAGAGGCCCATGGAAACCCTATAGCCTATCTGCACCATAGTGCCTTGTAGAGTACGTACTCTAGAGGATGCTCTTTGCTCCTGATATAAGGACGCTCTTTGCTCCTTATATTAAACACCTCGTTAGTACATTTTGTACTATGGGCTTGGATCCCCAGGGTGTATCTTGTTTCATTTTAGTCATTATCCATATTTCATGTATGCATAATGCATCATCATTTATGCAAACAATAATTCGTACCTAGTATTCCATCAAGTTTGCTATGTCGAGCATTGTATCATATCATGTATTATAAAGAAATGCAATGCCATTTTCAATATAATGCAAACATTTAGAAATGCACTCACCTGGGCCATGTAATAGTATGCCTCACTAAAAACTACTCGATCCTTTCCTTTATAGTATCTGAATCCTCTTTGAATCATATCCAAACTTCATTAATCACATGAATATAAACAACATTTGTTAGATTCAAATCTAACAATTTTTTCAAACATGCTATCAAATCTAATCATTCGAATATACAAACTTCCTATTTCCTTCCTTATACTGTCCAAAACTCATTTTGGTCCTTAATAACCATTTAGAACTTCCATTAACCCTTTTCAAGCTTACTAATTAACCTTAGATACAAAATGTATCAATTCTTATTTTTTTGGCAGATTGCACTACCTTCAAAGAAATATTTCTATAAAATAATCTACAACTCAGAATTCAATTCCGTTTGTTCTAAAAGAAACTAGATTCAATAATATTTTCAACCATATAAATTAATAGCCCAAATCTAACTTTTATGATTTATGGCGAATTTTCAAAGTCAATTTCCAATGCTGATTTCCGAACAGACTTCCATACTATTTTCTGACCATTCACCACTTAAAAATTCATATCTTTTTACTCGGAACTCAAAATCAGTTTCCGTTTGTTGGAGGTGAAACTAGACGAACAAATCTTTACATCGGTATAAAATTCACCTTCTAACCATTGTTGTAGAATTTATTGTGAATTTTTAAACTTACTTCCAAATCCAGTTTTCCTACACAACTTCTATAAATAACTTCAAACTTTCTACTAATTTCTCCTTACTTTTCTATTTGTCAATTTGGTCCCTTCACTTGATTCAAGCCATCAACTTATCACCTTTTTTCATCAAATAATTATTCAACATTGATCCCCCTAATTTTTCCTTCTTTCCAAATTAGTCACTAAAATGCAAAGATGAGGATTCAAACTCCTTAACTTCGCAATTTAGTCCTCAAATTAACATTAACACTTGAATTCTATTATTTCAAATAAAAATCAGATTTAATCCTTCTCTAAAACCTCATTTCTGAATTGGTCACTTAACTTTGACAATTTGTCAAAATGGTCACTAACTCGATTTAACATCGGTTTTGCATTCTAACTTCAATTTCACATCTCCAACATCAATAATAACATAAATACACTTCAAAATCATAAAAATTCAGATTAGTCCTCAACTTTCAGAATTTCCGAAATGCTCCATATACCTTTAATTTAGGGTTTTGCTTCCAAATAACAAATTCAAGCTTACTAGATCATTTATCCAACATTACAAACCCTAATTCAAACTTGAATCCATAAACCCTAATCATCTTCATACAAACTAAAACATGTAGGGTTTAAATCTCAACTCAAAAACATGATTTTATCATCATAACAACTTAATTTCAACTTAAATTTCAACATAGAATCATAAAATCTAAAAACCCCCAATCTAGTCCATAAACCCTAATTTCTTTCTCATCAATCAATAATGTATTCCATGAATTATTGACATCAAGAGATAGATCTTGAAGAGTAGAACAACTTCGTAGTTGAAAAGATTACCTGAAAATCGAATTTTGGGGCTTGAATCGAACTTAGAAATTTTTTCTCCATTTTTCTTTCTTTCTCCCCCTCATATTTTGAAATTTTAGGATGAATAATGGTCTTCATCTTTTGTTTTTCATCCAATTTGGCCACTTGTTTGAATAAATGAATTTAAATTCATTTAGATAGTGAAATTACTAAAATGCCCTTTTAATCTAACAGTTGGGATTGATCTTATCATTAATCAAGGGACAAGATTTAATCTTCCATTTTCTTATTCCAAAATTGTCCTTGTAACTTTTTAAATATTTCAAAAATGCCATTAGGGCAAAATGACCAATTTACCCTCTAACTAGTTTTTATTTACTAGCTTGTTTCAAAAATGCCATTCCATTACAATCCAACTAAAATAGTACATTCTCAACCGTTCATTCTTCCATAAATATTAATTTATGACTTTTTCATGGGTTATGGAACTGTCTCTGAAATTTTAGTTCGATCTGATATCCTGATATTCATAAAATATCTCTACTGCGATTTTACCTTTACCGAGCTATCAAATTTATTCCGAAAATTCTATATTTCCATATTCGGGAAATCCACACTACCATCTCATAAAAATTTCCTTTCCCAAGGACTTAGACTGAATTTTCCTAACTCAGTCTACATTCCAATAATTATAAAAAAATTTCATAGAATAAAATTTCTCTTAGAAATCCTTTATCAATAATCTATACGAATTTTCTCTACTCTTACTGAGTCCAAAATATTGATCATAAACACTTTTATGGGACCTTCTCGGAGGTCACCCATCCTAACATTTTCCTAGCTTGAGCACGCTTAACAATTTTATTCGATCCAAATTCAGTACCTTTTACTGCATCTTAATTCTTAAAACCGATATCAAGGTACTTATTTCGATTCGATTCACTCTTATACTGAATAAAATTACTTATTGGGGAAATTTACACTTTAATCCTCAAACTTTTCCAAAGTTTATACTTTAACCCCAAAACTTTCAAAAATTACAGTTTGGTCATTGGCCAAAATTTGGGATATTACAATTCTCCCCCTCTTAAGAAAATTTGTCCTTAGATTTTTAATGTTTACCCGTTCCAAACAATTTCAGGTATTACTTCTGCATTCTCCTTTCAATTTCCCATGTGACTTCTTCCATTTTATGATTTCTCCAAAAGACTTTAACCAGTGGAATTTTCTTGTTCCTTAACTTTTTGACTTTATAGCCAAAATTTTCACAGATCGTTACTCATATCTGGGAGTAACGCCAGTTGATAAACCACTAGTTCAACTACTTTTAGAATCTCGTATGGTCCAATAATTCTGGGACTAAGCTTTCCTTTTTGAATAAAATGTAACAACTTCTTCTTAGGTGAAACCTTTAAAAAACATTTAGTCCTCAACTTCATACTTAACATCCTTCTCTTCTTGTCTGCATAAGCCTTTTTGTTGATCCGCGGCAGCCTTGAGATTATTTTAAATAATTATTACTTTATCCTCTATTTCACGTGTTAAAATCAACCCTTCCAACTTTTGGGTTATACCCAACATTTCGATCATGTAGCTCAAACCAGTATTTCTACTAACTCCTTCATGTATCAAATCTAATTACATCTCAATTTATTCAGCAGTGATGACATGTAAATAATTTAGCTAATGCCCCCAAAACATAAGTACATATACTATAGATTTTTGCTCACTTCTAGAGATAAGACCCATTAATATACTCTTGGTCCAACTCTTTCACGATTCCTTAAGGTATAATAGTTCTGAAACCAAGTTTTTCCCTTTTTGACCTATACAAATCATCCTTCCTCGAATTAATACTTTTCTTCATTTTCTCTTCTTTTAGCTTTAATTGATAACATCTTGTCCAAAGATCAACTTTCTTTTTACATCTTACTTCTACATTTCATATAGATAGCCAATTTATCTTAAAATTGGCTTTAAAATTCTCAGATTACTGCTTTAGTTTCAGCTTTACTAACAGACAGTTCTTAAAATTTCTTATAATTCTTGTGCTATGCTTCAAATCATTTATTAGCATTCATACTATAATTCTTCAAATGAAATTATTCCTTGTCATACCAGCTTAACCCACTGATCTCACACTTTTTCTCATAAACAATGTGAGTACTTTATCAAAGCTCAGAAATCAGTGAAATCATTTCCTTATGAACTAATCACTAACTCCAATTTCTAACACCTTTTTAGGAAGTTTTCCAAACTACTTCCTTTGTATCAATATTACTTCTTCTATAGGAGTTTTATCATCCTTCATCCTCAAATAAACAATCACAACTTCTCTTTTGCTCTGACATTTAAGTCTCCCAACAATTTAAACATTTAAACAACCAATGTTTTATAATATACAAATGTCGAAGGTTACAACCTTTTAGGTACTTCTTGTTATTGTACTTAAGCTCCTTACTGCACCAATAGCTCAATCAAAATAGAAATCGGAATAAGTTCATATTTCATTTCATTATCACTGTTACGAGTATCTTTATAATCCTTGTGATCCGAGACCTTTATTCTTGTCTATAAACACTTCTAGAGAAACTTATATTAGTCGAAACAATCTTCAACTAAACACACTTCCTTTGACTTCATTAAGGAACTAATTTCTTTTTAAAAAAATTTAAATGTTTCTTCTTATAATCAGTTCTACCTTGTGCACAGATAACCAACTTATCTTAATTACACTTCAGATTTCCGAGATGATACCTTCATAATACCTTTGTGATCAGTGTAACTAGGACGCTTCTTACCATTCCAATGGAATACCTTTTTATGATAGTTGAGTAAGTAGCAAAATAATAATAGATAAATTCTACACAAAACATTTATAATATCTAGCTAATTTCCAAGAAACTCCAAACTTTAGAGACATTTTTCGGTGCCTCCTATTCAAGAATAGATTGTACTTCATTGGAATTCAAATCTTATTCCTTCAGCCAATACTACATGTCTAAGGAAAATTACTTTTGATAACCAAAATTTATATTCAGAAAACCTTACATAAAACTGCTTATCTCTTAATGTTTATAGTACCACTCAAAAATGATAATCATGCTCGGCTTCTATCTTTAAGTATACCGGAATATTGTCCATGAAGACTACTACTACAAACTGGTCTAAGTAGTATTGGAATACCTTATTCATCAACTCCATGAATACAGCAGGGGCATTTACATGTCCAAATGGCATTACAAAAAATCGTAATGTCTATAACGAGCCTTGAATGCTATCTTTGATACATCTTATTCTTTGACCTTGAGTTGATAATAACCTGATCGAAGTTCTATCTTTGAGAACACTGTTGCACCTCTAAGCTGATCAAATATATATTCAATCCTTAGTAGTAGATAGTTGTTCTTAATAGTTCCTTTATTCAACTACCGGTAATCTATACATAATTGTACAGAACCCTCTTTCTTCTCTAAAAATAATACCAAAGTACCCCATGGTGATACACTCGGTCAAGTGTAATCCCAGTCTAGCAATTCTTGCAATTGAGCTTTCAACTTTATTAGCTCAATTGACACCATCCTATGTGGTGTTATCGATACCGGTTCAATTCTATGATAGACATCAATCCCAAATTGTACCTCTCTATCCAGAGGTAATCCTAATAACTCATCCGAAAACATATTTCGAATTTTCCCACAATCGGGATATTTTTAATCTTCTTGGGTGACATCTGTATAGTCATCATATAAATTTAACACGCCTTATATCCATTTACTTAACAACCTCTGAGATTTTGTCATAGAAATCATTGACTCTAAATAGTCAGTTCTTTTTTTCACATTTACTTCAGAACCTTCAGGTTCTTGAAGCACTCACCTTTTTTTACACATCACTTTTGCATCATATGTTGATTGCCAATTCATTTCAAGAATAACTTCAAATTCATGAAATGGAAGTTCAATTAAATTTGCTGGGAACTTAATCCACTAAATTACTAATGGACATTTCGTATATATTCTAGTCACCCATTCACCATGTCCGAATGGATTACTAAAAATCACATCACTTCCTTAAAAGGTACTAACTCCATGGCATTAGACCACTAAATACGAACATGTTCCCTTAGCAGGATACAGCTTCTTCTAACTTCTTAGTATATATGCAGTTTAATTGCTCTATAGCATGACTTTTACATCTTTATGCCACAAATTGGCAATTATTAGAAGACTTTTTCCATTAAATTCAGGAGCTCCTAACTTTCAAGCTCCTTAACAATCGACATCCTTACTGGTGCAGATACCAAGTAGGTGCAGGCACAAGGGTCTTAATTCTACTAACCACAACCTTTAAAGCTCATACTAAGGTTTCATATTTTTGTGCTAGAGTTCTCTGCTATACAAGTGGCTCTACTGAGGTAAGAGCCAGAGATGGAATATTCTATATTTCATTACTTCTACTTTGGACATCATTGTGGTCTCAATTATCAGATGTCTAACACAGTTCAATAATACTTAACATTACTTATTTCTACTATAACTTATTCATGTTATTGAGGAGCATAATCAAGTTACACAACAGTACATCAGTAACATGACATTCTAGGGGCATGTATTTAACATCAAATCATATTAAACTTGGTTTAGCCTCCAGAATTGGCTAAACCTGTAGCTCTAATACCAATAAATGTAACACCCTTAACATATACTCGTAGACCGAATACACATTAAAGATGTTACGAAATCATTGGAAGAAATCTTGACTTAAATTTTTTATACCAAAATTTAATTTCTAGTTTAACCCTTTCCCGGTTTTAAATTTAAAACAATGTCGTCTAGTTGCAGCTAGTTTTGACCCTAAATTGGTTTATAAAATTTATAATTGAATTATTGAAATAAAAATATAATTCAGGGTGAAAACTACGTAAGCAATCTAGACCCTTTCTTGATTTTAAATTTTTTACGCGATTAGGGCTAAACAACATCTTAACCATACCAAAGATTTTGCTATTGTTAACAATTTGTATTTCTAAACGTATCCATCTATAAAAGCATATAATTACGTTGTAAACTTATATTGTAAACAATTCAATTTTAAAATACTTACATACCCACTAGTCTATCAAATTATGATAAAGACGTACTTACTAAACTTATTGTAGTAACTTGATTTTCCCAAGTTTATGCTCCTCCTCGATAGACGATTTCCAGGAAACATGTTTACAATTTAATTTTTATATGACCTGATTTGACATATCCTATATGAGACTAGATCCGAATAATTTTAAATAGAATTATTTTTAATAAAAATGATTTTTCTTAATATGACTGTATTATTTATGTAAAAAGTTTTATTATCGGATCTAGAGTTAATATTTTCTTTCTGATTTGATTAAAGTTAAGCGTGCTAGAGCTAAGGAAATTTCAAGATGGGTGACCACTGGGACGTTTCCAAAAATTTTTAAATTACCCCGATTTTTTATTAAAAGACTATTTTAAAAGTAGTGACATTTCTGACTCGTGTCTGGTATACGGTCACGAGAAGGGGATGTTACATGAACGATGAGCGTTGGTAGGGAATGCCTGTTTTCACGCTACTCATGACGTGCCAGCCTTTAATAACAACCTGTCTTGGCATTGTTTGCCGAGCAGATTCAAAATTAGCAAAACATCTATCGATGGTCATTTCCCTAAATTGATCATGTAAAAACCCCTATATCTCTATAGTGCTTGCTTTTAAATAAACCAGTTTGATTAAGATCCAATCTATACTACTAAGGGGTAGATTTCACTCCCAAAGTAAGTTCATCTACTTGAACGACTTCTCTCGAAGCTTCTCTCCTTAGTATTCAACAACTTAATCATTGCCACCCCAAGTCTGTTAAGATATTGAGGAGCAATAGGCCAACAGTGCCAGCTCTCGCTTGGCATAGTATTTAGAAAACATTAAAGTATGCTGAATAGATAAAACATTGCCAAGGCAGATTTATTATCAAAAACTAGAACATAAAACAGCGTTCAACGCAAACATCCCCCACCAACTATTAAACTAGTTCATGGTGAGGAACTTAACCAAAAAACCATAAACATTTTCAAAGTACATCATCATTAAAAATAAGGTAAAACAACTAGAGAGAGAATGGGCGAGAAGGGGCCTCTCGATCCAACCCTTCAAGATCCAGGCTCTCGGCCAAGCTGGTCAAACCACCCTTCCTAGGTGCAGCCAGTTGTCAATCATCTTGCACTTCAACTCCTCACTCGAGCACTCACGATCAAATCCTCTCAAAGTCCTCTCAAATGCTTGCTTGGTTGGTGTTTATATGAGCGTGCAAGGAAGCGATAGGATAAGCTCTCCCATTTTTAAATTTCAAATGCTCAAGGGATAAGGGATAATCTTCTTATCCAAGTTTGAATGATAGCTGATCAGGCTAGGGCTGACATCATACTGCCGATGCTGCCTTGGCATCCAAGCTTGGCATGAATTTGCCAACCAATCTTGGCACCATCTTATTCGCTATTTTTTCGGAGATTGATCCAATTGCTATCTTTTCGGAGCCTGATCTTGTCCTATTTTTTTGGGGTCCAACAGCTTCTTGGCATGGCATCGAATTCACTTCTCTGCCAACCAGTGCTTGGCATTGTCTGGTCTATCTGTGCAAACAATATTCGGCATTCTCTCTGGCATTCCTTTCTGTGTTGCTTTTCTGGGCCAAATAGTATGCCAAACCTACAAAATTGCCAACAAAACAACCATTCACATTGACATGGACAGAATTCTAAACTCCTTATGTAAATGCATGGTTTTAACATCCTAATGCAACTAAAAAGGCCTGAATGATTTGAAACTCCCTATGCTTGGGTTTTTCACCTTTTTGCAAAGATGTTATTTTGTTTTCCCACATTTTGGTTTCTCTTTTTTAGAACATTGCACAGAAGAGCCATTTGACTTAAACCCAAAAATAGTAGAAATATTTTGTAAAGATACTTGTAGTTATTTTTGAAAATGTTGGAGTTTGGCAAGTTTGACAAAAATGTTGACGTAACGTGCTTAAACACGGTAAAGTTTAAGACAATGGATAATTCAAATGTCCATCTAAAATCCATTTTTACGAATGGTCAAAGGAAAATAAATGCTTTGGAAAAATCCAATGTCATGATTGGTATAAACTAATTGTACCAAGGGGAATGGTATAGCTAGCCCGAAGCAAATGGATACCGGTAAAGGCAACTCAAAACTGTTGATCCTTGTGCATTTGGGGAAATGCAAAAAAAACTATGAGTAAAGCTATAGATTTTTTTAAATCAAATGTCCATCAAAATATCCATTTTTACGAATGGTCAAAGAAAAATAAATCCTTTGGAAAAATCCAATGTCATGATTGGTATAAACTAATTACACCCAGGGGAATGGTACAACTAGCCCAGAGCAAACGACTACCGGTAAAGGCAATTCAAAACTGTTGATCCATGTGCATTTGGGAAAAATGCAAAAGAAATCTATGAGCTAAGAAGTAGATTTTTTAAAATCAAATGTTAGAATGTAGTTATTTTTGTCATAACAAAATTTTCATTTTGATATTTAGAAAACATTTTTTGCATTCTTTGATTCTTTAAACATTTCATTCATTGTTATGGGATAGTTTTTTTTTGTTCTCACGCACATATACACATTTATGAAAAAGCATACATAGGTACATGCCATTTTTTTATTATCAGGTCATTGAATCTCAAATGTAAGAGTACCTTCGAATTAGATTGAACACCATGGGAATATTGCAAATGCGAGTATCCGCTAGTCCATTTAGGCCGACAAAGGAACAAAGCAAGTGTTTAGATAATGGGCAAATCCCATTTTAGGAGATTCCCTTCTCAGGCATTTGTTGTTTAAGATCCTTGAATCGAGTGTTGACCTTAAACTTCTATCCCCTGAAGACTTTCTCTCGATGTCTATGAATGGGACGACTAATGGCATTCTTTCCAAGCAAGAAGAAATGAGACCAGATATATTGAATACGAGGGCCATAGAATTACCAGAGGGAAGTGATTAACGAGCAAACCAAGTAAAGAAGGCATGCCAGGCAGAGAACTGAAGCAATAAAGAGTGGGTGTAGTAAATTTAACACTGTAATAAAAAGGAAGACACATGAAAAAGTCACTAAGTCGATAAGCATCAATTTAAGAGAATCGTGGAGAATCGACTACTTCCAAGTAGAAATAAACATCAAGATCTAATACATATACAATAAAAGAAAAGAGATTCAAGACTAAAAACCCCAAAATAGTCAGTCAAAAATGAGAGAAAAAAATAGGGGAGAGAGAAGAAGAGAGAGAGCGAGAAAGAAAAAGAGAGAGAATAAAGGAAAAAGTGAAAAGAAAAAAGAAAGAAAGAGAGAAAGGAAAGAATAAAAGAATACAAGAATGAAAGAAAATAAAAGAATAAAAGATAAAAGAAAAGAGAAAGAAAGAAAGGAAAGAATAAAAGAAAGAGAGAAAGAAAAGAAAAGATTACATTACATGAGTACAACAATGAGTAAGAGACTTCAGGTAATCTCGAATTTGAAGAACCTTGGAAGAATAATTACCTTTAGATAGAAAGCAAGTTGGTCCGAAGATACAGAAAAGGAAATGACATCTAGGGTGAAAACCCAAAAATGGGCAATCTAGAGAGATCCCGAAAATAAAGAGAAAAGAGTAATCTGGCCTAAGAATATTGGCATCAATGTCTAGCCATAATACGTCAATCTAAAGATATAGAAGAAGGAAATGACCTCTTGGGTAAAAACCCAAAAAATGGGTAGTTTAGAGTGATCCCAGAAATAAAGAGAAAAGAGTACCACGTTTAAGCAAGTTAAGCATAGGATGAAGGCTTTGATCAGAAGAAACCCCCCAGAGAATTTATATGAAATTTTCCATTCATGTAAATATCAATTATGAAGAGTTATAAAGGATCAATTACCTTAAATGGAAAGTGAGTATCAGTGCCGACAAGAATACATGTTAGTCCAAAGTAACGAAAGAAAGAAAATAAACTCTAGGGTGAAAACCCAAAAATGAGAAGTCTAGAGCGATCCGACGAATGAAAGAGAAAAGAATACTTCATATGAGCATATGCTTATTAAACGTGTTTAGAAGCACGATTTTTGCTTAGTCATGGCACATGGTCTATAGTACAAGCCTCCAAAGACCATTTTGATCATTCGTAGATATCTAAGATGAATGAAATTGTCTTCAGATTACATTCCACCTATAAGAGATAACCTTTCTTCAAGAAACGTCAAACTTTGAAGTGCTTGATCGACACCCAAATGAGGGAAAGATGGGGCATAGTGAGTGGTGAGATCAAGAGAGCCACCGTAAATGGTTAGAAATTAGGTATGGGAATTGTTCCTCTCGAAAGCCTAAATGGACTAGGGGAGACCATACATATGTGTATATCGCCAAAATAGGCAAGATCTTCTAAACATAGAAATTCACTAGTGCATTTGATATTTTAGGATCAAACATTAGTTTTGAAAAATGTCTGAACATTTTTTACAAATTTCAATTCTTTTATCCAAGCATTAGTTTTCAAAAAATGTTTGGGTATTTTTCTCCAAATTTCAATTCTTTTAATATTTATCATTTTCTCCAAACATTAATTTTAAAAAATGTTTAACATTTTCTCAAAATTTTGATTCTTTTAATACTTACCATTTCCTCCACAAACATCAAATTTCAAAGATGTTTGACATTTTTTTCTAAACCGTAATTTTTTAAGATATCTATAGTTTTTTTTTTCAAACATTAGTTTTCAAAATGTTTGGTATTTTCTCTCAGTTTTATTTTCAAAATGATTGATTTTTTTAAATGTTGATGAGAACTAAAGGGTAGGGACCGAGAGTTGGTTCCCGACGAGATGCTGCAAGAAGATTGGATTTAAGTATGATCTCAGGGCGTGGGAGCATTTTGTCGACCCTAATATGAGAAATAAAGACTCCAAGTGTTGGGTCAAAGACGAAGATAAAAGTTGAGCCCAAGATTGAATGAGGTAATGAGGAACATAAAGAAATGACGAGAGTCCCTATATAAGAATAGTATAGGGACTAGAAGAAGGATTTGCGAAGATGGGTGGTAACCTCCAAGAGAAAAAAAAGAATGCCCGCGCTAGAAGATTAGAAGATGCAAGATGAATATTCGATTAATGAAGACGAAGATTGAAGAACATACTGTAAAAGAGATGAAAGAAAGAAATCTAAAGAATGACCTTTCAGGGAATCGGATTTTAAAACAGATTTAAAAAAGAAAAGAAAGAAAGAAAAGGAAAAGAAAAGAAAAGAAAGAAAAAGAGAAGAGAGGGAAAAAGGAAAAAAAGAAAAAAAAGAAAGAAAAAGAGAAGAGACGAAAGAAAAAAGAATAAGAAGAAAAGTAAGAGAAAAGAAGAAGAAAAGAAGAAGAGGAAAAAGAAAGAAAAAGTGTTACATTGCATGCATCATATAGATATGGACAGGCTAATTTTAAAAAGCATTTTGCTTGTTTTAAGCAGATATTTGAAGATTATTGAAGATTTGGTCTTCTACTTCATGTTGAAAAGGTAGATCTTATTGAAAATTTTCAATTGTTAGCCATGTTGGTGTGAATCTAGTTAGTTGGTCTGCAGCTTCATGTTGAAGATGTGGACCTTATTGAAGATTTCCCTATTTTATCCTTTCATAAAGATATTTATATTAAAATCAAATTTCTTGATTTTATCCTTTCATAAAGACGTTTTTCTTAAAACTAAGTTTTTAATTTAATCATTTCATAAGGATGTTTTGCTTAAAACTAAATTTCTTAATTTGATATTTTCATAAGGATGTCTTCTCATTTTGGTAGTCTCAAAGCGAGATATCATTTTTATTAAAACCCAAATTTCCTAATTTTATACTTCCATATAAGGATATTTTTCTTAAAACTCTAATTTCTTAATTTTATCCTTTCATAAGGATATTTTTCTTAAAACCTGAATTTCTCAATTTGATCCTTTCTTAGGGATGTTTTTCTTAAGACTCGAATTTCTCAATTTGATCCTTGCATAAGGATGTTTTTCTCAAAACTCAAATTTCTTAATTTTATCCTTTCATAAAGATATTTTTCTTCAGACTCGAATTTCTCAATTTGATCCATTCATAAGGATGTTTTTCTCAAAACTCAAATTTCTTAATTTTATTATTTCATAAGGATGTTTTTTCTTAAAGCCTGAATTTCTCAATTTGATCCTTTCTTAGGGATATTTTTCATAAAACTCGAATTTCTTAATGTGGTCCTTTCTTAAGGATGTTTTTCAAAACTTGAATTTCTCAATTCCATCATTTTTTAAAGATGTTTTTCTGAAAACAAAGAGTTTCTCAGTTCCCTTATTTCATAAGGACGTTTTTCTTAAAACGAAAAGAATTTCTTAATTCAATCATTTCATAAGGATGTCTTCTCGAGACTAAGATTTAAGTGCATAAAGGTCAAAGAGGTGGCCGAGGAAGAGTGGAAAGTTCCAGAAGAACTCGTGATTCCAAAGCCGAAGATAGGGAAGTATGACAAAAATGAGTGCTTGTGATCTTTACTTTGTTCTCGTTTCACAAGAAGAAGCAAAGAGGGGCAACTGTAATTACTCATTTTTATCTGGGTTGTATAATATTATTTATTAATATTATTAATTAATATTATTATTATTATTATATGCCATATGTATGTATCGTATTATTATTGTTACCATTAATATGCTTTTTTAAAAATGTGTATGTATGTGTGTATATATATTAATATTTTCCTATTGCATGTATTATCTATGTATATTATTATTAAGTGTATGTATCACATGTATTATATTATGTGTACAATATATGTAAATGGTATGTATATCGTATATATTGCATATATGTATGTATGAATATGTATATGAATATTTATTAAATAGATGTATTTATGAATGAGTGTGTATGTGTATGTATTAAAGTTAATATATTGTATGTATTGGTATGTGTGCTTGTATGTCGTATATTGTATGTGTACATTGCATGTGTGTTTATGTTTTTTTTTATTATTATTATTATTTTAAAAAAGGGAAAATGAAAAAAGAAGAAAGAAAATGAAAATGAAAAGTTAAATTACAAAATTTATTAAAATTAATTAAAAATAAAAAAAGAAGGGAGTGGAGCATGGTGCTCCACTTCACCCCTCCCCAATCCCATTTTCCTATAAAGGCGGGGAGGGGAAGCAAATGGTAGCCCGAGCCGAAGGCAGCCAAAGAGAGCAGTGCTCTCGGCCCCAGCTGGTTCGATCCAGCATCCGATCGGAGGTCTCTTCGTGGTCCGATCGAGTTGATTTTTGGGCCATGACGAGATGACACAGAGATCTTGATAGGGGTCAGTCGAAGTTTTTCATCCAAACTTCTAGTAGGGTAAAATTCGATCCTTATCTCTTTATTTATTTCAATTTAATGTTGGTTTAGATATAGGATAATATATAGTTTTGTTGATTATGTTTTAATTATTGACATGTTCTTATAATAAATATATTTTGTATGTCATATTATATCTAGTTCTTAGGGTCTCGGTATCCGATTAGGAGTGGCATCCCGGGTCTCTGGGTGTCATCTCTTTTGGTATCATAGATCGTGAGATTTTTTTATGCATTCGAATTAATGTCATGCCCATGCATTTATTATGTTGCATATAGATTTAGGTCTTATGGTTCCAGTATTTGATTGGGAGTGTCATCCTGGGTCTACGGGTGTCATCTCCTTAGGTATCGTGAATACCGAGGCATTTAAAATATTATCATGCATGTATGCATTTTAGGGGTCAATTTTTAAATTAAATCGAATTTTTAGATTTTTTTTCGCATTTGTGATACGAACCCTTTAGGTACCAATTTTGGACGTCGTGGGGTGTTAATCATTCCCCACACGTAACTGACTCCCGAACCCAAACGATTTTTGAATCTCTAGTTTTATTTTCGGTGTCTGATCTCACCTTTTTGAATTACCGGTGGCGACTCCAAATTTTTTAGAAAAGACGAGTTTTTTATAGATAATTTTCCTCATTAAATTAATTTTCAACAAAAATGAGAAAATTAAAGCACTTTTAAAACTTTTGATTTTTTTGGTAATTTCTCCTTCTAATTAAATTTTTCAAAAAGTGTGAAAATCAAATTTTAGCAAGAAAAATGTCCCTACAGATATTGGTGAAGTCAACATACATTCGACACTTCCCACTTGACTTTTTAACTTCACAACATTTGCGAGCCACTACAGATACTTTTCTTCTTGAATAAATCTTGCCGCGAGCAACTTTTCTGTTTTCTTCCTTATCGCTTTTACTTTTCCTCATAAAACTTTCTCTTCTTTTACCTAATAGGTTTAGTCATCCGATCGACCTACAATGAATGTTTAATTATCTTTGGGTCTATTCTAGGCATGTTCGCAGCAGACCATGAGAACATATCTGCATTATTCCTCAAAAATTTTATCAATCTCCTCTTGTGGTGCTTATCCAACCTTGATGTTATCTTAGTCATTTTGGAATGATCCCCTGGGTAAATCTCAATGTTCTCTATCTCATGTACTGTTTCCGGTTTGCTGCATTTATCTTCCTCTGTAACATTAAGGCTCCCTAGATTCATCATTTCTTTGTTCAAAACATTAACATCGGGTTCTCTTGTCTGCAATATTACTTCATTTCCCTTGTGTTCATGCTCGCTCAGCTTATGGGCTAACTGAAGGGATAAAATATGGCATTGCCTTGCGACCCTTTGGTCTGCTTGCATATAACCCTCTCCTGTTGATATGAGAAATTTTACTTGTAGACAGAATAAAGTTGTGATAATCTTAGTCATCCTCATTAATGGTCTTCCAAAAATAGCATTATATGCAGACGGGTTGTCTATAACTAAAACATTAGCCATATGGGTATTTTTTGTTATCATTATCACCCATAACTGCTGGTAAATGTATAAAGCCCTTTACCTCAATATGTTGATTACCGAACCCATAAACTAGGCTCGCCGGTTTTAACTCTTTCTCTAGAATTTCCATATGCTTCAACTTAGCACCTCGATTGCGCTCCCCGTTTCCACCAGAATTCTTCTGACATCGAAGCCTGTTATCATGGCTGTGACAATAATGGGATCATTACTTTCCTCATCCAAGGTGTTATCCTCTTCTCGCTTGGAAAAAGATACTCGCCACGGGTCTCTGTACTTTGTCCTCTTCATTAAACTTGATATCGACATTACATTATGCATGTGTGCTTTGCGTTTGGAATTCAACTGTGACCACTCTTTGTCGGTACTAATAATCACAGGTATGGTACCTCTAGGTCCTTGATTGTCCCTATGTCTGTCCTGCGGTCTTGCTTGCATTGCCCCTTGGTCACCTTTGTCTTGCCTATGGCGAGAGACTACAAAGCTATCCAATTGACCCCTTCTAACATCAGACTCGATTGCATTCCTCAAATGAGCACAGTCATTAGTATAATGACCTTGGCCTTTATGTAAACCACATCTATTCTCAGAGCGTTCCCTCTGTTCGCCCGGTCTCATCGACTGTGGAGGTCACAAAATTCCAGTATGCTCAGTTTGATTCAAAATTTTCAAGGGCGACTTTATCAAGTGATGGTAGGTTCAGAATCCAGACGTTTCTCTCTAGATGCCTCCTCCCGCCTGTTATCCTCCTAATATTGCTATGAGTAAACAACTATTCTGAGTGTATTGTTGCCCATATATGTGTTGATGGTCTCCTCTGCCAGCTTTAGCATGGATCGGGGATCTTCCCCACCTGGGGAGGCGGACATTAAGTCTCGCATCAGTGAACTGTGAACCTTGTACCTGATATCTCTTTCTATCTGCTTCCTCATTCCCCGCATAGGGTTGAACTTTTTCATATAGTCCTGATAGAGTTAACGATGGTCTATCTAACAAAATATACTTGAGATGTTGGCCTACGGTACCATTGATGAAAATGCTGATTACAAACTCATCAGTAACCTCTTTAATCTGCATTGTTGCCACATGAAGCCTTTTCACCAAATCCCTTAATGGTTCATCTGGCCTTTGAAACAGGGACATCAAGTATGCCGGAGACTTTTTCAACACTTTGTTCGCAAGAATGCGACTCAAAAAAAGATCCGCTAACTAATCAAAATTATAAATTGATTGCGAGGGTAAATGAAGATATCAAGCTTGGGCCAAATCTTTCAATGTCATGGAGAACGCTCTACACTTGACATACCTGATGCTCCAAACCCACGTGAATCAGAAAATAGGACATATGGTCCCGGGGGTCTCCTCTTCCATCATACATCAACTTGGGAAATTTAAAAGATGTAGACACATGATGCTCTAAAATAGTTTGGCCAGAGGTTCATTTTTGTACCTTAGGAGATATTTAGAAGAATCTCTGTTGAAAATTCTGCATACTCTAAAAATTCTGTTCAAGTTGTTCCATTTTCCTTTGTAACATCTATTGAGCATCGTCATCCTCCATGGGATAATAATCCGAATCTTTAGTGTTCTCATGCTCCTCATCAGAATTCTTCATTTGAGGTCTTTAGAAATCTTGCATAGGTATACCCTGCCCTCTTGCTCTGCTACTCTATCCTCTTGTTCCTTTCTAACTGCTTTACCTCTACTCTTCTCAGTTAGATCTCGAATCAACCTTTAGTTCCTTTTGTCGGATAATCTCTACCACTCGAACCGGTCTTGCATGAATTACTATTGTAGCTCGAACTGCTTCCTTGAAAGTGACATTGACTCCTCCATGATCTTTAATGATGCCCATAAATTGTTGGTTATTGACTTCTGATGGTGATGCTCCACTAGGCTAATGCACGTTTATCCCCGTGCTTGTGAACCTGAAGGAGGTTGTGCCCATAGTTGCTGCTGAAACTGCTGCATGTTGAAAGATGTCGTCTGATCTGCTGGATTAAATTCCTCCGTTTGCTTCCTCATCGTCTCATCATTTTGATCTCCCCATTCTCCTTTCCTAAGCTATCCAAAAACCTGAAGGATTTGAAGGTCGCATGTTGGTTCCACGCTCACCGCACCAATTGTTTACTTGTAAAGTGAACAACGACTGGATATGGTGGTAAAATGATGGCTGAAGGAGGTTTTGGTCTAGTCTTCTGGTGGAGGTGGAACCACCGTGTTTTACTCTATGTTGCTTGGCTATTTATAGTGGTTTGAACATGTGTCAATTGCAAGTTGTCGTGGCGTTATGGTTGGACATCCTAGGAAGTGATGTTCTAGGCTGGTCTGTCATCAAATAAGACCACATGTGTCAACACTTGGACACTGGTCATCTGCTGATGATCGTTCGCGGGTCGTAGAATACTCGTAAGGTGTGTTTGCAAGTTCGGTACGTGGCTGCTTGCAGGGTTGGGGTTCGCACGTACTAACACAAGTGGACAAGAAAGACCAAGGAAAGAAAATAAAAAACGGTAGTCGGGAGCTGCATTTTATGACTTTTATTCATTACATCATTCACTGGGGTTGGACTCGATCAGGTTCACAGAAAACAATATTGCAGGAGAAGAGCCTGTGATTTTCTTTGGCAGACCACACTATTGATAGCACACTACCAGAGGAGAAACAATATCTGCTTGTTTGGGCCATGGAATCTCTGATTGAAGGAACCATTTATCATGCCATAGATCCATACATCATTGAACCAATTGGTTCGGTAAAAACTTTAAGTACCAAACTGAACTAAGAAGAAAGTGTAGGTACTAAGTGGAACTAAAATGTAAAGTCCAGATATCTAATTGGACAAAAATTCTGAAAAATTTTGAAACCGTATAAAATCTTTATATATTTAAACCATAAAAAATGATGGATATTTCTTGTCCTATTCCTACGAAACAGACAGGAAATTAAAGGTTTGAATTTAATAGTTCTGTTCTGTCACGGTCAGATTTGTACGTTTTTAACAAGCTAATTATGAGTTAGGCTTGTATAACTGATTCAAATCTATAAAATTCCATACTTATCTTCTGCTTCCCCGTAAAATACTGTTTCTCTATTCAACCTCAGTTGAATCCTCAATATTTTAGTTGCCTCTATGAAGAATCCTTTGCGCTGTCTTGCATGCTTCTCTGTTTTAAAGGAACAATCCCTTCAACTAAATAAGGGTTCACAACTTCATCAGAAAAAAAAAGGGTTCACAACTACCGGATGGCCTATGCCGTCAGTTTTCACTAGCCGAGATCAAAGCCGCCGCCAAGCACTTCCACCCAGACTCCATTATTCCTACAAGTTGTTTCTTGTCGGATACTGTTTATAAAGGGACCATCGATGATGGAACCGTTGTTGCAATCAAACGCATCGAATTCTATAGCAGTTCAGTATTAAATGAGGCAGAGCTGCTTTGCCAATTGCGCTACCCGCATCTCGTCTCTCTCATCGACTTCTGCCTAGTGGAAAAGGAGATGTTCGTGGTGTTAGAAAACATGAGCAGAGGGTCACTCGCAGATTTTCTCTATGGGGTTGGGAAGGATTTTGCTCCACTAGCTTGGAAACACAGGCTGCAGATATGTATCGGTGCAGCACGTGGATTACATTACCTTCACACCGGAGCCAAGCGCTCTGTAATCCACCGTGACACCAAGAGCTCAAATATACTTTTAGATGACCAATGGTTTTCTAAACTTTGTAATTTTGACTTGTCCATACCGGGTCCTCGTAGCATGTCGAAACCCTTGATAAGAATAGGTTCATGCCTGAAGGGAACTTTTGGATATATGGATCCAGAGTATAGCATGACCGGGGAACTCACAGAAAAATCGGACGCCTTCTCATTCGGGGTCATTTTGTTCGAAGTTCTTTTTGGCAGAGCAGTGTATGACATTCAAGGTTATATAGTTGATTGTGCCAAGGAATCCCTAAGGGAAGGAACCATTTATCATGCCATTGATCCATACCTCAAGGGAAGGGTAGCTCCGGAATGTTTGAACAAGTATTTGGAAATCGCTTCTAGTTGTGTCCACCGTAAGGGAAACGAAAGACCGGCGATGGGTGAGGTGGAGGTCGCACTAGAGCTTGCCTTGGAGCTGCAAGACAGAGCAGATGCTGAAATAGAGGCCATCAATCCTTCTGCTGAATGTCAGTATGAAGAAGCATTGTTCTCTTCCTTTGTTAGGAATTTTTCTGGTCTCGATAGCAATAGTTCCTTTTAACTTTTTTTAAATGCTTTGTTAGAAAGGATAGCATATCTGTTTAGATAAGTCTGCTAATCCAATTCCCAATCACTCTTTCGTTGTAGCATGGCTCATCAATGATGGATCGACAATGAACAGTAATTCTTCAGTTTAATCGTTTAGTTATCTGTTTAGATGTTCGATGATTTGTTTTGATGGACAGTAATTCCCCAGCAGCATTCCATGCACTCCTGAACATCCAAACACAAACTTTTCAGTCCAGAGTAAACAATAAACCACAGATTTGTTCATTCTGCTGAAAACCTGATATTTTGTATCATTATATTATTGGCAGGGATTTAAATATCGTTTTCGGTCGCGTTTATCGCGGTTGCGGACATAATGGATGCTATTGCGGTCACTGCAGGTGTCGCGGTCGTGAATTTTTTTAAAATTCACACAACTATTCGTAAAACATAATAATTATAAATATAAAAAAACCATCTTTAATAATTTTTAGAGTGATTTCTAGCACTTATGAAATTTTATTAACATGAGAGCATAATTTTTAAGGGCTTAAAGTGACTAGATTGAACAAAAAAACCAAAATTTTAAGGGCTTAATTGAGATAAGTAAAATTTATAAATCAACCATAGTGCATATTTTGTATGTAAAACATGGCAATTATATTATACATGCTTAGAATAAAAAACATTTCAATTATATGTATATTTCAAAATATTAAAAATAAATATTTTAAAATATTAATAAATATATATCAATTGAATATGTAGTTTTAATATTTTATTTAAATTTAGTAAATATTAAAAATAAATCTTATTTTATTATTTTTATTAATTTACATTAAAATCATTCTTAAAATTATTTTTTGGTCTATATTAAATATTTGAGTCACAAAATTAATAATATAATTGTTTTTGTAATAATAATAATAATAATATTCTATAAAATTTTAAGTATAAATATAATTTTTTTAATAAAAAAATGATATTAAAATACTAAAAAAAAGTTGGCTCAGTAAACCAAGCCACTAACTTAAAACTTTTCTTGGGCCGAACAAAAGTAATAAAATAGCATTAAAAATTTAAAGTAAGCAGAGTCTCTTTCTCTTCTTCAACTTATCTTCTCCACTTCTTCAGGTATGTAGAAACTAGTCTGAAATCGGCTTCCATATCCATCACGGAATACAAGTTAGAGATATCACATAAAACTTGTACAATAGTTCTTATCTCAAAAATCAGTAAAATTTTGTTTCTTTAAAATGTAAACAATTTACTCTTTAATTAAAATAACATTTAATCACGTAAAATTTAAACTTAATAATTCTAAGTTAAATTCGAACCTAGATTCAAGCAGCAATTAGGCAGTTTACTTCTAATTCACATAATTAATAGAACTGCCTAAAATTTGCCTAAATTAAAAATCATTTGAATAACAAATAAAATACGATTAAATTATCTCTTTACCAAACATATTCATATCAGAGCAGCTCAAAACATTTATAATTTACATGACAACTAATAATATCAAAAGTAACATCAAAGATGTGATACTGATAGTGATGTTTCGCTTTCAAAATAGATGACGTCTTCTGCTGCTGCTCCTTACTCTTTACGCTCTTTTACCTACGCGTGAAACATTCACACGCTAAGTATTCACTTAGTGAGACAACATAAAATAATTTAAACATTTCACTATAAAGAAGTGACATAAACAAACAAAATACAATATATATATATATATATCATATAGGATTATGAAATTGTAAAAATTGACTTGTCAAAGTCGTTCCACTATTATGTAACCTGTAAATCTCAAAATTCATCTATAAATATAAGACAAGTTATACCAAAACAATTCTTTGCACTTTCACTCTTAATTGAATTATAGCCCAATGTAAAGTAAATGAGAATGCATGGTATGTGAGTTACTGTTGAGTATGCACATGTGCGACATCAACTAATATGTTGTGCCATAATATATCACTGTATCACTATATCACAGCTATAATTTAACAGCATCACTGTATCACTTGGTCATAGTTGTAGAACACAACGTCACTGTATCACTATATCACTATACTCCACCTCATTGGCATGCCAATTATACCAAGAATCTCAATAATCATACAATGGGCTTTTAATCAATTCACTATTATGATCTCTTCACTTATTCAATAATATCAATAAATAAAGACATGTCACTATAACATATATAAGAAAAATGCAATGGGCAGTTCATACCCGAAATCATTTATAAATCGTTTCAAAGCCATTTAATATGTATATAATTTACGATTCAAATACTTTTTCTTTTCAACACTCAAGGTTGACTTATCGCAATTCTTCCTCATATCATAATAAAAATAAGTAGGAATGCACTCACTTGTTGCCTCACTAGTAAACTGTACTAATACTTTCAACTTCACTCTTGTACTTTTTCTTTATCAATAGCCTGGTTGTATCTCAATTTTGATCCCGATTACGATCTACAAAACATTTAACAACACATACGATTCAAAGTATATGTTAGTATAATACTAACATAATACATATTAGGAATAATATTCTTAATAATTATTTTAATACCAACTTCATTTTATAATATTAATGTTAACTTCAAAACTACAATTTCAAATCAACTTTCCACATTAATTGTAACACGCCGGTTTTAGGGCTTAGCGGTTTAGTGGGTTATTAGACGGTCCGGTGGACCGGAGTAGAGATTCGAGTCGGTTTTGGGACTGTATATTTTTGGTGTTGGAAAATTTATGGAAAAATGCTTAAAAATAATTATTAATTATGTATTTAATAATGGTGGAATCAATTTAGAAAAATGAGTTTTGGAAGATGGACATTTTGGTTAGTGACCAAAATGAAAGTTTTGAAAACTAAGATTTTCTAGTGACTAAAATGAAAAGGGTCAAATACTTAGAATATTTAAGGAGCTATTTTACCAATTGTTTTCTGATTATTTCTCCCTTAATTTAACTAATTTTAACAAGTGTTTTAATTCGTAATTAAAGAGGATTTTGTTAAAAAGTTGGTTAACTTTTCTAAAACAAAAAAAATCACGTCATTTTCTCTCAACTTTTTCTCTCCATTCTCTCCTCAGCCAAACACTCTGGTTTTCATCAATTTTCCAGAGGTGAGGTGGTTTCTAACTTGATTTTATTGTTTCAAATTGTTTTATAAAGATTGTTTATACAACATCTTACAATAATCTTCTGTTTTCTTAGCTTTTCACAAATCAATTGGGGGGAGAAACTTCACAATAGGGGTAAGTTCAAAGATCTCCTCTATTGTATGGTTCTTTATTGTAATTCCCAAGCATTTGATCCTTGCTTTTGTGTTTCTAATCTGATTTTGATGATTTTCTAATGTTTAATTGAGTTATTTGGGGAAAATGAGTTGAATTGCGATTTGGATATGTTTTCCAGTAAGTAATGATGCTTTGATTTATATTTTGGATGTTAAATAATGTGGATAAGTGATTTTTATCAATGGAATCCTGAAACTTAAAAATCTCTACTTGTTTAGGTTGTTAGTTTTGAGGTTTTGTGGTATTTCTATGGTTGTAAGGTTGCTAGAGGTGGTAGGTTGTTTTGGATCTATTTTTAGATGTGTTTTGATGTTGAAAGTGATGCTAGGTTGATAGATGTTGGATGGGTTGTGAATCAAAGTGTTTTGGTTATGTTTTCGGTTATTGTTGAGGGTTAATCGTGAGGGTGTGGTGGAAATCCGAGAAGGATTGTGGTTGCTATGTTTAGAATGCATTATAATGCATTAATCCTCTGTTGTTTTGTGATAAAAATAGGGGAGGTTGATCCGGAAGTGATTGGAAAAGTGTAGGAGGCTTCAGATACTTGGTTTTCATGTCGGCAAAGCGAGGTTTCATGTACCGGTGAGTGAAAACGTGGATACCAGCTTTGGAATGTTTTTAAGGTGGTTTTTGGGAGTTTAGGTAGAGCTTGAAACGCTTACCTAAGCTTAGAAGTAAGTAAAGTGGTTTTACTCTCTCAGTCGTGTTAGTGTAAAATGGTTTTATGCACTTGTTTTGATTTACATGTTACCTACTATTTAAGCATGATTCAAAGTATTGCACATACTGTTTTTAAGCATGAAATGCTAAAGGATGCACATGGTAAGTGATCCCTGTAAGTATATGGTTTATAATTGTGTTAAAAGCATGTGATGTTGCTTTAGGAAAATGATTTGGTGAATGCTTGTTGAAACAGTGAGGTAAATGGAAAATGGTTAATTATATTGGCAAGTGATGTGGTTTTAAAATTGTTATCATATATAGTTGGCCGGCCATAGGATTGAGTGCACTGTAAAATAAGTCGTCTGCCTTGGATGTTGAGGGGTTTATACGGTGTACCGAATACTCCATCCAAGTACCCTAATGGTAGAGGGGTTAAACAGTACCGAATACTCCCCTTAGTGGGTTAAACATCTAACCGATGAGAGGGGTTGGTGTCCCTATGGGTTGAAAGTGTACCCGGTTGATATTGTAACCGGTTGTTATTGTACAGCGATTGTGATTGTGTCGCTATTCCGGTTAAGATTGCTTGAAGTGTTGGGTTAACACTTGTGAAATCCGTGTATCCGATGAACTCTTTTGTTATTGAACTTGTTAATGAACACTTGAAAGCCAATATAATTGTTAATGTATCATGATAATGTATCACTGAAATACTTAATGTTGTATAATGTGATTTATACATGTTTCTCCTTAAGCTTTGCATTGGGTAGTAGTGCATGGGAAGGTTTAAGTGGAGGGTTAGCAATGTGACTTGCTGTTGATTAATGATACATGTAGCATATGGTTTAGTATGCTGGATTTAATGATGTAAAGTGCATGTTTTAAAAGAGGTATGATGTTTTAAGAGATAATGTTGAGTAAATGGTTTTAAATGCATTGATGGTGTTTTGTTTTTAGCTTTCCTCACTAAGACTTGTGTGCTTACATTCTTCTTGTCCATCAATGCAGAGAATTAAAGTCCCGGAAGGTAGCAAGGAGCAAGGGGATCTTGACAAGACTTGTTTCCAAAGTATGTTAGGGACTAGACTATAATGAATAAGGGCAATGAGGTACTTGTTATGTTTTGGGAGATGTTTTGTGGAACTCCCTGTTTGAGCATGTTTTTTTAGATGCTCTTGGATTGTAAATAGCCTTTAAGGTTTGATTTTTGGTGCTGGATTACCTTTTAGTACGTGGTTTGGATGCAACATTAGGAAGCATGCCTATAGATTTCCTTTTAATGTTTGATGCTTGTTATGCTGTAGGAATGGTGTTGCTAGTTGGCTAGTGATATGTTTGGCATGTTGGTATTGGGTTTTAAGCATGTTGGTTTGATTAGAGTATGCTTCTAAAGTGAAAAACTAGCAAAATGTGACATTACAGGCCCAGACGTATCATTACGCTAGGGATCGTATCGATACGGCTAGGCCATTTTGGGCTTGTAGGATCGGTACAGGTAGTGTGTGTTTCGATACGCCTAGGCAAATTTGGCCTGGCATATCGATACAAGTTTTAGCCTCTGGAATTTGCTCTTTCAACAATAAAACCGCATACCAAAACACCTGAGAGGCCATATCGGTACAGTTTAAAATATTTTAAAAGTTAGGTAATTCAGTTAGGCGTATCGATACAATATGGAAGTGTATCGAAAATTGGTGTTTCAAATCTTATTGATACGGGCTTACCCGTATCGGTACGGATGACCGTTTATTCCGTTAATGTCACTTTTGGGAAGTTTTGCTTTCTTTGCATTTTAGTCCCTGAATCTTGCCATTGCGATTGTATGTGATAAGATGATCAGCGTGAGTTGGATTTTGAGGTACATGCATCAAACTTGACTAACCTAAGGATGGTAACTTAAAAGTGGGATTTTGGCTTATATCTAGGTCAAATTACATTTTGGTCCCTAAATGGTAAGCGTAATCAATTGGATATTAAATTGATGTCGTTTGAGTTGGGGTTACACTTGCTATCTGCATGAACATATAGGATTAATAAATGACATCTAGATAAGATAAAAAGGAAAAAAATGGACCGGGTTTTATGTATTTTACTGGTTTGCCTCGGCAAACCTATTGTAGCTTTCTTGATTCAGACTGACGGCTAGACCGGGTCAAGGGGGTTACATTTGGTGGTATCAGAGACAGGTTTGGGTTCGTTGGGAGGTGGTGTGTTGTTGCTGTGAGTTATGCCCTGTTGTTTGATTTGCATGGTGATTGTTGTATGTACGCTGGTTGATATGCACGGTGATTGATATATGTATGTTGGTTGTAAATGCAATGCTGGGAAGTTTTGGGGTACCCATTGCCTTATTATTATAGTCTAGAAAGTTTTGATTTTAGAAATGAAAGTCTTGGATCCTTGCTTGAGGCTGGCCTGGCTATTTATTTTTGAAATAATAATCATGCCCTAGATATATTTTAGCACGATGGGACCAAGGAGAGAGTTACGATCTAGCGCGATTGCTGCTTCCGCTGGGTAGGATGGTGAAGGAGAGGTTGTACCTCCTGGGAGGTTGCCACCGCCCCCACCTAATCCACCTGAGGGAGCGGAGCAAGTACCACCTGCGCCGGCTGGGCTAGGGATGGGTGATATGGCACCTTTGATACAGGCCATGACCGATGCGTTTCAGGCAGCAGTTGCGGGTGTTCGTGTGCTAGCACCAACAGTTGAGGGGTAAGTTTTGCCGCTTGAGCGTCTTCGTTGTTTGGGCAGAGTTGAGTTTCGAGGGTTGTCGCCTGAGGCCTCTGAGGGTTGGTTGGCTAGTACTGAGAAGATACTGGGCCAGATGGGGTGTACCAATGCTCGTAAGCTGGGTTGTGTTGTTTCCCTGCTGCAGGGTGATGCTTATGCATGGTGGACTACCACGATATCTGGTATGGCAACAGAGGACGTGTCTTGGGAGTTGTTATATGAGGTTTTTTGGAAGAAGTTTTTGGAAATTCGATATCAGGACGAGAAGAAGTGAGAGTTCAAGGCTTTGGTGTAGGGTAGTATGTCTGTTACGGAGCACGAGGTGCAGTTCATGAGGTTGAGTCGGTATGCACATGAGTTGGTTCCTGACGAGCGTACTCGATGTGATCGTTTCTGTTATGGGCTTGTGCAGGATGTTAAGACACACATGCTTGCTGCTGATTATACCGACTTTGATGTGTTGGTTTCACGAGCCAAGGATGTGGAGCAGAATTTAGGTTTGGCTTCTGGATCGCTAGATGTTAGCTCAGGTAAGAGAGCTGCTAATTCGGATTATAGCAGTGGCCAGGCCAAGAGACACCGTGACAGGAGGTTTCGCCCGGAGTTGAGGTATGGCGGAGGTGTTGTGGGATGTGGAGTCCAGGGGCAAGGTACCTAGGTTAGAGCTCCGTTTAGCACCTCTAGGGTTTGTGGATCCCGAGATCATTTGAGGCGAGATTGCCCACAGTTGGCCAGGGAGGGTCTGGCACCTATGCCTGTGGTGCCTAATGCTTGTTGGAGTTGTGGGTTAGGTGACCATCAGAGGCGTGATTGTCCGTTGTTGGCTCGTAGTGGGCAGGGAACTGCACCTGTTGTTTCTCCACAGCGGGGTCATGGCCGTAGACCGTTTCAACGACACGATGTAGGACAGAGGACTGTAGCTCATACTGTTGCTATCGAGCCCGAGGGAGGTGGACCGGCTAGGGTGTATGCGCACCAGGAGGGTCACAATGACACCGATGTGATCGTAGGTACTTTTACCCTTCAGTCTTTGTCATTGCATTCGTTGGTTGATTCTAGTTCTACTCATTCATACATCTTGAATGAGCATGCTGAGTTGCTTGATATATCTACTGAAATTCTTAATGTGTGTGTTAGAGTGACTAGTTCTCCTGGGGAGACAGTCGTGGTTTGGAGGTTGTATCGTAGGTGTCCGCTGATGGTTCAAGGACATGTGTTTGCTGTGGGCTTGATGAAGTTGTCATTCCATGGTTTTGATGTGATTTTGGGTATGGATTGGTTGACCAAACATCAGGCTGTGGTGGATTTTGAGACCAAACGGATATCCTTGAGGTTGTCGGATGATTATGAGGTGGTGGTTGTTTGTGAGAATGCCAAGTTTTTGTCTAATGTTGTTTCGGCTTTGGAAGCGAGTTGGATGTTAGATTCAGGATGTCAGGGATATTTGGCCTATGTTATGAATCATAGATCAAAGGAGTTGAGGGTGCAGGATGTTTGTACCGTATGTGAGTTTCCGGGTGTTTTTCCAGAAGAGTTACCAAGGTTGCCACCTGACCGTGAGGTAGAATTGGGCATTGAGGTCTTTACGGGTACGGTACCAGTATCCATTACTCCGTACCGCATGGCTCCGAAGGAATTGAAGGAGTTGAAGACGTAATTATAGGAGTTGTTGGATCGGGGCTTTATTAGACCTAGTATCTCACCGTGGGGAGCGCCAGTGCTGTTTGTTAAGAAGAAAGATGGTACATTACGGATGTGTATAGATTACCGGCAGCTGAAGAAGTTGACAGTAAAGAACAAGTATCCCTTGCCGCAGATAGATGAATTTTTTGATCAGTTCAGGGGAGCCTCGGTGTTTTCTAAGATAGATTTGAGGTCGGGGTACTAACAGTTAAAGGTGAAGGAGGTGGATGTGCCTATAACAGCTTTCCCTACAAGGTACGAGCATTACGAGTTTCTTGTGATGCCGTTTGGTTTGACCAATGCTCCAGTTGCTTTTATGGACATGATGAACCGAGTGTTCCATGAGTTTTTGGACCAATTTTTCGTTGTGTTTATCGATGATATCCTTGTGTGCTCTCGTACCGAGAAATATCATGTTGGTCATTTGCAGATCGTGCTTCAGAAGTTGATGGAGAATCAGTTATATGCTAAGTTAAGAAAATGTAAGTTCTGGCATAAGAAAGTTGTGTTTCTTGGGCATGTTGTGTCGGCCGAAGGAATTCGTGTTGATCCAAAAAAGGTTGAAGCTGTAATGAGTTGGAAGGAGCCCAAGTCTGTGATAGAGGTTAGGAGTTTCCTTGGTTTGGCGGGTTACTGCCGAAGGTTTGTGGAAGGGTTTTCCAGTTTAGCGGCTCCGTTAACAAAGTTGCTACAGAAGAATGTTTGGTTTGAGTGGACGGGGGATAGGCAACGAGCTTTTGAAAGGTTGAAGAAAGCTTTAACGCGATCTCCGGTTTTGGTTCAACCAGAATCGAGGAAGGAGTTCATTGTCTATAGTGATGCGTCGTATGTTGGGCTTGATTGTGTGTTGATGCAGGAGGGTAAGGGTGTAGCATATGCATCTAGGTAGTTGAAGGTGCAAGAACGTAACTACCCTACTCACGATCTTGAGCTTGCAGCGGTGGTGTTTGCCTTGAAGATCTGGAGGCATTATCTTTATGGTGAGAAATGTGTAGTTTACACGGATCATAAGAGTTTGAAATATTTGATGTCACAGAAGGAGCTGAATCTTAGGCAATGTAGATGGTTAGAATTGCTTAAGGATTATGATATGACCATTGAGTATCATCCGGGGAAACCAATGTTGTGGCGGATGCTTTGAGTAGGAAAGTAGCTATGGAATTGAGAGCTATGTTTGCTAGGCTGAGCGTAACGGATGACGGGGGTTTGTTGGTTGAATTGCAAGTGAATCCGTCTTTGGCGCAGTTAATCAAGGAGAAGCAACCGTACGATGGGAGTTTGGTATCTCATGTGGAAGATATCAGGGATGGAAATCTTATGGAATTTTATTTCAACGATGATGGGGTGTTGTGTTTCCAAGGTCGAATAGTGGTGCCTAAGGATGAAGAGTTGAGGCGTACTATTTTGACTGAAGCGAACGCTAGTCCTTTTGCTATGCATCCCGATAGTACTAAAATGTATCGTGGGTTGAAGGAAGAGTACTATTGGGTTGGAATGAAGAAATATGTAGCTGATTTTGTTGCTCGGTGTATGGTTTGTCAGCGGGTAGAGGCTGAGCATCAGTTTCCTTCTGGGTTGTTGCAGCCATTGAGGACATCGGAATGGAAGAGGGAAAGAATCACCATTTTTTGTGTCTGGGCTGCCTTTGACGCTGACCACAAAGGATTCCATTTGGATGATTGTGGATCGATTTACTAATTGTGCACATTTTGTGCCAGTGCATACTACATATACCTTGGACAGGTTGGCTGAGTTGTATATCTCTGAGATTGTGTGTTTGCATGGGGTGCCCAAATCATTAGTTTTGGATACGGATCCGTGATTCACAGCAAGGTTTTGGGTGAGTTTGCATCGCGAGTTGGAAACTCGGCTGAGTTTCAGTACCTCGTACCATCCTCAGACGGATGGGCTGTCGGAGCGCGTGATTCAGGTTCTTGAGAATATGCTAAGGTGTTGTGTTATAGAGTATTAGGGAACGTGGGAGAAGCAGTTGCCCTTGGTGGAGTTTTCTTACAATAACGGTTTTCATGCTAGCGTACAGATGGCACCTTATGAGGCATTGTATGGTAGGAAATGTCGCACGCCCGTGTGTTGGGCAGAGACGGGGGAAAAGTTTGTGTCAATGCCCAATGTTTTGAAAGGCACAATCGAAAAGGTAAAGTTGATATGTGAGCACTTGAAAGCAGCTGCTGATCGTCATAAATCCTATGGAGATTTGGAACGTCGGGATATAGAGTATGCTGTGGGTGATAAAGTGTCGCCCTGGAAAAAGGTGTTGCGTTTTGGGCGAAAAGAGAAGCTTAGCCCGAGGTTCATTGAGCCATATTAAGTTGTTGAGCGTGTGGGTCCTATGGCATATCGGTTGAGATTACCTCCGGAGTTAGGAAAGATTCATGATGTGTTATATGTTTCGGTGTTGCAGAGGTATAGTTGAGATCCATCGCATGTCATGCCGGTGGAAGAGATTGAGTTGAGATCGAATCTTTCTTATGACGAGGAACCCATAGAGATTCTTGATACCAGTAGGAAGGTGCTCCGTGGCAAAACGGTCGAACTAGTTAAGGTGTTGTGGAAGCACCGCAGCATTGAGGAGGCCACGTGGGAGTGCAAGTCAGATAAGATGAATCAGTTTTCGCACCTGTTTCCTCCAGGTCAATTTTGGGGACAAAATTTCTTAAGTGGGGGGAGTTATAACGCCCCAGTTTTAGGGCTTAACGGTTTAGTGGGTTATTAGACGGTCCGATGGATCAGAGTAGAGATTCGAGTCAGTTTCGGGACCGTATATTTTTTATGTTGGAAAAATTATGGAAAATTCTTAAAAATCATTATTAATTATGTATTTAATAATGGTGGAATCAATTTAGAAAAATGAGTTTTGGAAGATGGACATTTTGGTTAGTGACCAAAATAAAAGTTTTGAAAATTGAGATTTTCTAGTGACTAAAATGAAAAGGGTCAAATACTTAGAATCTTTAAGGAGCTATTTTACCAATTGTTTTATGATGATTTCTCCTTTAATTTAACTAATTTTAACATGTGTTTTAATTGGTAATTAAGTAGGATTTTGTTAAAAAGTTGGTTAACTTTTCTAAAACAAAAAAAATCACGTCATTTTCTCTCAACTTTTTCTCTCTATTCTCTCCTCAGCCAAACATTCAGGTTTTCATCAAATTTCCAGAGGTGAGGTGGTTTCTAACTTGATTTTATTGTTTCAAATTGTTTTATAAAGATTGTTTATACAAAATCTTACAATAATCTTCTGTTTTCTTAGCTTTTCACAAATCAATTGAGGGAGAAACTTCACAATAGGGGTAAGGTCTGAGATCTCCTATATATTATGGTTCTATATTGAAATTCCCAAGCATTTGATCCTTGCTTTTGTGTTTCTAATCTGATTTTGATGATTTTCTAATGTTTAATTAAGTTATTTGGGGAAAAATGAGTTGATTCGCGATTTGGATCTATTTTCCAGTAAGTAATGATGCTTTGATTTATATTTTGGATGTTAAATATTGTGGATAAGTGATTTTTATCAATGGAATCCCGAAACTTAAGAATCTCTATTTGTTTAGGTTGTTAGTTTTGAGGTTTTGTGGTGTTTCTATGGTTGTAAGGTTGCTGGAGGTGGTAGGTTGTTTTGGATATGTTTTTAGATGTGTTTTGATATTGAAAGTGATGCTAGGTTGATAGATGTTGGCTGGGTTGTGAATCAAAGTGTTTTGGTTATGTTTTCGGTTGTTGTTGAGGGTTAATTGTGACGATGTGGTGGAAATTTGAGAAGGATTGTGGTTGCTATGTTTAGAATGCATTATGATGCATTAATCCTCTGTTGTTTTGTGGTAAAAATAGGGGAGGTTGATCCCGAAGTGATTAGAGAAGCGTATGAGGCTTCAGATACTTGGTTTTCATGTCGGCGAAGTGAGGTTTCGTGTATCGGTGAGTGAAAACGTGGATTCCAGCTTTGGAATATTTTTAAGGTGATTTTTGGGAGTTTAGGTAGAGCTTGAAACGCTTACCTAAGCTCAGAAGTAAGTAAAGTGGTTTTACTCTCTCGGTCGTGTTAGTGTAAAATGGTTTTATGCACTTGTTTTGATTTACATGTTACCTACTATTTAAGCATGGTTTAAAGTATTGGACATACTATTTTTAAGCATGAAATGCTGAAGGATGCACATGGTAAGTGATCCTTGTAAGTGTATGGTCTATACTTGTGTTAAAAGCATGTGATGTTGCTTTGGGAAAATGATTTGGTGAATGCTTGTTGAAACAGTGAGGTAAATGGAGAATGGTTAATTATATTGGCAAGTGATATGGTTTTAAAATTGTTATCGGATATAGTTGGCCGGCCATAGGATTGAGTGCACTGTAAAGTAAGTCATCTTGGATGTTGAGGGGTCTATATGGTGTACCGAATACTCCATCCAAGTACCCTAATAGTAGAGGGGTTAAACAGTACCGAATACTCCCGTTAGTGGGTTAAGCATCTAACCGATGAGAGGGATTGGTGTCCCTATGGGTTGAAAGTGTACCCGGTTGATATTGTACACGGTTGTTATTGTACAGCGATTGTGATTGTATCGCTATTCCGGTTGAGATGGCTTGAAGTGTTGGAACTCCCTGTTTGACCATGTTTTTTTAGATGCTCTTGGATTGTAAATAGCCTTTAAGGTTTGATTTTTGGTGCTGGATTACCTTTTAGTACGTGGTTTGGATGCAACATTAGGAAGCATGCCTATAGATTTCCTTTTAATGTTTGATGCTTGTTATGCTGTAGGAATGGTGTTGCTAGTTGGCTAGTGATATGTTTGGCATGTTGGTATTGTGTTTTAAGCATGTTGGTTTGATTAGAGTATGCTTCTAGAGTAAAAAACCAGTTAAAAGTGACATTACAGGCCCAGACGTATCGATACGCGGGGGACTGTATCGGTACGGCTAGGCCATTTCGGGCTTGTAGGATCGGTACAGGTAGTGTGTGTTTCGATACGCCTAGGCAAATTTGTCCTGGCGTACCGATACGGGTATGGGCGTTTGGATATGAGTTTTAGCCTCTGGAATTTGTTCTTTCAACATGAACCCGCGTATCGAAACACCTGAGAGGCCGTATCGGTACAGTTTAAAATAATTTAAAACTTAGGTAATTCAATTAGGCGTATCGATACAGTATGGAAGTGTATCGAAACAGGGTGTTTCAAATCGTATCCATACGGGCTTACACGTATCAGTACAGACAACCGTTTATTCTGTTAATGTCATTTTTGGGTAGTTTTGATTTCTTTGCATTTTAGTCCTTGAATCTTGCCATAGCGATTGTATGTGATAAAATGATCGACGTGAGTTGGATTTTGAGGTACATGCATGAAACCTGACTAACCTAAGGATGGTAACTTAAAAGTGGGATTTTGGCTTGTATCTTGGTCAAATTACATTTTGGTCCCTAAATGGTAAGCGTGATCAACTGGATATTAAATTTATGTCGTTTGAGTTGGGGTTACACTTGCTATCTGCATGAACATGTATGATTAATAAATGGCATCTAGATAGGATAAAAAGGAAAAAAAATGGACCAGGTTTTATGTTTCTCACTGGTTTGCCTCGGCAAACCTAATGTAGCTTCCTTGATTTAGATTGGTGCTAGAACGGGTCAAGGGGGTTACATTTGGTGGTATCAGAGACAGGTTTGGGTTCGTTAGGAGGTGGTTGTGTTGTTGCTGTGAGTTTTGCCCTGTTGTTTGATTTGCACGGTGATTGTTGTATGTACGCTGGTTGATATGCACGGTGATTGATATATGTATGTTGGTTGTAAATGTCATTCTGGGAAGTTTTGGGGGTACCCATTGCCTCTTATTATTATAGTCTGGAAAGTTTCAATTTTAGAAATGAAAGTTTTGGATCCTTGCTTGAGGCTAGCCTGACTGTTTTTGTTTTGAAATGATTATTATGCCCTAGATATATTTTAGAACGATAGGACCAAGGAGAGAGTTATGATCTAGCGCGATTGCTGCTTCCGCTGGGCAGGATGATGAAGGAGATGTTGTACCTCCTGGGAGGTTGCCACTGCCCCCACCTAATCCACCTGAGGGAGCAAAGCAAATACCACATGCGTCGGCTGGGCCAGGGATGGGTGATATGGCACCTTTGATACAAGCCATGACCGGTGCGTTTCAGGCAGCAGTTGCGGGTGTTCGTGTGCCGGCACGACCCTTTGAGGGGTAAGGTTTGCCGCTTGAGCGTCTTTGTAGTTTGGGCGGAGTTGAGTTCTGAGGGTTGTCGCCTAAGGCCTTTGAGGGTTAGTTGGCTAGTACTGAGAGGATATTGGGCCAGATGGGGTGTACTGATGCTCGTAAGCTGGGCTGTGTTGTTTCCTTGCTGCAGGGTGATGCTTATGCATGGTGGACTACCACGATATCTGGTATGGAAACTGAGGACGTGTCTTGGGAGTTCTTTTGTGAGGTTTTTCGGAAGAAGTTTTTAGGAATCAGATATCAGGACGAGAAGAAGCGAGAGTTCATGGCTTTGGTGCAGGGCAGTATGTCTGTTGCGGAGTACGAGGTGAAGTTTGTGAGGTTGAGTCGGTATGCACCTGAGTTGGTTCCTGACAAGTGTACTCGATGTGATCGTTTCCGTTATGGGCTTGTGCAGGATGTTAAGACATACATGCTTGCTGCTGAATATACTGACTTTGATGTGTTGGTTTCACGAGCCAAGGATGTGGAGGAGAATTTGGGTTTGGCTTCTGGATCGCGAGGTGTTCGCTCAGGTAAGAGAGCTGCTGATTCAGGTTATAGCAGTGGTCAGGCCAAGAGACACCGTGACAGGAGGTTTCGCCCGGAGCTGAGGCATGGCAGAGGTGTTGTGGGACGTGGAGTTCAGGGGTAGGGTGCCCAGGTTAGAGCTCCGTTTAGCACCTACTGGGTTTGTGGATCCTGAGATCATTTGAGGCGAGATTGCCCACGGTTGGCCAGGGAGGGTCAGACACCTATGCCTGTGGTGGCTAATGCTTGTTGGAGTTGTGGGTCAGGTGACCATCAGAGGCATGATTGTCCGTTGTTGGCTCGTAGTGGGCAGGGTGTTGCACATGTTGTTACTTCGCAGCGGGGCCGTGGTCATGGCCGCAGACCGTTTCAGCGTCGAGATGTAGGACAAAGGACTGTGGCTCATACTGTTGCTATCCAGCCTGAGGGAGGTGGACCAGCTAGGGTGTATGCGCACCGGAAGGGTCACAATGACACTGATGTGATCGCAGGTACTTTTACCCTTTAGTCTTTGTCATTGTATTCGTTGGTTGATTCCGGTTCTATTTATTCATACATCTTGAGTGAGCATGCTGAGTTGCTTGATATATCTACTGAAATTCTTAATGTGGGTGTTAGAGTGACTAGTTCTCTTGGGGAGACAGTCGTGGTTAGGAGGTTGTATCATAGGTGTCCGATGATGGTTCAAGGACATGTGTTTGCTGTGGACTTGATGAAGTTGCCATTTCATGGTTTTGATGTGATTTTGGGTATGGATTGGTAGACCGAACATCGGGTTGTGGTGGATTTTGAGACCAAACGGATATCCTTGAGGCTGTCGGATGATTATGAGGTGGTGGTTGTTGGTGAGAATGCCAAGTTTTTGTCTAATGTTGTTTCGGCTTTGGAAGCGAGTCAGATGTTGGATTCGGGATGTCAAGCATATTTGGCCTATGTTATGAATCCTGGATCAAAGGAGTTGATGGTGCAGTATGTTCACATCGTATGTGAGTTTTCGGGTGTTTTTCTAGAAGAGTTACCAGGGTTGCCACCTGACCGTGAGGTAGAATTTGGCATCGAGGTCTTTGCGGGTACGGTACCGGTATCCATTACTCCATACCGTATGGATCCGAAGGAATTGAAGACGTAGTTGCAGGAGTTGTTGGATCGGGGCTTTACTAGACCCAGTATCTCATCGTGGGGAGTGCCAGTGCTATTTGTTAAGAAGAAAGATGGTATGTTGCAGATGTGAATAGATTACCGGCAGCTGAATAAGTTGATAGTAAAGAACAAGTATCCCTTGCCACAGATAGATGACTTGTTTGATCAGTTCATGGGAGCCTCGGTGTTTTTTAAGATAGATTTGAGGTTAGGGTACTACCAGTTAAAGGTGAAGGAGGTGGATATGCCCAAAACAGCTTTTCGTACAAGGTACGGGCATTACGAGTTTCTTGTGATGCCGTTTGGTTTGACCAATGCTCCAGCTGCTTTTATGAACATGATGAACTGAGTGTTCCATGAGTTTTTGGACCAGTTTTTGGTTGTGTTTATCGATGATATCCTTGTGTACTCTCGTACCGAGGAGGATCATGATGGTCATTTGCGGATCGTGCTTCAGAAGTTGATGGAGAATCAGTTATATGCTAAGTTAAACAAATGTGAGTTCTGGCTTAAGGAAGTTGTGTTTCTTGGACATGTTGTGTCAGCTGAAGGAATTCGTGTTGATCCAAAAAAGGTTGAAGCTGTAATGAGTTGGAAGGAGCCCAAGTCTGTGAAGAGTTTAAGAGTTTCCTTGGTTTAGCGGGTTACTACCGAAGGTTTGTGGAAGGGTTTTCCAGTTTAGCGGCTCCCTTAACAAAGTTGCTACAGAAGAATGTTCGGTTTGAGTGGACGGGGGATAGGCAACGAGCTTTTGAAAGGTTGAAGGAAGCTTTGACGCGAGCTCCGGTTTTAGTTCAACCAAAATCGTGGAAGGCGTTCATTGTCTATAGTGATGTGTTGTATGTTGGGCTTGGTTGTGTGTTGATGTAGGAGGGTAAGGTAGTGGCGTATGCATCTAGGCAGTTGAAGGTGCATGAACGTAACTACCCTACTCACCATCTTGAGCTTGTAGGGGTGGTGTTTGCCTTGAAGATCTAGAGGCATTATCTTTATGGTTAGAAATGTGTTGTTTACACGGATCATAAGAGTTTGAAATATTTGATGTCATAATAGAAGCTGAATCTTAGGCAACATAGATGGTTGGAATTGCTTAAGGATAATGATCTGACCATTGAGTATCATCCGGGGAAAGCCAATGTTGTGGCGGATGCTTTGAGTAGGAAAGTAGTTTTGGAATTGAGAGCTATGTTTGCTAGGCTGAGCGTTACGGATGATGGGGGTTTGTTGGCTGAATTGCAAGTGAAGTCGTCTTTGGTGTAGTTAATCAAGGAGAAGCAACCGTACGATGGGAGTTTGGTATCTCATGTGGAAGATATCAGGGGTGGAAATCCTACAGATTTCCACTTCAACGATGATGGGGTGTTGTGTTTCAAAGGTCAAATAGTGGTGCCTGAGGATGAAGAGTTGAGGCGTACTATTTTGACTGAGGCGCACGCTAGTCCTTTTGCTATTCATCCCGGTAGTTCTAAAATGTATCGTGGGTTAAAGGAAGAGTACTATTTGGTTGGAATGAAGAATGATGTAGCTGATTTTGTTGCTCGGTGTATGGTTTGTCAGTGGGTAAAGGCTGAGCATCAGTTTCCTTCCGGGTTGTTGCAGCCGTTGAGGACACCAGAATGGAAGAGGGAAATAATCACCATAGATTTTGTGTCTAGGCTACCTTTGACGTCGACCAAAAAGGATTCCATTTCGGTGATTGTGGATCGATTTACTAAGTGTGCACATTTTGTGCCAGTGCATACTACGTATACCTTGGACACGTTGGCTGAGTTGTATATCTCTGAGATTGTGTGTTTGCATGGGCTGCCCAAATCTATAGTTTCGGATAGGGATCCATGATTTACCGTAAGGTTTTGGGTGAGTTTGCATCATGCCTTGAGAACTCGGTTGAGTTTCAGTACTTCATACCATCCTTAGATGGATGGCAGTCAGGGCGCGTGATTCAGGTTCTTGAGGATATGCTAAGGTGTTGTGTTATAGAGTACTAGGGAACATGGGAGAAGCAGATGTCGTTGGTGGAGTTTTCTTACAATAACATTTATCATGCTAGCATACAGATGGCACCTTATGAGGCATTGTATGGCAGAAAATATTGCACGCCCGTGTGTTGGGCAGAGGCGTGAGAAAAGTTTGTGTCAATGCCAATGTTTTGAAAGGCACAACTGAAAAGGCAAAGTTGATATGTGAGCGCTTGAAAGCAGCTGCTGATCGTCAAAATTCCTATGCGGATTTGAAGCGTAGGGATATAAAGTACCCTGTGGGTGATAAAGTGTTTTTCAAAGTGTCGCCCAGGAAAAAAGTGTTGCGTTTTGGGCGAAAGAGAAGCTTAGCCCGAGGTTCATTGAGCCATATGAAATTGTTGAGTGTTTGGGTCCTGTGGTGTATCGGTTGAGATTACCTCCGAAGTTGGGAAAGATTCATGATGTGTTCTATGTTTTGGTGTTGCGGAGGTATAGGTCGGATCCATCGCATGTCATGTCGGTGGAAGAGATTGAGTTGAGATCGGATCTTTCTTATGATGAGGAACCAATAGAGATTCTTGATACCAGAAGTAAGGTACTCCATGCAAAACGGTCGAGCTAGTTAAGGTGTTGTGGAAGCCCCGCGACGTTGAGGAGGCCACGTGGGAGTGCAAGTTGGATATGATGAATCAATTTCCGCACCAGTTTCCTCCAGGTAAATTTTGGGGACGAAATTTCTTAAGTGGGGGAGAGTTGTAATGCCCCGGTTTTAGGGCTTAGCAGTTTAGTGGGTTATTAGACGGTCCGATGGACCGGAGTAGAGATTCGAGTCAGTTTCGGGACTGTATATTTTTGGTGTTGGAAAAATTATGGAAAAATACTTAAAAATAATTATTAATTATGTATTTAATAATGGTGGAATCAATTTAGAAAAAATGAGTTTTGGAAGATGGTCATTTTGGTTAGTGACCAAAATGAAAGTTTTGAAAACTGAGATTTTCTAGTGACTAAAATGAAAAGGGTCAAATACTTAGAATCTTTAAGAAGCTGTTTTACCAATTGTTTTCTGATGATTTCTCCCTTAATTTAACTAATTTTAACATGTGTTTTAATTGGTAATTAAAGAGGATTTTGTTAAAAAGTTGGTTAACTTTTCTAAAACAAAAAAAATTACGTCATTTTCTCTCAACTTTTTCTCTCCTTTCTCTCCTTAGCCAAACACTCGGGGTTTCATCAAATTTCCAGAGGCGAGGTGGTTTCTATCTTGATTTTATTGTTTCAAATTGTTTTATAAAGATTGTTTATACAAAATCTTACAATAATCCTGTGTTTTCTTAGATTTTCACAAATCAATTGAGGGAGAAACTTCACAATAGGGGTAAGGTCCGAGATTTCCTCTATTGTATGGTTCTTTATTGAAATTCCCAAGCATTTGATCCTTGCTTTTGTGTTTCTAATCTGATTTTGATGATTTTCTAATGTTTAATTGAGTTATTTGGGGAAAAATGAGTTGATTCGCGATTTGGATCAGTTTTCCAGTAAGTAATGATGCTTTGATTTATATTTTGGATGTTAAATAATGTTGATAAGTGATTTTTATCAATGGAATCCTGAAACTTAAGAATCTCTATTTGTTTAGGTTGTTAGTTTTGAGGTTTTGTGGTGTTTCTATGGTTGAAAGGTTGTTGGAGGTGGTAGGTTGTTTTGGATCTGTTTTTAGATGTGTTTTCATGTTGAAAGTGATGCTAGGTTGATAGATGTTGGCTGGGCTGTGAATCAAAGTGTTTTAGTTATGTTTTCGGTTGTTGTTGAGGGTTAATTGTGAGGGTGTGGTGGAAATCCAAGAAGGATTGTGGTTGCTATGTTTAGAATGCATTATGATGCATTAATCCTCTGTTGTTTTGTGGTAAAAAGAGGGGAGATTGATCCGGAAGTGATTGGAGAAGCATAGGAGGCTTCGGACACTTGGTTTTCACATCGGAGAAGCGAGGTTTCGTGTATCGGTGAGTGAAAACGTGGATTCCAACTTTGGAATGTTTTTAAGGTGGTTTTTGGGAGTTTAGGTAGAGCTTGAAACACTTACCTAAGCTCGGAAGTAAGTAAAGGGGTTTTACTCTCTCGGTCGTGTTAATGTAAAATGGTTTTATGCACTTGTTTTGATTTACATGTTACCTACTGTTTAAGCATGATTTAAAGTATTGGACATACTGTTTTTAAGTATGAAATGTTGAAGGATGCACATGGTAAATGATCCTTGTAAGTATATGGTTTATACTTGTGTTAAAAGCATGTGATGTTGCTTTGGGAAAATGATTTGGTGAATTCTTGTTGAAACAGTGAGGTAAATGGAAAATGGTTAATTATATTGGCAAGTGATGTGGTTTTAAAATTGTTATAGGATATAGTTGGCCGACCATAGGATTGAGTGCACTGTAAAATAAGTCTCCTTGGATGTTGAGGGGTTTATACGGTGTACCGAATACTTCATCCAAGTACCCTAACAGTAGAGGGGTTAAACAGTACCGAATACTCCTGTTAGTGGGTTAAGCATCTAACCGATGAGAGGGATTGGTGTTCCTATGGGTTGAAAGTGTACCCAGTTGATATTGTACCCGGTTGTTATTGTACAACAATTGTGATTGTGTCTCTATTCCGGTTGAGATGGCTTGAAGTGTTGGGTTAACACTTGTGGAATTCATGTGTCCGATGAACTCTTTTGTTATTGAACTTATTAATGGTTACTTGAAAGACAATATAATTATTAATGTATAATGATAATGTATCATTGAAATACTTAATGTTGTATAATGTGATTTATACATGTTTCTCCTTAAGCTTTGCATTGGGTAGTAGTTCATGGGAAGGCTTAAGTGGAGAGTTAGCAATGTGACTTGCTGTTGATTAATGATACATGTAGCATATGGTTTAGTATGCTCGATTTAATGATGTAAAGTGCATGTTTTAAAATAGACATGATGTTTTAAGAGTAATGTTGAGTAAATGGTTTTAAATGCATTGATGGTGTTTTGTTCTGAGCTTTCCTCACTAAGCCTTGTGTGCTTACGCTCTCTTTGTCCATCAATGTAAAGAATTAAAGTCCCGGAAGGCAGCAAGGAACAAGGGTATCTTGACAAGATTTGTTTCCAAACTATGTTAGGGACTAGACTATAATGAATAAGGGTTATGGGGTACTTGTTATGTTTTGGGAGATGTTTTGTGGAACTCCCTGTTTGAGCATGTTTCTTTAGTTGCTCTTGGATTGTAAATATCCTTTAAGGTTTGATTTTTGGTGCTAGATTGCCTTTTGGTACGTGGTTTGGATGCAACATTAGGAAGCATGGCTATAGATGTCCTTTTAATGTTGGATGCTTGTTATGCTGTAGGAATGGTGTTGCTAGTTGGCTAGTGATATGTTTGGCATGTTGGTATTGTGTTTTAAGCATGTTGGTTTGATTAGAGCATGCTTCTAGAGTGAAAACCCAGCAAAATGTGACATTACAGGCCCATGCGTATCGATACGCGAGGGACCGTATCGATACAGCTAGGCCATTTCAGGCTTGTGGGATCGGTACAGGTAGTGTGTGTTTCGATATGCCTAGGCAAATTTGGCCTGGCGTACCGATATGGGTATGGGCGTTTCGATACGAGTTTTATCCTTTGGAATTCGCTCTTTCAACATGAACCCGCGTATCGAAACACCTAAGAGGCCTTATCTGTACGGTTTAAAATATTTCAAAAGTTAGGTAATTCAGTTAGGCGTACCGATACAGTATGGAAGTGTATCAAAATAGGGTGTTTCAAACCGTATCGATACGAGAATACTCGTATCGGTACGGACGACCGTTTATTCTGTTAATGTCACTTTTGGGCAGTTTTGCTTTCTTTGCATTTTAGTCCCTGAATCTTGCCATTGCGATTGTATGTGATAAAATGATCGGCTTGAGTTGGATTTTGTGGTACATGCATGAAACCTGACTAACCTAAGGATGGTAACTTAAAAGTGGGATTTTGGCTTGTATCTTGGTCAAATTACATTTTGGTCCCTAAATGGTAAGCGTGATCAATTGGATATTAAATTGATGTCGTTTGAGTTGGGGTTACACTTGTTATCTGCATGAACATGTAGGATTAATAAATGGCATCTAGATAAGATAAGATAAGATAAAAAGGAAAAAAATGGACCGAGTTTTATGTATCTCTGAGGCAAACCTAATGTAGCTTCCTTGATACGGACTAGCGGCTAGACCGGGTCAAGGGGGTTACATTAATAACATATTACCCCAACTTTACAATTTAGCCCTCAACACTTTACAAACTTCCCTATTTGTTCAAACAACAATCCAAAGCTTGAAAATTTGTTCTTACACCAATTCTAACTTTAGGAAAAAATTTCCATAAATTTTCCCTAATTTCCCTTTAATGCCGAATTTGAAAGGTCACTTTGACCAAATTTCCCAACTTGATTCAAGCATGAATTCAACCCCCAAACATCATATTCAAGCTTCTCACATCATTTCCAATTCAAATAAAAATTTTGCAAGAGTTTCCCCAAAAATAACCTATAACACAATTCATAAAAATTTTCACTATTTCAAGCATGAAACAACATCACAACCTCACATTCAATCCAATGAATCCTTAAAACATGAAATCTCAACTTGTTCTTCATAAACCCTAATCTCCAATCTCAACATATAAGCATGGAAACCACTCAAAAATTATACCAAATGAAAGAGAATTCAATGGAGATTTATTCTCGATTTCATGTTTCAACCTAAAAACTAATCAAATCAAGCCAAAAATTAAATAAAAAATTTCCTTACCTTGGCTAGGGAGGTCTCAGCCTTGGAGAAGAAGATGAGCAAAAATCTAGTATTTTCTTTCTTTATTTCTAATGCCAAATGTCATTTATTTAACTTAATATATTATAAAAATCTTCCTTAATAGAAAAATTACCATTTTGCCCCTTAATTATGACCAATTAGGTGTTGACACCTAATATTATCACTTTTCCATAAATCATTTTTAATTAAAAAGCATGGGCAAAATGACTAAAATGCCATTAATGAATCCATGTATTCACAAAAATGCCACTTGTGCACTATATAAAATACTGTATCCAATCGAATCTAAATCGATTAAAAACAATTCCAAAACGAAATCTCAGGTCCTGCAAGTCCTCTTACAACTCCCTTCAAAATTTCATCACATTCCGAGCTCATATGATTACCCGAATTCCATTTAAACTTTAAATGTAATTTTCCAATAATAGAAACATCGGATCGGACCAACATGGAAACCACTCATTCTGACCATCGATACATGAAATACATTATGAATCTTGTTCATTTCCAGAGGTAAAGCAAGTTGGTAAGCCATAGGACCAACTCTTTTTACAATCTCATATGGTCCAATGAATCTTGGACTAAACTTTCATTTTCGTCCGAAACACAGTATTTTCTTCCAAGGTGAAACTTTAAGAAAAACTTTATCACCCACTTGAAATTCAATTTCTTTTCTCTTTGAATCTACATATGATTTTTGTCGATCGGTGGCTATCTTGAGATTATCTTGTATAATCTTTACCTTGTCTTCAGCTTCTCTAATAAGATCAGGACCAATTATGTCTCGCTCTTTTAACTCGTACCAATTCAGAGGAGTCCTGCACTTTCTTCCATATAAGGCTTCATAAGGTGTCATTTTGATACTTGCTTGATAACTGTTATTGTAAGAAAACTCAGCTAATGGCAAATACTTCTCCCAAGATCCTTTGAATTTAATTACACATGCTCTTAACATATCTTCCAAAATCTGAATAGTTTGCTCCGATTCTCCATCTGTTTGAGGATGAAAGGTCGTGCTAAAATTAAGTCGAGTACCCAAAGCATTATGTAAAGACTTCCAAAATCTGGAAGTAAACTTTGGATCTCTATCAGAGACAATCAAGACTGGTACTCCATGAAGTTGGACTATTTCTTTAATATACAACTCTGCATATTTGTCCATAGAGTAATCTGTCCATAGCGGGATGAAGTGCGCTGATTTAGTCAATCTATCAACAATCACCCTGTAACACCCTTAACGTATACTCGTAGACCGAATATACATTAAAGATGTTACGGAATCATTAGAAGAAATCTTGACTTGAATTTTTTATACCAAAATTTAATTTGTAGTTTAACCGTTTCTCGGTTTTTAATTTAAAACTATGTCGTCTAGGTGCAGCTAGTTTTGACCCTGAATTGATTTACAAAATTTATAATTGAATTATTAAAATAAAAACAATGTAATTTAGGGTGAAAACTATGTAAGCTGCCTAAAATCTTTTTTGATTTTTAAAATTTTTACGCGATTAGGGCTAAACAATATTTTAACCATACCAAAGATTTTGCTAGTGTTAACAATTAGTATTTCTAAACTTAGCCACCCATAAAAGTATATAATTACGTTGTAAACTTATTCTATAAACAGTTCCACTTTAAAATACGTACATGCCTACTAGTCTATCAAATTATCCTAAAGATGTACTTACTGAACTTATTGTAGTAACTTGATTTTTCTCAAGTTTCTGCTCCTCCTCGATAGACGATTTCCAGGAAACCTATGTGTGACATAAGACACACGCTAAGTACGAACTTAGTGAGGCAGTTAAACTTATTTATTTTAAAAATGTGAAATAATGTAATACGATATGCCATATATAAAAGTGTATTTCGTTTTCTCTATAACATGGCAAGTATATCACAATGTACATATGTCATGTATCATAACTATCACATAAATCATATTATTATTGCATAATATATTCTCTATCATGGACATGCTTTCATCGTGTAATCATTTACATATCATGTGCTCTATCATGGTCATGCTTTCTTAATGTCATCATTTGCATAACATGTATTCTATCATGTATCATATAACATTTCTATCATATATCAATAACATTTCTATCATGTATGTCATGTAACACGTAACTTCATTTTCATGTATCACGAAATCATGTAAGATCTTTTTCATGTATCATGTAATCATGTAACATCTCTGTCATGTAACATCTGTATCATGTATCATGTAACATCTGTATCATGTTTCATGTATCATCTGTATCATGTATCATCTTGTTATATTATCATCGTGTCTGGCTAGAGGCCCATGGAAACCCCGTAGCCTATCTGCACCGTAGTGCCATATGGAGTACGTACTCGAGAGGACGCTCTTTGCTCCTCATATAAGGACGTTCTTTGCTCCTTATATAAACACCTCGTTAGTGCATTTACACTATGGGCTTGGATCCCCAGGGTTTATCTTGTTTCATTTTAATCTTGTCATTATTCATATTTCATGTATGCATAATGCATCATCATTTATGCAAACAATAATTCGTACCTGGTATTCCATCAAGCTTGCCATGTCAAGCAATGTATCATATCGTGTATTATAGAGAAATGCAATGCCATTTTCAATGTAATGCAAACATTTAGAAATGCACTCACCTTGGCCATTTATTAATATGCCTTACTAAGCTCTATTGATCCTTTCCTTTATAGTACCTCGAACCTTCTTTTGATTCAGATCCAACTTCATTTATCACATGAATATAAATAAACATTTGTTGGATTCACTTCTAACAATATTTCAATTAAGCTATTTAATCATCCAACATAAAAATTTTCCATAAATTTCTTTCATTCCTTATACTGTTCACAAACTCATTTTTGGTCCCTAATGACCATTTTGGATCTTCAAATAATTCCTCCAAGCTTGCTAACCAACATTAGACACAAATTGTCTCAATTTCCATGTTCTGTCAACTTGCACTACCATCAAAGAAATATTTCTATAAAATAATCTACAACTCGGAATTTGACTCCATTTGTTATGAAGAAACTAGATTCGACAAGATTTTCACCCGTATAAATTAATAGTCCAAATTCATCTCGTACGATTTATGACAAATTGGTTCCAATCTAATCGGAAATCTCCCAAAATATCTTACATTTTTATTTATGGCATTTATTCGATCCAAATATTCTAATTTCACTCAATACGATTTCCAAATTTTCTTCCTTTGAACTTTAAAGCTTTATAGCCACTAATAAGCCTTGTACGAAAAATTCGAGTAACACAAAAGTATCACTCCTGGGGGTGAACTATTCATTTACAGGGTTAGATTACATAACTTTTGGAAATTACACTTTGGTCCCTAAACTTTTCCAAAGTTCACACTATAACCCTTAAACTTTCAAAAGTTACATTTTGGTCACTAGTCAAAAATTGGGATATTACACACCCAAATGGAATCCTTTTTGCTTGGAGCCAAAGGTAGCCCTGATACAAAATCCATGGTTACTCGTTCCTATTTCCACTAAGGAATGGAAATTGGTTGCAATAAACCAGAAGGCACCAGATGCTCTGCTTTTACTTGTTGACATGTCAGGCATTTTGAAATAGACTCAGTTATAGCTCTTTTCTTTCCTGGCCACTAATATCGACTATTAAGATCTTGATACATCTTGTTTCCACCTAGATGCATGGTCAAAGGACTATAATGTGCCTCAAAGAGAAGTTCTTTCTTTAATTCTTCATCTTCTGGAATAAAAATTCTTCCTCGATAATACAAGCATTCATTAGACTTAATTTCAAAATCTTTGGTCTCACCATTTTCAATTTGTTTAAATATTGACAAACATTCCATATCTCTTTTCTGAATCTCCTTTATATGATCTACTAAAGCATGTCTTATTCTTAATTCAATAATAAAAGCACCATTTTCTTTCAAAGCTAGCCTCGCATTTATAGCTCTCAAGGCAGCAAAGGTCTTTCTACTGAGGGCATCGGCTACCACGTTTGCTTTACCTGGATGGTAATCAATAACCACATCATAATCCTTTAGGAGTTCGATCCACCTTCCATGCCTCAGATTTAACTCATTTTGAGTTAGTAGATACTTTAAACTTTTATGATCCGTATAGATGTAGCATCGTTCTCTGTATAGATAATGACGCCATATCTTTAAAGAAAATACAAACTCTGCCAACTCCAAATCATGGGTGGGATAGTTCCTCTCATGTGTCTTAAGCTATCTGGAAGCATAAGCCATTACCTTTCCCTTTTGCATGAGTACACATCCCAATCCGTTATAAGAAGCATCACTATATACTACAAAATCCTTACCCGATTCTGGTTGCACTAATATCAGAGCTTCAGTTAGAATCCTCTTTAATGTTTCAAAGGTTTCTTGACACTTATCCGTCCAAATGAATGGCACGTCCTTTCTTAATAGCTTAGTTAACGGAGAGGCAATCATCGAGAAATTCTTTACAAATCTTTGATAATAACCAGCCAATCCCAAGAAACTTCGAACCTCATAATATTCTTCAGAGTTTTCCATTCAATTATAGCTTGTATTTTCTTGGGATCTACTCTTATCCCCTCTGCTGAAACCACATGGCTGAGAAAAGTAACTTCTGATAACCAAAATTCACATTTTGATAACTTAGCATATAGTTTCTTTTCTCAGGGGATTTGAAGAACAACATGAAGATGATCATCATGTTCCTCCTTTGTCTTTGAATATACTAAAATGTCATCAATAAATACCACCACAAATTGATCCAAATATGGCTGGAATATTTGATTCATCAGATCCATGAATGCTGCAGGAGCATTAGTTAATCCAAGCGACATCACTACAAACTCATAGTGTCCATACCAAGTTCGGAAAGTAGTCTTTGAAATATCTTCTTCCTGAATCTTCAACTAATGTATCCAGATAGAAGATCAATTTTTGAAAACACAGCTGCACCCTTAATTGATCAAAAAGATCATCAATCCTCGGAAGAGGATACTTATTCTTCACGGTCACCTTGTTTAACTGGCGGTAATCTATGCATAATCGTATAGATCCATCTTTCTTTTTCACGAATAACACTAGTGCGCCTCAAGGTGGCACACTTGGCCTTATAAATCCTTGATCTAACAGTTCTTTCAATTGCGCTTTTAACTCTCAAAGCTCAGTCCGAGCCATTCTATATGGGGCCATTGATATAGGTGCAGTACCAGGTAACACATCTATTTTAAATTCTACTTCTCGATCTGGAGGTAATCCTGGTAACTTATCCAGAAATACATCTGGGTATTCTCGAACAGTAGGAATATCTTCCAACTTAACCCCAAAAGTTCGAGTATCCACCACATTAGCTAGAAAAGCTTGACAGCCTTCTAATAGCAGCTTTTTCGCAGATACGACTGAAATTACATTAGATAGAGGATTCATCCTTTCACCAACTACCATTACCTCATCACCATTTGAATCCCTCAATATTAGTCGTTTCAGATGACAGTCCACAATGGCATGATAAAAAGATAACCAATCCATTCCCAAAATTATTTGGAATTCTTCAAAAGGTAGTTCCATTAAATTTGCCGGAAACTCTATTCCCTGCACCTTTATCGGACAATTTCTACATATTCGATTCACTCTCGCACTCTGGCCCAATGCATTAGTCGCTATTATATCACTAGAGATAGTCTCGAATAGAATATTTCTTTCTTCAATCAACTTAGTACTAATGTACGAATGTGTAGAACCAGGATCAATCAAAACCAATACAGGCTTATAAAAAATATAGAATGTACCTGCAATGATTTATGGATCATCACAATCCTTATCTATCCTGATATTAAAAACTCGGGTTGGTGCACGCTTTTCTGGCTGTGAAGTAGACTCATATGGTCTTCCAGATCCACATCTTCCTCTACCTCTTTGTAGCATCACTGTGGATTTCTCTATCTATACAAGTCTCTCTCCAGATATCAGAGGGCAGTCTTTCACAAAATGGCCAACTTTTCCACATTTAAAACATGTTCTTGTCACCATCCAACATACGCCTGGGTGACGTTTGCCACAAACCGAACACGGCTAAGATTTAAACTGGGATAATGAACCAACACGAGAATTAGCAGTCTGTGCTTGTCTATTTCCTCAAACATTGCCTCCTTTATGAGCAAATGCAGTAGATTTAAATTTATTCCTATACCAAGAACTAGAACCTTTATTCTGCTTAGATGAAAAAGAAGCTGAAGACGTTCCCGGTCTCTTTATTGATTGTGAGGTCTGCTCTGTCATATCCTCTGAATGGACGCGTTCCATTGCCTTGGCTTGATTCACCACCTCTTGAAAGATAGGCAGATTCAATGTTACCAATAATTCTTTCGGTCTCTTATTCAGACCTTCAATAAACTAATCACATCGATCCTTTTCAGTAGGAATCAATTCTGCTGCAAACTGGCTCAACTTGTTAAATTCACACTCATACTCATAGATGGTCGGGTTTCCTTGCTTCAAGCTGGGGAATTGTTGTTTCATCTCTTGGATAAATTGATCTCCAATATATTTGTTCTTGAATTCCTCCAAGAAGAATTGCCAAGTAACCCGCTTGGGAGGAATGTGCATCGTAGCATTGGTCCACCAAAATCTAGCTTAACCTCGAAGTAATGAGACAGCTCCATCCAATTTATCAGTTTTCGAGCAGTGGAATCCCTCTAACATGATCTTTAAATCATTTAGCCACATATCGACAACCACGAGACCTTCATCTACTTCTCCTTTAAATTCAGGTGCTCCTAAACTCTTTAATTGTTTAGCAATTGACATTCGAGAAGCTGGGGGAGCTGGTGGTTGAAAACGTGTCAGAACTATTTCCAAAGCCTGAAGAAAAGTCCCATGATCTCGCATAGGCATCCCCTACTATGCTGGTGCTCTTCCCTGTTCTGATTGAGCCGGAGGGTTATTATTAACCTCATTATTTCCACTGCCGGCTTCTTCCAGAACCTCTTGTTCCATAGCTCATCTAGAACTTCCTGATTCAGACATCTATAACCACATAACTACTACATTAGTAAGGAGCAACATTCATCAATTATATAAACATCATTTAGTAATATTGATATTCTAGTGGCATGTACACACTTTTCAACAAAAGCAACTTCCATTTAGGCCGAGAACCGACTAAACCTATAGCTCTAATACCAATAAATGTAACACCCCTTACCTGTATCCATCAATGAATACGAGTTAGAGATGTCACATGACACTTGTACAATAGTTCTTATCTCAAAAATCGGTAAAATTTTGTTTCTTTAAAATGTAAACAATTTACTCTTTAATTAAAATAACATTTAATCGCGTAAAATTTAAACTTAATAATCTTAAGTTAAATTTGAACCTAGATTCAAGCAGCAATTAGTCAGTTTACTTCTAATTCACATAATTAATAGAACTGCCTAAAAATTGCCTAAATTAAAAATCATTTGAATAGCAAATAAATTACGATTAAATTATCTCTTTACTAAACATATTCATATCAGAGCAGCTCAAAACTTTTATAATTTACATGCCAACTAATAATATCAAAAATAACATCGAAGATGTCATACTGATAGTGATGTTTCGCTTTCAAAATAGATGATGTCTTCTGCTGCTGCTCCTTACTCCTACGCTCTTTACCTACGCGTGAAATATTCACACGCTAGGTATTCACTTAGTGATGCAACATAAACAAACAAAATACAATATATATATATATATCATATAGGATTATGAAATCGTAAAAATTGACTTGTCAAAGTCGTTCCACTATTATGTAACCTGTAAATCTCAAAATTCATCTATAAATATAAGACAGGTTATACCAAAACAATTCTTTTCACTTTCACTCTTAATTGAATTATAGCCCAATGTAAATTAAATGAGAATGCATGGTATGTGAGTCACTGTTGAGTATGCACATGTGCGGCATCAACTAATATGTTGTGCCATAATAAACCACTGTATCACTATATCACTGCTGTAATTTAACAGCATCACTGTATCACTTGGTCATAGTTGTAGAACACAACGTCACTGTATCACTATATCACTATACTCCACCTCATTGGCATGTCAATTATACCAAGAATCTCAATAATCATACAATGGGCTTTTAACCAATTCACTATTATGATCTCTTCACTTATTCAATAATATCAATAAATAAAGACATGTCACAATAACATATATAAGAAAAATGCAATGGGAAGTTCATACTCAAAATCATTTATAAATCATTTCAAAGCCATTTAATATGTATATAATTTACGATTCAAATCCTTTTTCTTTTCAGCACTCGAGGTTGACTTATCGCAAGTCTTTCTCATATCATAATAAAAATAAGTAGGAATGCACTCACTTGTTGCCTCACTAGTAAACTGTACTAATACTTTCAACTTTACTCTTGTACTTTTTCTTTATCAACAGCCTGGCTTGTATCTCGATTTTGATCCCGATCACGATCTACACAATATTTAACAACACATACGATTCAAAGTATATGTTAGTATAATACTAACATCAATACATATTAGGAATAATATTCCTAATAATTCTTTTAATACCAACTTCATATTATAATATCAATGTTAACTTCAAAACTTCAATTTCAAATCAACTTTCCACATTAATCACATATTTCCCCAACTTTACAATTTAGTCCTCAACACTTTACAAAATTCCCTATTAGTCCAAACAACAATCCAAAGCTTGAAAATTTGTTCTTACACCAATTCTAACTTTAGGAAAAATTTTCCATAAAATTTCCCTAATTTCCCCTTAATGCCGAATTTGAAAGGTCACTTTGACCAAATTTCCCAACTTGATTCAAGCATGAATTCAACCCCCAAACATCATATTCAAGCTTCTCACATCATTTCCAATTCAAATAAAAATTTTGCAAGAGCTTCCCCTAATTTTTCAATTTTCCCCAAAAAACCTATAACACAATTCATAGAAATTTTCACTATTTCAAGCATGAAACAACATCACAACCTCATATTCAATCCAATGAATCCTTAAAACATGAAATCTCAACTTGTTCTTTATAAACCCTAATCTCCAATCTCAACATATAAGCATGGAAACCACTCAAAAATTATACCAAATGAAAGAGAATTCAATGGAGATTTATTCTCTATTTCATGTTTCAACCCAAAAACTAATCAAATCAAGCCAAAAATTGAATCAAAAACTTTCCTTACCTTGGCTAGGGAGGTTTCGACCTTAGAGAAGAAGATGAGCAAAAATCTAGTATTTTCTTTCTTTATTTCTAATGCCAAATGGCATTTATTTAACTTAATATATTATAAAAATCTTCCTTAATAGCAAAATTACCATTTTGCCCCTTAATTATGACCAATTAGGTGTGGACACCTAATATTATAACTTTTCCATAATCATTTTTAATTAAAAAGCATGGGCAAAATGACTAAAATGCCATTAATGAATCCATGTATTCACAAAAATGCCATTTGTGCACTATATCAAAATATTGCATCCAATCGAATCTAAATCGATTAAAAACGATTCCAAAACGAAATCTCATGTCCTTCAGTTCCTCTTACAACTCCCTTCAAAATTTCATCACATTCCGAGCTCATACGATTACCCGAATTCCATTTAAACTTTAACTGTAATTTCCCAATAATAGAAACATCGGATCGAGCCAACAATTTTATATTCGATTCACACCCTTATGTGATCTATTTATTTATAGAACAAAAATAATTATTTGGAAATTACCATGTTAGTCCTTGAACTTTTTTCAACTTTTCACTTTGGTTACCAAATTTTAACATTTTACATTTTAGTCATTGAACTAAAACCACCAACTTTTAATTCTTTGCAAATTAGTCACTAACCAATTATTGGGGTATTACATCGGGATTATTTTTTTAATTTATTTTTCATCACGAATCTATAACGGAAATAGCGGTCAGTTATCGCCGTTATTGGCCGTTACTCGTTATATTGCGGCCGCGATCTTCCGCGATCGGTGTGATTCCGCTTAACACCGTTATTTTTGGCAATACTGATTTTGGGCGGCGACGTTACTGCGACATAGAGGCCGCGATCTCATTATCGTTCCGAGATTTAAATCCCTGATTATTGGGAAAATAACCATTTAAATTGTCAACGTTCTTCTTCGTGCATTAACTTCACCATCAGTTCCTTTATGTTTTATTCACACCCAAACACAAATTTTATTTCTCTTTAGGCCAGTTTGGTTTCGCACCTATAACACTTCCAAGGATACAATTTTGTGCAGTAGAATTGAAGTAAAAAAATTGAATCCAGTTCTGCTCTTCAGAAAACATTTTGCAAAAAATAAAAATAAAAATAATGAAAAAAGAAACTTAAGAAACCAATAATTGATATCCAATGAAGCAAGTCAAGGGTCGTCTCTTTGCTTTTCTCAATAAATAAAATAAAATAAATGCAAGGGGACAAGAAAGAGCAAGGAAAGAAAATAAAAAATGGTAGTTGGGAGCCGCGTTTTATGACTTTTATTCATTACATCATTTACCGGGATTGCACTTGATCAGATTCTCAGAAAACAACATTACAGAAGAAGAACCTGTGATTTTCTTTGTTTCTCAAGTTTCCAGTTTGACAAACAAAATTCAAGCCAATGGGTTCTTGTTTACATTCTATTCCATCTTTCTCTGAAGTTTTGAAGGAGATCAAATCCAAAATCAGACTAAAAAATCCTGTACTCTTAATAGATCACTTGCAGATGAGTTATGTTATCGAATTTCACTGTCCGACATCAAAGCTGCTACCAACAACTTCCACAAAAACTCGATTATAGCCAAAGGTGATACGGGGTTTATATATGGAGGCACGATCAATGATGATTTCTATGCTATCAAACGCTTGATGCCGACCAGTGATTCACACCTACCGCTCCTGGAGTTGAGATTTGGAGCGGAGTTTCTCTGCCAGTTACGGCACCCGAATATTTTATCCCTCATTGGTTTCTGCGACGAGAAAAAAGAGATGATCCATGTGTATGAATATGTAAACAATGGGAGCCTTTATGATAATCTCCATGCCGAGAACTATGATCCGATCCCATAGAAGCGAAGACTAGAGATATGCATCGGTGTAGCTCGAGCTTTACATTATCTTCACACGGGAGCAAAGTTTGTACTAATCCATCGCGATGTCAGTAGCAAGAACATCCTTCTGGACGACCAATGGACTTCGAAACTCTGCAATTTCAGTTTCTAAAAGAGGGGGCCTCTTAGCATATTATCAACGGGTACAGTTTCCATTGAAGTAGAATCAGATATGAATTATACTTTTGCATACTTGGCTCCGGAGGTAGCAATCACTAGCAGGGTAACGCATAAATCTGATGTTTTTTCATTCGGGGTTGTTCTGTTTGAAGTTCTGTGTGGCAGACGCGTATTCGATGCAGAATTGGAGATGGACCAGCGATTTCTATATCTTTGGGCACGTAAATGCATTGAGAATGGAACAGTTTACAGAATAATTGACCCATATCTGAAGGGAAAGAAAGCTCCAGAGTGTTTGATGAAATTCTTGGAGATTGCTTATAGTTGTGTCCAGTATGAGGTAAACAAAAGTCCCACCATGGGTGAGGTGGAGGTGACATTGGAGCTTGTGTTGGAGTTGCAGAAGCAAGCAGAATCCGATTTGGAGAGTATAAATCCGGAAGCTGAATTTATGTGTGAAGAAGCATCATTTTCATGTACCATTTAACTGTTAGCTTAGATCATGGTAAATGCAAATAAATCATGAATTATTATTGTGTTGGGACTGTAGATATGATTTCAGTTTTCCTCCAGATTTTATTTTGACCATTTCTACCTAGGGAGGGTAGAGGGAATTTGTTCCTAATGGATTTCCAACCCACAATCTAAGCGAGAGGGAAGAGTGTCAACTCAAAACTTTAACCACTTGCTGTAGAGGTTGTTGACTTTCCCTAATTTTTAAACGTTTGAAATATGAATGTACCACAAAATCATTTTACTACTAATAAATGAATATATCCTCTCTTGTTTAAACTTTTATTTTTAAACATATAATTTAAAGAAAATACTTTGATACACAAGCTTCAATTTTTAGGGTTTATGAATTTAGGTTAGAGTTTAGGATTTAGGGGTTTAGGTTGTAGGGTGTAGAAATTAGGATTTATGATTAGATTTAGAGTTTAGGGTTTAAGTTTTATGTTTAGGGTTTAGGTTTTATGTTTTAGGCTTTAGATTTTATAGTTGAAATATGAAGGGTTGTGTATTTTTTTACACAGCTTGTGTATCAAAATATAACTCATAATTTAATATATTGTAGACGTGATAAGTGTTGTGGTCATCCCCTAGGCCACAACCAGGTAGTTGCATCAGGACCAACCATGTGTGGGGCCTCATGGTTTGGTAAAGAATAAAGTGTCTTCATTTCAAACATTATAATGTTTTAGGAAAAGTGTAAGCATTTCAAGCATTTCTATGGTTAGGGAAAAGTGTCCTCGTTTCGATTAGGTTAATGCCTACTCGGGTCATTTCTATTATGTTATTTTCGCATATATGTAGGGGGTGGATAGTTAGAAGATAGTTGGGTTGATCCACAGGTAAAGATATTGTCTAGGCACACCATCGAGGCAACTCCTACCGCTCCAATCAATTGTGTGAGTAAGTCTTCTTTTGTAACCCGATCATTTCTTTTATTTAATAAAATCACTTTTTCTTTCGAGGATGGTAGGGGTCGACTATGGGCATTTCCTATGCCCTACGATATCGACTTGTGGCTTGAAAGATCATGATGTGCCTTAAGAATTGATGCATCACTTACTTTATCTTAAACATATTAACCGAGAACAAAGCCTGACTTGATCGGGAAGCATTCTTTTCTAGTGCCGCACGACATACCAGTCGAGTGAACGAAGGTATGTCCGTGATGAGCATGCAAGGGAATGAGAGTGACAATGTTCCCGTGATGAGTTAATTTAATTTTTGTTTATTATTACTAATTTCTACTTTCAATTAATTTCTCCCATTATAAATTATAATTAGCGTAGAATTTACAACCAATTGGTTTAGTGAGATGACGCACTAGATTTCATAATTATGATCAGAGATTTGAATTCTAGCGTTGTGAATGGAACAAATTATGTTGAGAGGGTCATCCCCATAACGAGTCTCTACAGTACCCGATCCGAATTAATCAACAAATGAGTTGGATACATATGGCTAAACCAAAAAAATAACCTAGAATTTTAAAAAATAAATTACAAATTTAATCAACAATAAAAAAAACCATTTTATTTCCAATCGTGTTTTTTCCCCTCCAAAATCTTGGTTAAATTAAAATTCATTTTTATCACATAGTAATTTTTTGATTTTTGAAATATTTCTGGACATAACAAATTATTATTAGGTTTAAGACTATTTTTATCGTTGTAGTAGTTTAATTTATCAACTTTGTCCCTATATTATTTTTGTATCAATTTATCTCTTGAAATAGTCCAATTGCATCATTGTTGCCCCTTAATCGATGGAAGCCAACGTTGACCGTTACGATTCTGATGTGGCGATCAACAGTGTGGTGTGACGGTCAACTATGCTGATGTGATAGTCCACATGTGAAGATGATGTAATATAGAGGCAACGCTGATTTTTTACCCAGTTTGAGGGTAAAATTGTTTTTCTGATTGAATTCAAGGGAAAAATTGAATTTTTAGACAAAAAATACAAATTTAAGGAAATATTAAAATTTAAAATATTCAAATAACGTAAAAATATAAAATTAATGAAACATTTTAAAATAATATTAAAATTACTTAAAATAAAAGCATTATTAAAAATAGGTAAAACCAAGGACATTTGCATTACAACGACAAAGCAGCAGAAAGACAGAATTTTGCATAAAAAAAGAAAAGATGACTAGAGTTATAAAAAATGCAAATAATAAACTAAAAATACATAAATGAATGCATGAGATACTGATGTATGGACAAATTAATCAATAAATACAGAGGAAATACATGCTCTTTAGAGAGCTATCACACCCCAAACTTGAGTTTTTGCATGTCCTCAAGCAAAATAGAAATCAACAAGGTTTAACAAAGGTTTATGAACAATTTAGCTACTTGAATTATCTCAACCATGAATGAATCAATTGTATCTACATGATAGAAGATTGCATCAACAACTCAAGCATAAGAATAAATGAACCTGCAATTCATTAATACATAACATCATTCCTATCATCTCAGATTCTTTCTATCTAACAACATTTATTTAATATAACACATAACAACTATATAATATATAGATAACATTTATATAAATATATATATATATATACATTTTTTAGCAGCGAGGGATATCAAACAATGAATGCATTCCAAGATCATGAGAAGTAAGATGTTGTACAACGAACCCCTAGTGAATACTTCATTACTTTGACACACACTCATACAACGACAGCCTTTGGCCAAATTCATTTTTCTAATGCATGCATTGGAGTGTTCCCCTTAAGCTACTCTCTTTTTAGACCCACATTGGAGTGCCTTTTATTTACACATAACAAGGTCTATTAACATACGTAACAGCAGCTGAACAAGGCATAATTCATCTAAAATCAAAGAGATGATGCTAGGTATCCATTACTCAAGTAAGCAAATCCACTCATGTAGAATTCTAATGCAACATTCGGTCAAATGTAGCCAATCAACACATAAACAATTAACATGATTCAAGATTTAAACATCAAATGTAAGCAAAATATTTAGAACACAAAACAAAGCTTGCATTTGCTTAATTTTTTTTTGAAATGGGGTGCTTTTCAAATCCGAAGTATATACCCCCAAACTTAAAGATTTCATTGTCCCCAATGCAAAAAATGCAATGAAAGAAAACGTAATGCAGTTATTATTATAAAGCAAATGCAATGACAATAACTAAATGCAATTACAATGATAATGCAAATGTAATGACAATACTTTTTAACAAAAGGAAATTACATTACATGATATGCATGCCTACAAAAATCTAAAAGACTAACTCAATCAAGGCTCTTGTGGAAGAGGTAGCATGATGTTTCTTCTTCTTTCCCCTCTTTTCTTCCTTGCGCTTCTTTCGTTGCTTGTCCTTTGACTTGGAGCGTTTGCACTTTTTTTTCTTCTTTTGAGTAATAACATTCAACTCATCTTCAATTTCTTATTCCATTTCGGCATCATCAACTATCCTTGCAATAGAAAGGAACTAAGATGGCGCTTTGTAAACCACCATCGCAAGAGGATTGTCTTCATGTTCTTCTACTGTAGTGACAACTTCAGCTAGTCTCACTGCGTCTAGCTCCACTTCGGGTCCTTCAGATGTTGCATCCATAACCTTGGATACAATAGACATATCATCAACAGTAACATCTTTATCAGCTTGTGTACTTTCATCTTCTTCATCTTCATCAACATCTTCGACAATTACTTCTTCATTGTCAGGAAAGGTGGGAATTGCGTCTACATCAATTGTATTGTTTAGATCAAACAAGCAATCCTTGATTATTTTGCTCGAGGCTTCCTCTTTCTATGTATCCCCAACAATACTCATATCCTCAAGAGAGTTTACAGATTTCTTTGGAGGTTATGTTGTTGTTACATTGGAGGAAAAGTCGTAACTGCGGATTATAGGTGGAAATTCTAGAAATTTAAGGATAGTGACTGGAACAACTCTACTCATTGCAGTAAGAGCAGACTTATGCCACATCTTGACATATGCATAGACTAAATTTTGTGCGAGGTCTAAAGTGTAATGACCCAGATTTTAGAATTAGAGGGTTAGGTTAATATGAGGTTTTGGGCCTCAAGTTTGAGTCAAAATATTAGGCCTTGAATGTCTATTTGATCCCAATTTAGTGTTTGGGCTATTGTTGGGTTATGTTAGAGGGGTAAAGGGGCAATTCCCCACCAAGCATGTGTAAAAGAGAGGGAGAAGTTAATATTTTCTGTAGAAGGGTGTAAGAGACGAGCTCACCCTTGTCTCCTTATTTTTCCATCTTCTTCCCTATTTTAAAGAGTGAGTCTCAAGTTAAAAAGAGTGATCTTTGTGGTTTAGAGTAGAAATCCCGGATTAAGGCTTGAGAGAAGAAGTTTCAGCATCAAGAGATCTACCTTTTGAGGTAAGAATGTCAAAGTTTAGAGTTGGATGAAAACCTTGGGTTTCGGAGGGGTTTTGTGAGGATAACGGGATTGAGGGGTTTAATATCATTTTCTAGTTATGTTAAATCTACTTTAGTTCTCTTTTATCTCTTGACAGTTTTGTAATTCGTTTTACAATATTTGGGGTGTAGTTAAAGAGCTTGGTGAGCATTCTAAAGCTCAAGGCAAGGGCAAAGCTTGAAATTGGGGATAGCAAGGTTGCTGGTTCTTTTGGGAAGGTTAGTACACTTCCAATTCCTTGTTTCCTGCATATCATAAGGGTAATTGCCTTGTATGTCATTTTTGGTGTTTTGAGCTTGCTTGAATGATCTTGATGGGTGTTAATGGTGAAAGTTATGATTTATGTTAAAAACTTGAAAAATTGATAGAAACCGACCCTAAACACCTTCCATAAGTTGTAGGTTGAGATTTGGGGTTACCAAGTTGGTTTGGGGGTTAAAGATGAGAAATTTGAACCTCAGACCTAAAAATCTGGGTTCGTGTACTGGTACGGGTGGTTCAGTACCGGTACCCCTCTCTAGGAAAGGAGGCAAAACATGAAAAGCGTACAAGTACAACTTTTTAAGTATCGGTACCCCTTTTATGAATGAATTCAAGTAGTATTTTGCGTACCGGTATGTAAAGGGGTGTATCGGTACCATTGTTCCATTAAGTTTGAGGATCGGTACAGGGGTAAGCTATCAGTACTGGGTCCCGATACGCAAGGGGGTGTATCGGTACGGGCTTAAAACCAAATTCTTTTGAATGTAAAACGAGTATCTGTACTCGAGGAGAGTACCGATACCTATAGTGGTGTACAGATACCCATATAGGAGTATCGGTACGCAAAGAGCAATTTGCCCGAGAAAATTGAGTTTGCGTTCGGGGGTTTCATAATTCAAAGTAAAGGGCCCAGTGGGTCCCTAAAGGTAGAAATTAATTGTAAAATTGAGAAACCAAAATTCTAATCCCGTATGTAATAAAATGAGTTTAAAATGGGAATGAGACTTGTGTAATGCATGACTTAATTAACGGTCATTAACGTATTGATATTGTAATGTTAATTTGTACCATGTGAGCACTTGGTTAATGAGATTCGGATGTCCGAGGATGTGTTGCAACACCATGGTAAGATGAGGCGATGGAGGTTATCGATGTTATGTGACCCGGGCCTCATCCGTGTGTTCTCGAGGGATGATTCCAAGCAGGGTGTATGTTCCAATGCTATGTAAAGGGTGTATGTTCTGACTCTACGTGACCCAACTTCACCTAGAGTGTATATACCTATGCTAGGTGACCCAGCCTCACTCCTTTATAGTATGGTATGGTATGTTGGGCCTTGTGAGCCCTTAATTGTTTGGATGATTGATTATATTGATTTCATGTGTTTAGGCGAACAAAGTAGCGCCACATGATATTCTTGCCTGATTAATCATTGTTTGACTACATGGTTATGCTTATGATTTGCATGAAACATTGTAGAATAGAGGTTTATCCACTGAGATTTCGAGCTCAGCGTTTGGAATTGTTATTTCCTTACGAAGGTCTTTAGGTTGCTGCATGCTTTACAAGGAGCGAACAAATAGGACTTTAGTGCATCGATATGTGAAGAGTACAACACTTAGATTTGTAGGGGCAATATATTAATAGGACCCTTATATTTTGTATCTGTAACTCCTTTTGATTTATTTTCTCTATCGAATGTTTTAAATTAATATGTTTTAATTTAGAGCTTCAAAGTAACGCTTGAATGTTTTGTATAACTCTTTTTAACGATAGTATGTTTTATGAAATTTATGGATTTGGGCAAACCTTGCTTGCAAATTTTTGTATATGGGTTTGGGCTTGTGGCCCAATGTGACACCAAATATAGGGTGTTACATTTAGTGGTCTCAGAGCCTATATTTAGCCGGTTCTAGGAATCCTTAGGGTGATAGAGAGTCATAAAAAGGGTGTTTAGTGAATACATGCCCACAAATCAAGGTCATACTCATATCAAGGCTAAATATCTGATGCAGTAACCTTGTTTGTTTATCTATGCAGTTTGATTATGCCTAGAGGAACACATGATCCATTGGAGAGTTGGAGCTCTCGAGAGGAGAGCTATGATGAGGACTTCTTCCTAGAGACCAATGAAAGGTCGGAGGGTGAGAGACACCAATGAGCCAACTACTTCTTCCATCTGTATATGGCGCTTGATCGGATAGTGAAAGCTATCCCAAGAACTCCTGCTACCCCTCATGAAGCCCCAATCAAGAGGATTCGTAGATATGGTGTAACAGACTTCTTGGGGTTGGGACAAGATAACCCAATCAAAGTAGATCAATGATTGATGGATACGCGTTGGATTCTACGTCAAATGGGATTAGAGCCAAAAGACAAGTTAAAGTGTACCCTTTCTCTTCTAAAAGAGAATGCTCGCGAATGGTGGAAGACCGTGGAGTTAGGTTGGAACCTTAACCAGCCCACTTGGGATAATTTTCTTGACGCGTTTGAGAAGTAGTATGTTGGAGAAGCTCACATGGACAGTTTATGTAACACCATTTTCCCGCATTTGTTGCCAAACACGAGTCGGTGATGTTACTTAATTAAATTAAGAATTTATTTTTCTAATTTTTGAAAAATCTGGCGGCCTGAACTATCCTCTCTTAATTTTTTTTTATAAATTTTTGTAAGCTTCAAAACTTCATTCGGAAAAATTCCTAGTAAACTAGATTCATCAGGCTATCAATCCATAAAAATTAGAGATCTTAACTCATGGCACACAAGTGCAGAAAATTCGTTAAATATGCACTACAATGTAGATCTGTTGTCTGGAAATTCTGACCTCGCATCGAATAAAAATTCACAACTTTTGGTACAAACCTCAAAATTATTCACCATTTTTTTAAAAATAAACTAGACTCAATTTCAAGTTCATACATATAAAATTCAACATCTAAATCAATCTATGGAATTTATGACAATATTTCAAAGTCACTGCATAAAACAGACCATCAAGATTGTTTTCACTTGTTTCAAAAATGAGTTCACTAAAATTTTCATAAACCATTTTAACTAACTTAATAAATAATACTAATCCAAATTTTACCATAATCATAAATAAATATAATGTTAGTAGAGTTTAGTTCCATTATAATCTTACTAACTACCCATAAACCATCCCAAATCATATACTAGTAATTCTAAACCATATTTAAGTTATAAACATACAAACTAATGAGTAGTTTAAAATATCATTTACACAAAATATGCAAATCCATTATTATACATGCAGCTACTCAAAATATGATATCGGATGTCAAAGCATTACTAAGATAACCTGTAATTTCCCTTCGACCTCAGGATGATGCCAAAACGTTCCTGCTTACGAACCACGTGATCAACCTACGTGTGCACAGACATAATACACACGCTAAGCATAACTTAGTGAGGCATTATAAGTAATCATAAAATCATGTAATAGAATAAATGAAAACATGGTTAAGCAAGATCATAATAAATCTTCTTTTAGTTCAAAATCATCATATATAAGAGAATGGTGATTTTCATTTACTTTAACTTTGTAATTGGCCCAAGAATTATATAAAGAGAAACTAAAGTATGCAAGGTCTGTACTCCTTGAGTATTGGTCATCAAAGTGACGATAAACATATAGACACATAAATGTCGGCATCATATAGGCATAAGTGCTGATAAACATATAGGATTCGAAGATCGGTGTGTAGAGTCCTTGACTACTGGACCTCTAATGGCATGCCACTATACTGTAACTCTCTATCATTACTTGGGAAATAAAACCATATCATATACTTGTAAAATCATCATGTATAAACAATTCATATATCACCATTATTCAGTAACATTTTGTCATAACAAAATATAACAGAGCAGTTCATACCCTATTATATACTAGCCTTTTTCTTTGCCTATAAAATATCATATAACTTATACAAATGCCACGTTATCATTTTAATAAAATAAAGTAAATAGAATTCTTAAAATTGTACAAAACATATTTTGAAACATACGAATGCACTCACCTTAGATGTCTCACTAGCTACTTATACCAAAACGTATCTATTCTTAAACTCCTTCTTTGTCATTCAACTTGTTTCGATCACGAGCTTGCTTGTTATTTGTATGTATATTAAATACATAACACAAGCAATTTTTGAGTACATACTCATTCTATACAAAACAATGGAAAGTAACTAAAATAACTGTAATACCCCAATATTTGCCTAGTGACTAAAATAAAAAGAATTAAAAGTTTTAAAGTTTTGTGGCCAAAGTGAAAAGATGAGAAAAGTTTAGGGACCAACATGGTAATTTTCCCAATAATTATTTTTATGGCAAAAATGAATAGTTTATCCCGATATAAGAATTTTGGTGGGAATCATATTTTTGGTATGAGATGTGTGTGAAAAGCTATAAAGGGGATAAGTTTCAGAAATTAATTCGAATGGCTATTCGAACTCAGAAAATTATGAAAATTTTATGGAAGTCCTAGAAAGATCAGAAGAATATGATATTGTGGTTTTTGAATCATTTTTATTCGATTATATGTAGTATTGGGTGAAATAGGGGAAAATTGTATTTTTGAAGATAAGTTGATTCATTAAGGGCAAAATGGTCATTTCACCCTTACTTTATGAATAATTATGATTTTTAAGGATAAGATTAGGCAAGTGTTGGCTTGTGATTGGTTATAATTCAAGGTCAAAATAGTCAATTGACTATTAAAAGGATTTTTATATTAAATAAGGCTTTTAATATGCCATTTGGCATAAAAATCAAGAATTAGAAAAGTTTGGAGAAATTTATCATCTTTCTCTTCTTGCCGTGGGGTTCCAAGCAAGGGTAAGAAAACTTTGTTTCAATTTTTAAGATTGTTTGATTGAATTTGAGCTTTAGATATGAAATAAGAAAATGTTCTCCATTGAATTCTCAATCTTTTGGTATAAGTTTTGCTTAGTTTCAATATCTCTAAGGTTGAGTTTGGTAATTAGGGTTGATAAAGAGCATGATGGAATTTTGAGTTTTAATGGTTTTTCATGTTGGAAACATGCTTGTGGTGTTGTTCTATTGTTTAAATGTTGAAAGTTCCATGGAAAACCTAGTAGTGACTATTCGGCTACCATGGAAAAATTAAGGGAAATTATGACAAAAATGTGTTTGATGTTGGAAATGATGAGAATGATGTTAGATTAGTATGAGTTTGATGTTAGGATGAAGAAATACCTATGTTCTTGAATTAAGGAAAAAATAGGGTTTGAGCCAAGTTTAGAATTTTAAGGTGTTAATGAAGGAAGAATGGTTAAATATGATGATATAAGTGGTTTGGAATGAAAATCCCTAATTATTTGGCATTAGGGACCAAATTGCAATTTTTAGAAAGTTTAGGGATTTGATTGTTGAACTTGTTTTTGAAGAATATTGGGTTGAAAAATCAAGTTAAGTGATTTGGAGGTTGATTTTGAAGTTTATTCTAACTTTTGGACCATTTTGTGAATTTTGAAAAATTTATGGACCCTTATGTTAATTTTTAAAGTTTGGGTCCTAGAGTGTGAATGGTGAGAATTGTAAGGATTTGGCTTGAAAATGATGTTTAGAGACTTAAAAGTGTCCTTACGCACTAAAATGTAAATTTTGGGAAAAGTTGGAAATTTAAAGAATAGTTTAAGAAATATTGGTTCAAATATGGAAATTTTATCGGATCATTTTTTGCAAATAATGGATAGTTATTCATTTACTTTCCATTATTTTATATAGATTGAGTATGTTCTAACATATGCTTTGAAATGGTATATGTTATTTTCATCTAGATACCGATAAAGATCAAGGTCGTACTAATAGACCGGGAAAAGAAAAAGTTCGAGACTAATCGAATAGAAAAAAGGGCATTACAAGGCAAAGGTGAGTGCATATATGTTTTTAGCATGGTAATTTATTTTAATGTTTTACAGATTATGGCAATATACCATGAATATTATAAAGCATATTGGGGTATGAACTGCTCCAATATAAAATGTTTTACGTGATGTATGTATGGATATTGTGTCATTTGCCCTTAATTGCAAGAAATGTTTTTAAGGTTGCCCTTGGTAATGTAAAAAATATATTAGTCGATTATGGATTAGGTGATTTAAAGGCATCACCAGTCATATAAGTTGGTTAGTTTGTTTAAAGGCACCATCAACCATATAAGTTGGTTAGTTGGTTTAAAGGCATCATCAACCATATAAGTTGGTTAGTTGGTTTAAAGGCACCATCAACTATACAAGGTAGTTAGGCGGTTTAAAGGCACCATCAACCATATAAGGCATTCTATGAGTTAATGACACTTGAAGAGTATTATAAGATTGCTGACACTTCAATGTGTATCATAAAGTTATCGGCACTTTAAAGTGTCATATATGTTATAGGCACTTATTTGTGTCTGCAAGCAATAAAGAATAGTACTCTTAAAGTACATGACTCTTATAATAGTACTTAATATTTACCTTGGGCTATATTCTTGTATTATAAAGTATGTAATTTTTCATGATTATCAGGTTTTGTAAAGTATCGTGCATTATAAAGATTTCATATATGTTCCTTATTTATGCCTCACTAAGTTATACTTAGTGTCTATTTCTGTAATGCACGTAGGTAAACCGGAGTAGGACTGGACGAAGCTGTTGCATCAAAACTCTTTTGAAGACATAAAGTTTTTAGGTTATTTTCAGTACTTATCACATCCTAGTTTTATATGTGAATAGTGGCATGTACAAAATAATTTGTCTATTTTGTTAAACTGTTTAAAATCGGCATGCCTTGTGATAGTTTTGTTTATGTATCTTGAATAGTACATGATATGTATAAATATTGTGTTTTATATTAGAATTTAGATATAATGAAATTATTATCTATAAGTTAAATAAAAAATTTAAATAGTCCTAATTTTAATGCAATATAAATTTTAAATTACTGTGACATTTCCGACTCGTGTTCGGTGTATGAATACGGGAAGGGGTGTTACATTTTTTGGTATCAGAGCTACAAGTTTAGCCGGTTCTGGAGTAATTTGAATTCAAAGAAAGTGTTTAAAAGTGTACATGCCACTAGGATGTCGTATTTACTTGAAAATGATAATGCAATTGCTTATTAGTTAAACGAATGTTATGAGTACAGATGTCAAAGGGAGTAGGATCCCGACATGCTACTCAGCAGCTGGAGCCTGAGAATGCTCCAGAAGTTGGTGAAGAAGTACCGCAGCATGGACGATAGGGAATGGGTGACAAGCTTTAGATGCAATAATAAATATACCTCATTTGATTTATGTATCTAAAGAGTTAAACAAGCTGCAAGCTCCCGATTTTAAAGGCGACAGTGATAGAGACCCAATGTCTGCTGATTTCTGGCTAAGTGATATATAGACCATGTTGACCCGGATTAATTGTGATGACCAAGGAAAGTTGGAAGGTGCAGTTTCCTTATTGAGGGAACAAGCTTTGATATGGTGGAACAATGTCACTGCTCGTGTTCATGAAGAGGTGAACTGACAGTTTTTCATCCGTGAGTTTAGGAGGAAATGTATTGGAGATGCCTTCATTCGGGAAATGAGGCAGGGGTTCCTGGACCTTAAGCAATGAGATCGCTCGGTGTATGAATATGAATGCGAGTTTAATAGATTGAGTAGCTTTGCTTCTGAATTGCTACCGGATGAGAGAGTTATCACTGATAGTTTTATAAATGGTTTAGATGCCAGATACCAAGAAGTGCTGGTGGCAATTATTCCCAGGGACTTTCAAGAAGCCGTTAATAGAGCCAAAGCCATGGAAATTGTCCGAGAGAAGGCTGAAAGAGAATCCCAGGGTTAGAAAAGAAGTGTTGAGATATCTTTTACTTCACAATCAACAAAGCGAGGTAAAGGATATTCACAACAGAAAAGATCTGAATTTTCAGCACCCCAGGAACAAGCAAAACAAGCTGAAAAATTCAAAAATACTTCGACAACAACAAAGAATTCTAGAAATCAACAAGGTCCTCCCCGATGTGAGAATTGTAATCAGATACATTTTAGGGAGTGTTAGAAGATCACAGGAGCATGTTTCTGTTGTGGCGAGATTGGACATTTTAAACGTGACTTCCCAAATCAAGGTGATAGATCGGTTCAAATAGAAAGATCTATTGGACTACAAAGAGGCAGAAGTCGAGGATATGTAGGATCTTCCAGAAGGGGTTCTCAAAAGGAAACCGAAGCTGATGCAGGTCGAGATGATCGAGCTTCAACCATAGTTTATCATATTCGGACATATGATGATAGAGAAGATAGAGAAGAACCCAATATTATTACAGGTACGCTTTGAAAATTCGAGGACAATTTTTCTTAAGGGTTGTAGTACCCCAATATTTGCCTAGTGACTAAAATAAAAAGAATTAAAAGTTAGCAGTTTTAGTTTAGTGACTAAAACGTAAAATTTTAAAGTTTGGTGGCTAAAGTGAAAAGATGGGAAAAGTTTAGGGACCAACATGGTAATTTTCCCAAAAATTATTTTTATGGAAAAATGAATAGTTTATCCTGGTTTAAGAATTTTGATGGGAATCAGATTTTTGGTACATGATTTGTGTGAAAACCTATAAAGGGGATAAGTTTCAGAAATTAATTAGAATGGCTATTCGAACTCAGAAAATTATTAAAATTTTATGGAAGTCCTAAAAAGATCAGAAGAATATGCTATTGTGGTTTTTGAATCGTTTTTATTCGATTTAAATTCGATTCTATGTAGTATTGGGTGAAATAGGGGAAAATGGCTTTTTTGAAGATAAGTTGATTCATTAAGGGCAAAATGGTCATTTCACCCTTACTTTATGAATAATTATGATTTTTAAGGATAAGATTAGGCAAGTGTTGGCTTGTGATTGGTTATAATTCAAGGGCAAAATAGTCAATTGACTATTAAAAGGATTTTTATATTAAATAAGGCTTTTAATATGCCATTTGGCATAAAATCAAGAATTAGAAAAGTTTGGAGAATTTTATCGTCTTTCTCTTCTTGCCGTGGGGTTCCAAGCAAGGGTAAGAAAACTTTGTTTCAATTTTTAGGCTTGCTTGATTGGATTTTAGCTTTAGATATGAAATAAGAAAATGATCTCCATTGAATTCTCTATCTTTTAGTATAAGTTTTGCTTAGTTTCCATGTCTCTAAGGTTGAGTTTGGTAATTAGGGTTGATGAAGAGCATGATGGAATTTTGAGTTTTAATGGGTTTTCATGTTGGAAACATGCTTGTGGTGTTGTTTCTATTGTTTAAATGTTGAAAGTTCCATGGAAAACATAGTAGTGACTATTCGGCTACCATGGAAAATTAAGGGAAATTATGGCAAAAAATTTGTTTGATGTTGGAAATGATGAGAATGATGCTAGATTAGTACGATTTTGATGTTAGGATGAAGAAATACCTATGTTCTTGAATTATGGAAAAATTAGGGTTTGAGCCAAGTTTGGAATTTTAAGGTGCTAATGAAGGAAGAATGGTTAAATATGATGATCCCTAATTATTTGGCATTAGGGACCAAATTGTAATTTTTAGAAAGTTTAGGGATTTGATTGTTGAACTTGTTTTTGAAGAATAGTGGGTTGAAAAATTAAGTTAAGTGATTTGGAGGTTGATTTTGAAGTTTATTCTAACTTTTGGACCATTTTGTAAATTTCGAAAAATTCAAGGACCATTATGTTAATTTTTAAAGTTTGGGTCCTAGAGTGTGAATGGTGAGAATTGTAAAGATTTGGCTTGAAAATGGTGTTTAGAGGCTTAAAAGTGTCCTTAGGGACTAAAATGTAAATTTTGGGAAAACTTGGAAATTTAAAGAATAGTTTAAGAAATATTGGTTCAATTATGGAAATTTTATCAGATCAATTTTTGTAAATAATGGATAGTTATTCATTTACTTTCCATTATTTTATATAGATTGAGTATGTTCAAACATATGCTTTGAAATGGTATATGTTATTTTCATCTAGATATCGATAAAGATCAAGGTCGTACTAATATACCGAGAAAAGAAAAAGTTCGAGACTAATCGAATAGAAAAAACGGCATTACAAGGCAAAGGTGAGTGCATATATGTTTTTAGCATGGTACTTTATTTTAATGATTTATAGATTATGGTAGTATACCATGAATATTATAAAGCATATTGGGGTATGAACTGCTCCAATATAAAATGTTTTACGTGATGTATGTATGGATATTGTGTTATTTGCCCTTAATTGCAGGAAATATTTTTAAGGTTGCCCTTGGTAATGTAAAAAATAGATTAGTCGATTATGGATTAGGTGATTTAAAGGCATCACCAGTCATATAAGTTGGTTAGTTGGTTTAAGGGCACCATCAACCATATAAGTTGGTTAGTTGGTTTAAAGGCATCATCAACCATATAAGTTGGTTAGTTGGTTTAAAGGCACCATCAACTATAAAAGGTAGTTAGGTGGTTTCAAGGCACCATCAACCATATAAGGCATTATATGAGTTAATGACACTTGAAGAGTATTATAAGATTACTGACACTTCAATGTGTATCATAAAGTTATCGGCACTTTAAAATATCATATATGTTATAGGCACTTATTTGTGTCTGCAAGCAATAAAGAAAGTACTCTTAAAGTACATGACTCATATAATAGTACTTAATATTTACCTTGGTCTATGTTCGTGCATTATAAATATTTTATATATGTTCCTTATTTATGCCTCACTAAGTTATACTTAGTGTGTATTTCTGTAATACGCGTAAGTAAACCGGAGTAGGATTGGACGAAGTTGTTGCATCAAAACTTTTGTGAAGACATAAAGTTGATAGGTTATTTTCAGTACTTATCACATCCTAGCTTTATATGTGAATAGTGGCATGTACGAAATAATCTATCTATTTTGTTAAACTGCTTAAAACCGGCCTGCCTTGTGATAGTTTTGTTTATGTATCTTGAATAGTACATGATATATATAAATATTATGTTTTATATTAGAATTCAGATATAATGAAATTATTATCTATAAGTTAAATAAAAAGTTTAAATAGTCCTGATTTTAATGCAATATAATTTTTAAATTACTGCGCCATTTCTGGAGTAATTTGAATTCAAAGAAAGTGTTTAAAAGTGTACATGCCACTAGGATGTCATATTTACTTGAAAATGATAATGCAATTGCTTATTAGTTAAACGAATGTTATGAGTACAGATGTCAGAGGGAGTAGGATCCCGACATGCTACTCAGCAACTGGAGCCTGAGAATGCTCTAAAAGTTGGTGAAGAAGTACCGCAACATGGACTACAGGGAATGGGTGCACCTGCACAGGAAATGGCGGTGCAAGATCGGGGCACATTTTTACAAGCTTTAGATGCAATAATAAATAGACCTCCTTTGATTTCTGTATCTAAAGAGTTAAAGAAGCTGCAAGCTCCCGATTTTAAAGGCGACAGTGATGGAGACCCAATGTCTGCTGATTTCTGGCTGAATGATATATAGACCATGTTGACCCGGATTAATTGTGATGACCAAGGAAAGTTGGAAGGTGCAGTTTCCTTATTGAGGGAACAAGCTTTGATATGGTGGAACAATGTCACTGCTCGTATTCATGAAGAGGTGAACTGGCAGTTTTTCCTCCGTGAGTTTAGGATTAAATATATTGGAGATGCCTTCATTCGGGAAACGAGGCAGCGGTTCCTGGACCTTAAGCAAGGAGATCGCTCGGTGTATGAATATGAATGCGAGTTTAATAGATTGAGTAGGTTTGCTTCTGAATTGCTACCGGACGAGAGAGCTATCACTGATAGTTTTATAGGTGGTTTAGATGCCAGATACCAAGAAGTGCTGGTGGCAATTTTTCCCAGGGACTTTCAAGAAGCCGTTAATAGAGCCAAAGTCATGGAAATTGTTCGAGAGATGGCTGAAAGAGAATCCAGGGTCAGAAAAGAAGTGTTGAGATATCGTTTACTTCATAATCATCAAAGCGAGGTAAAGGATATTCACAACAGAAAAGATCTGAATTTTCAGCACCTCAGGAACAAGCAAAACAAGCTAAAAAATTCAAAAATACTTCGACAACAACAAGGAATTCTGGAAATCAACAAGGTCCTCCCCAATGTGAGAATTGTAATCGGAAACATTTTGGGGAGTGTCGAAAGATCACATGAGCATGTTTATGCTGTGGCAAGATTGGACATTTTAAACGTGACTGCCCAAATCAAGGTGATAGATCGGTTCAAATAGAAAGATCCGTTGGACTGCAGAGAGGCAGAGGTCGAGGATATGTAGGATCTTCCAGAAGGGGTTCTCAAAAGGAAACCGAAGCTGATGCAGGTCGAGATGATCGAGCTCCAGCCAGAGTTTATCATATTCGGACATATGATGTTAGAGAAGATAGAGAAGAACCCAATATTATTACAGGTACGCTTTGAAAATTCGAGGACGAATTTTCTTAAGGGGGAATTGTAATACCCCAATATTTTCCTAGTGACTAAAATAAAAGGAATTAAAAGTTAGTGGTTTTAGTTCAGTGACTAAAACGTAAAAGTCTAAAGTTTGGTGGCTAAAGTGAAAAGATGGGAAAAGTTTAGGGACCAACATGGTAATTTTCCCAATAATTATTTTTATGGCAAAAATGAATAGTTTATCCCGTTATAAGAATTTTTGTGGGAATCAAATTTTTGGTACGGGATTTGTGTGAAAAGCTATAAAGGGGATAAGTTTCAGAAATTAATTCGAATGGCTATTCGAACTCAGAAAATTATGAAAAATTTATGGAAGTCCTAGAAAGATCAGAAGAATATGATATTGTGGTTTTTGAATCATTTTTATTCTATTTAAATTTGATTCTATGCAATATTGGGTGAAATAGGGGAAAATGGCATTTTTGAAGATAAGTTGATTTATTAAGGGCAAAATGGTCATTTCACCCTTCCTTTATGAATAATTATGATTTTTAAGGATAAGATTAGGAAAGTGTTGGCTTGTGATTGGTTATAATTCAAGGGCAAAATAAGCCAACACTTGTTTATTCTTATCCATAATAATAAAAAATAATCAAAAAGTAAGGGTGAAATGACCATTTTGCCATTGATGAACCAACTTATCTTCAAAAATGCCATTTTCACCTATTTCACCAAATACTGCATAGAATCGAATTTAAAACGAATAAAAATGATTCAAAAACCATAATATCATATTCTTAAAGTCTTTCTAAGACTTCCATAAAATTTTCATAATTTTCTAAATTTGAATAATCATTCGAATTAGTTTCTGAAACTTATCCATTTTTAGCTTTCCATACAAATCTCGTACCAATAATCTGATTCCCACCAAAATTCTTATATCGACATAAACCATTCATTTTTGCCATAAAAATAATTATTGGGAAAATTACCATGTTGGTCTTTAAATTTTGTCCACAAACTTTGAAATTTTACGTTTTAGTCACTGAACTAAAGCCACCAAACTTTAATTCTTTTTATTTTAGTCACTATGAAAATATTGGGGTATTACAATTTCTGATGCCAGTTTTCACATTTGGTACAAGGAAATCGACCGATTTATGAGTATGAACAAGAGTTTCTACAGTTGAGTAGGTATGCTCTAGAACTTGTTGCACAAAGAAGATGAAATGCAAGCAATTCAATAAAGGTTTACAGAAAAAAATACAGACGTTGTTGACGGTGGATCCACCAAATGTGTTCTCCAATTTGGCCGCTAGTGCCAAGTCCATTGAGTAAGTGCAAAGGTTGACGTATGGTCAGGTTGGAGGCCATGCCAATGCAAGTGGAGGGAGTTATTCCCACACTAATCAGTCTCAACCCTCTTTGATAAGGAATCGAAGAAATTGGAACCAGAGAGATGGAGCATAAATTAGTCAAGGAGGTCTAATCGCAGGTCAGCCTCTGCGGGGTGTAGGAGGCCCAACTCCTCTTCAGCTATGAGTTAAAGAGGCTTGTCTAGAGGATCTTATGCATCAGTATGTGCTCAGTGTGGGCATAAGCACCATGGGGAGTGTTACAACAATGCCAAGGTATGCTATAGGTGTGGATCACTAGACCACTTCTTGAGAGACTGTCTTAAGGCCTTGGATGTCGCCCTGGTTCAAAATCACAGGAAATCTTTTGCAGCACAGAGGGGCTGCAGTTTTGCTAGAGGAGGGGTGAGTCATGCGATGGGACATCAAAGTGGTGGTACCTTCTAATCGATAGTAAAGGCCCCCGTGAGACAATATGCGATCAAGGCACATGAGGACTGTGAGGCTACTGATGTTATTTCAGGTATGTTCACTTTGTTTTATGTTCCTGTTATTGCTCTTGTATATTTGGGGTCTACCTATTCCTATATCTCTAGTAGGATATTAGAGTAGTGGGTAGTACCTGACAAAAATGGCATCAAACTCTTGGGGTATGCTGTGTTAGTTGATAAAGTTTATAGGAGGTGTGCTATAGAGGTTCAAGGTACAATGTTCCCTGCAGATTTAATGGTGCTACCATTTCAAGAGTTTGATGCCATTTTAGGGATGGATTAGCTGTTTAAACATGATGTAAGTTTGGGTTGTAGAACTAAGAGTTTGAAACTCTGTGTTTCAGATAGGTCCTGACTTGCTGTTAGAAGTGAAAGAAATCCTTGTCTTTCAAATGTGGTGTCAGCCTTGACGGCTCAGAAGTTGATTCAACAGGGGTGTAAAGTCTTCCTAGCCCATGTATTGGATACAAAAGTTGAGAGCCTGATATTAGAGAATCTTCAGACTGTTAAGGAGTTTGTTGATGCATTGCATTTTTTGTCATTTTGGTCACTAAGTTAGCTTTTAAGCTACTAACTTAGTAACAAATGACCTTAATACTGTTTAGCAAAATTTTTGGGTGTTACAATTCTCTCCCTTTTAATAAAAATTGTCCTCGAATTTTCAACTCATATCTGATCCATTGTTACAAGTACTACTTCTTCAATTTTACCTTGATCCTTCTAATAACTTCCTTTATATTACATTTACTTGAGAAAACCACTATTGATGAAATCTTCTGATTTCTTAATTCTTGGTCTCTATTAACCGAGTTGGCTATCCATTAGAGAAGGTTTGATTTACCTTCTCACTTGTACAAAATATCCTGGGAGATGCCATCTTATTTCTTGACTACTCTTAGTATTGTATGTCAATTTAGCCATTGGAAAATATTTCTAATCTGCCTTCCAAAGTTTAAGTAATCCATTCCAATTGTCCACTAGTTTGTGGAGGAAGAACGATACTGAATCTTAATTCAATACTCCAAACCTCATGTAAATACTTCATAATTCTTGGAATAATCTTTAGACTTTTATTGGATACAATAAGTACAATGACACCATGTAGTTCTGACTATCTCTTCTTAAAATACATGTCTATACACTTATTTAGCTTTACAAGATGAGATAAAACATGCAGATTTAATCTAACTATCCATAATCACCAGTTGAATTCTTTCAGTTCAGATTTACTAGCAACCCTCTTACGAAATACATTGTACTTATTTACATATTCCTACAAATACAAGAAGTACTTAATACCCATGTTGTCTCTTTCTAATTAAATTTGCAACTCTTGATACTCTTGGTTATTTCCATGATGTATAATTAACATACTACATTGATATTCTGTGAATAGCTTTCCTTTCAAGTCACTATCACTAAAAATATAAATTCTTCTTTATTAATATCATTAACCATCAATCTCAATCTCATGTCCTGATTTTCATCTGATTCAGTTTGCTTTTCATCAAACATTCTTTCTTTACCAGGTTAACTATAATTCCCGTCTAATAACTTCCTACTACTAAGTTTTCCAGCTTTCTTTCTCATAACTCAATCAATGTTGACTTATAGAGAGTTGTAGTCACTTATTCTGTGCTCGGATAAAATTCAAACTATATTTTTCTGGTCCAAAAGAATTCCTAACACTTGTCCATAAACATTTCTAGAAAAATCTCAGATAGTTGAAACGTCTTCTATTAAATACACTTCACCTTTACTACATAGCTTTCTTTGACTAAACTTGAGCAATTAATTCTTCAAAAAAAATTTAAACATGTCTTCTTATATTCACACCTGTCTCATGTACAAATAACCAATTCATCTTGAATATAATATCAGATTCTCAAAATGGTAACTTTATAGAAATTTCCAGAATTCAATCACTTAGTTCAATAAAGAACATCTCCTACCAATTCGTGTTGCCTAATGCTTATGATTCTCATCACTTTATTCTTATTGATTGTTTCTATCAAAATTTCCCTAAAAAGAAGTCTTATCTTATCCAAGATACCTCAACCCTATCTTTATCAGGCTCTACTGCCAATTATTCAGACAAAACTAACCTTTTATTTAACTTATTCAGTTCCAACTCATGTGTACAAATAGTACGAATATCTTGAAATCAGATACTATTGAATTATTTCCATCATATACTAATTATTCATATCTTCAATTTTTTGGGACAACTACCAGATTACATCTTCAGCCACTACTAACATTGCCATATTCGATCCTCAAGCATATATATTTCCCAAGTAAAGATACTTATTCTTCTTCTTACTTCTTCATATCCGAATATCTTAATTTATCAAATATACTCTTAACATCATTTAATCACAAACTTACAGTCCTACAATAGTCTTTTACCTTGAAATGTGAGCCCTTACTATCTAAATTTCTTTGTAATTTATGTTGTTATAAACATAAGTGCATATTGAACCTAGATTTTGCATTGTAAGGAGCTGTTTAATGAAATTTTGGGGCGTTACAGTCATGAATAGTAAAATCTACTGGAAATACAAACTTATCCACACGAACAAGCATATTTTTAATTTATCTAATCGGGTAAGCTAGAGATCTATTTGCTAGTTGCAATGTGACTGCAGTGGGTTTCATTTCTCCAATGGCTACCTTCTAGAAAGTTGATAAAGGCATTCGATTAATACTAGCCCCCAGATCACAAAGAGCTTTGTTAAAATAGTGATTTCAAATAGAATAAGGAAGATGAAGCTACAAGATCGTTCATTTTTCTTGGTAAATGAGTGGATATAAGCACACTGCACTCCTCTATGAGTGCAATGGTCTCTATAGCACTGAACTTTTTCTTCCTAGATAGAATTTCCTTCATGAACTTTGCATAATTAGGAATCTGCGTAAGAGCATGCTTCAAAGGGATTTGCACTGTAAGCTATTGCAAAGTATCTTGAAAGAATTGAAATTGATTGCCAGACTCAGTATTCTTCAATTTCTGAGGAAATGGTGGAGATAGAGCATCTGCTGATTGTACCGACATCTGACATTGTGTTGATAACTTAGATTGTAAAACTAGTGGGAACTGAATGATAACTGAAGGATCATCCTCCGCCATGCCATCCTCCATTCAATCTTTCAATGTATTATCAGGATTTGAAGACTCTCCATGCTATGGAGTAGAAACATGTGATTATTGTGTCGAATCAATAGTTTTCTTACCACTGCAGAGAGTAATAGCCTTGCAGTGTTCTTTATCATTGACTACTGAGCTCTCTGTATTGCTAGAATGTATGTTCGATTGTCTAGAATTCATATCAGTAACCAACTGCCCCAATTGAGCTTCTATAGTATGGATTGACGAAGAGTGACCTTGTATTATAGATTCAGTTCGAGAAAAGTGTTCTCGCTTAATTTTCACAAAAAGAGCAAATGGATTAGATATAGATGATGAATCAAAGTGACTAGTTTGTGAGTGTATCTGAGACGGTGCTCCACACTGTGATTGCACACCAAACTGCGATTGTTGAGTTTGTGAAAAAGAATATTATGGTTGCATCTTGTTCTGTTGTAATTGCAATATAGCCCGTGGTGTGAATTGTTGCTGTGGATAATTGAAATTCCCTTGTCTGACACTGGAATTACCTTAAAATGGATTCCCAGAGCAGAATACTCAAAAATTTTGTATAGAATTAGAGTTACCCAAAGATTTCCTTGTAGCTGTATGGTAAGAAGTACCCATGGTATTGCCTTGCATGTTGCTTATATAGCTCACACTTTCTGCATGTTGTGGGCAATCTTCATAACTATGGTTCTCACCACAAATCTCACAAGAGAACATAGGTGTAGTGGTTTGTTGAGCTAGCTTAATGGAAGCAACTTCACTTGTAACCTCCATATTCTTGATTTTGTTATCCAAATAAGAAATCTGAGCCTTTAGAGAAAAGATATTATCTAGCTTGAAAACTCCTGGTTTAGCTTTGCATGAAGCAACTCTCGAAATAAGATATTGAGAATCATTCTGAGCAAATTGCTCTAACACACCAACAGTAGCAGTATAGGTGCAATCAAGTAAAGTTCCATTAGATGATCCATCGAAAAGATGTCTTGTGGCCGTATTCAACCCATTGTAAAAGATCTCAATTTGAGTTTTTTGTTGAAGGCCATGGTTGGGACATCGTCGCAATAATGACTTGTATCTTTTCCATGTAGTGTAGAGAGTTTCATCATCCAACTGATAATAAGCAGTGATGTAATACCCTGATTATTAGCCTAGTAATGTTGCTCTTTGGCCCTCAAGACAAATTATGATTATAGTGATATCTTATAAGTTGAACAAATAAGTTCAAGACCAAATTACAATAAAGAGAAATTTCATATGCTTTTATAGAAGGGACCTCATCGAATCAATAAAGAAGTTTTGTAGTTTGCATGCAAAAAAACTTAAAACCATGGCCTTGGACACTTGTTCAAATGAAAATCATGCAAGGTGTTAGGGGTAGGGGAAGTCGCGACATTTCTGTCATTTGGAGAGAAGAAAACATTGAGTCATCATCTTCCTCCCTTAATCTCCCTAGCAGCCGAATAGCGTGAGAATGAGAGAAAGTCTTAGTGTTTACCTTAGCTTAAATTAAGCCTTGTTCGAATGGTATTGTTTGGAAGGTATGTTCTTTGTTCTTTTCCTATGTGATCTTGTTGTGATTTAGATCATTGTATATGTTATGAAATGGAGTACAATCGAAGATGCATGCATAGGAATTAGCCTAATTAGAGGTTTTAGAATATAGTAAGAAAAGTTCCATGATTTGAATTTGATCAATGGGGTAGTAGGATTCAGCAATTTTGAAAGATACATGCTTCTACTTAGAGATTGAAATTATGTTGTGAAATGTTAGGCCATTCAAAAATTATGTATATATGTTTGTATATGGTTTAGAGTTGTGTTAATGAATGTAAGAATCTATGTGGACTGATTTGGTTATATACATATATTGTGTACATGAATAATTGGGACTATTTTGGTAGTAATAAGAGAATGTGGACTGTTTTGGTGTATGAAAATGTGTACACATAAAAGGAGTCTGTTTTGCACCTATACTAACATTTGAGGACAGTTTTGTAATATTTATATATAGAAAAACATGAATTGGGGACTGTTCTGTATGGATACATATTCATAGAAACTATTTTTGCAAGAATTATGTACTTCATGGTACGATTAAGGATTGATTTGTATGTTTGATTGTGAAATGGACTGTCTAAAGTATACATAGGTATAAATACATGCCTAAGTGACTTGAATGTACGTAGAAGTAATAGAATTTGACTTTGATGTGTATGTATGTTTATATATATATACATATACGTGAACATTAGACAACCTTGAATGTGTAATTGATTGAGTATGAATTTTGGACAACCTTGTAACTGTAATTGGAATGTTTAGTGGAAATGTAAGTGAATGAACTTTGACATGGGTATTGTTTTGTCTAGATAAAGAGATATTTGAGGAAGCAAAATCTAGAGGCCAGTAAAGTTGTAGAGAAGCAAACATGAATAGTGATTTGAGATCAAACATAGCTAGATTACTTGTGAGTGTAGTTTAAAGTCTCGGGATAGGTTCAAAACCTTCCTGAGCTCGCTTTATTGTTAATTTCATTATTTGTTACAATTACATACATGTTGCTTGCAAACATTAAGCTAGAATGCAAGGTAAGTACTTGTTTATAAGTACAAAGTAACAAGGAATAGATATATAGATTATTTAGACTGGAAGCTTTATATGTTAAGCATGATGAAATGCATCTTTTGTTCATGATAAACTTTTGAAAATTGAATAATATGCTTATAAGGGAAACTACATGTGATATGTGTTAATGGAATTTTTGCTATGTTGTTTTTCGAACATGAGAAACGTCTTGATGAGAAATTCACATAAGGTGAAAACATATATATATATATATATATGCCTCATATGACAAGCGCAATGAGTTTAATAATATGATATTTTGATAAAGAATGGTTCTTACTCCATTTCCAAATAAGACACAATAAATGTGAAAGCCTTGGTTTGGGTCAGTCTTAGGTATAGTTGGCACGCCATAGAGTCCACAGAGCTCATATTTGGGGTGGACTACTGTAATACCCTAATTTTCTTCTAAAATTAAAAACCCTAATTTGAGTAAATCCCTAATTAAACCCCTAATCAAATTTGGTGACCAAATCAAAAAATTTCAAACTTTAGTGGTCATTCGGTTAACTAAGTGGAAGTGGGGACCCTTCCTACGAGTTTTACCCAATGTGGGCTTTAAGCCCCAGTTTTATGACCTTGACTGACTCTTCATATCTCATTTTGAGATTCAACAACCACCTTTCCCCTTTTTTTCTCTCCCTCAATCTCTCCCTCTCGTTTTAGCACCCTTCACCCTCCTTGCTTCTGGTGAGCTCCGATCAAGCCTTAGCGTCGGCCATCCGTTAATCCGAGATCGTCGGTGTACTTCCCATGTCGTCCTGATTAAAACACGGATAACTATTATCCTAAATCATTGGCTGTTCAATCAAAATCGGCGAGAAACTAGTTTAAACATTCCTTTGCGCCACCATCCATTCTTCTCTTCTGCCGTGTTTTCCTTTGTGTTTTGGCCGTTCTCAATTTGGTAAGCCGAACATGCTGTTTCTATGGTGTTTGGGTTTTGTTTGAAATGTGGGCAAGGGTGTCTGTGGCCGACCTTGCCGGCGTTGTGGCAGCGACCTAGGTGACCCTTATGTTGCCCTTGTGGTTGCACTCGCGCTACCGCGATGGCCTTTCATCGCCCGGGTATTGTAACCCTAACCCTTGATCGACAGCAAAGATGTTGTGGGGTGTGTGTGAGTGTTGTTTGGTTGGGCTGAATCTAAGCCCGAACCGGTCTAGCAGATCTGTATGGAGGGACCTAGTGAGATAGTGGCCGAATCGGGCCCAATAGTTGGGATAGAACCAGACCATTTGTGTGAACCAACCCGACCGAACCGGATGGATAACCCGACCTATTGACTCGACCTATGACCCGTTGACCAACCCAACCCGACCCGAGCTAACGTCAGCGTTGACTTTTTGGCTGACACTAACGTTGATTTTTTGCTGACGTTAGTGCTGACTTTTTCTCTGACGTCAGCGTTGACTTTTTCTCTGACGTTAGTACTAACTTTTTGATGACGTTAGCGTTAACTTTTTGGCTGACGTTAGTGTTGACTTTTTCTGACCCAAGTTGACTCTACATTTTTTGACGTTCTGATTCCAAATTTGCTGCTCGTTTTCCCAAATTCAAACGTAAAAGACCGTTTTGCTATCTAAAATTCATTATAGTCAAAATTTTAAGAATTTTGAATATCAGAATCTAATCGGATATTATTGTGTTCAGGTGACGTTAACTCGGAGCCTGAGAATATTCCTCCTCCTCTACCTGTTCGACCTCCTTTGGCACAGCCTGCAAACTCTGCATGTGAGTATGGTTCCGTTTAGTGATTATGTTAGTGTGGCATGGTAGTAATAAATAATTCTGCTTTGATGACCTCGTAGGTGTTAACTCTATCCGACCAAATACTAGAGCTGAGCGTGAGAGACGTCACTCTCGACGTTGAGTTATTAGCTGCCTAAGTTTTGTCTCTTCTTGTGCTATATCTTTTTGTGCTCTATGTTATGCGTGCATGTTGTATATATGACTAAATGAATGGTCTGTGATTTATGGCATGTTTTCTTGGATGGCGTGACACGCATCGGATATCAGAATCGGACTAAAATAATATCGGACATATATCGTATGCACTCGGATTAAATTAATATATTGGATATACTCTCAAATTCAGAAAATATAATTAGAACATGTCATATCACTTGGGTTGGGAAATTGTACGGGGAAGTTCAGTGGGTTCACCTTTCAGGCTGAATTCTGCTTCAGATCAATGGTTCCACCTTCGAGTCGTTCCACTTCGGATGGTGACGATGTAGTTAGAGTGGTTCTGGGGAACCTTATTCTTCGGATGGTGTATGGAGATGGGTGCATGACATTACATTTTATTTCTCAGATTGTATGAATATGTATTTTGTGATGACTGTTGAACTATGCTTGTTGATCGGATTTCTGTTATGTATTTTTTATTTGCACTTTAGAGACACACTGAGCTTCACAGCTTACTCCCCCTAGTTCTTCTTTCATATACTCAGGCTTAGGCGTACGGTACTTGGAGGATTTCGTTTCATCGGACTATATCTTTTATTTCAGTATGATTATTCGGACGTTGAACTTTATACGTTATTATTTTGGATCCTTTTGTATTTGGGACTTGGGGCAGTATTATTATTATTTTGAGATTTAATGGTTTGTCATGCATTATTTAGATTTTTTTGAATTTTATAATGTCTTTTGGAATTTTTCTAAATGACTACATTTTATTTAAATGAGTGGTTTTGATCTTTTATAACTAAATTGTGATTTAAATTATTAAACCTAATAACCTTTCTTGAGGGACAAGTTTTTCAAGCTTAACTTCCAAGATTCGACTTAAGAAATTAGGTCAAATTTAGGAGGTTACATTTGTGGTATCAGAGCCTAGGTTCAACCCTCGGACTGTGTGGCTCGAATGAAATTTTTAAACCGAAAATAATTTTGCATGCATACTAAATATTTTTGGGGCAAAACTGGAATTTTTAATAGCTATAATTTTTTAAGGATTATGTTTATTTTGAATAGAAACTCCAAGTACCGACTCTAACTTAGAATTATCTTCTTTTTTATTGACTACTATGCCACCTCGTAGGAGTACTAGATTAGCGACCAGGCGTGGTCGTGGCTGAGGCCGTGGCTGAGGTCGTTCTATCGCTGTTAGAGTGATGCTCCGCCTCTTACGGATCTGCCGCAGGATCAAAATGAGGTACACGATACTGATGGAGAGGAATAGTGAGACAGTGGGCATGGATTCTATTACAGTGCAGAGGGAGTTGCTTCGTTACCTCTGCCAGTCTGAGGGCATGAGGAAACCTATTTCTACCAAGTTCTTAGCTGCTGGGATGACCATATTTGATGGCAAGTTGGGTACAAACCCGGCTGATGCGAAGTATTGGCTGAAGAAACTTTAGCGTTTGTTTGTTGAGATAGAGTACCCTGCCGACCGAAAATTGAGAGCTGTTGTATCATTGCTGCAGGGTGAGGCCCAGAACTAGTGGGAAGCAGAGGAAAAAGTTGCTCCAGTCAGCTAGATTTCATGGGAGTTTTTTAGACAGTCATTTTCGGATCGGTATGTAGGGCCTGCATATCTAGCTAAGTGCCGAGATGACTTTATGAATCTGGAGTAGAATGATATGAGCGCTAATGATTATGAGATAGAGTTCTTGAGACTTCTCCAATATGTTACGGGGCTGGTTACTACAGAGAAAGATAAGTGTGATTGGTTTCTAAGAGGGCTGCATTTTTCTATCAAGATCGGGGTTGCCTTGCATCAGGATAAGGAATATAAGGAGATCACTCAGTGGGCCAAAACTGTTGAGTTGATTGAAGCTATGAAGAAACAATAGAAATCTCAGGGTACTAATTGGGCTAGGAGACAGTCGATCGCGTCAGTTCAGCACAGTCAGGGGAATCGGTCTAGGAAGAGGACTAGAGATGATTATGACCACCAGAATTATTCTAGAGCTAGACCAGTGACATCTACTATTCTGTCCACAGTGTTAGAAGTTTGTTTAATTCTCGTGAGGTGCCACAATGTTCTTTCTGCAAGAAATTGCATCTAGGTGAGTGTAGGAGGCAATTTGGGGCGTGTTTCCGATGCAGTTATCTTGATCATCTTTTTAGAGAATGTCGAGTAGCACTTTATTTTGCCTATGTTCCGAGTCAGTCTCAAGCATCTGTTCAGACTCCTAGTAGAGGGAGAGGTCATGATAGATCTGTTGTTTTTGGTAATGCCGGTAGGGGTAGGCTTGCTCAGAGTAGAGGGTCAGCTGGTTCTGAGGTGAGACAGCCTAGGTTGGTTTATGCTACCAGGAGACATGAGGATCGAGATGAGCTAGACATTATTACTGGTACTTTTTCTATCCATTCTATCTCCTATTTTGCCCTATTGGATAATGGTTCTACTCATTCGTATGTTGTGCATTCTGTATCTGGGGGTCTTAAAATTCCTGTTGAGGATGTTCCTAATGCCGTTACAGTAGATAGTCCAGTAGGAAATCCGGTAGTGGTTTCTAAAGTGTATAAAAGTTGTCCTCTCAAGTTCCAAGGGGAAATCTTTCCGGCTAATATGATGGAGTTACCCTTTGGCGAGTTTGACCTAATTCTCGATATGGATTGGTTGTCTGCTCACCGAGTTAATCTTGATAGTGAAAAGAAGAGGGCAACCCTGAAAACTCCTGATAATCGTGAGTTAGTTCTTATCGAAGAATGTCGGGGCTTTCTATCTAATGTAATATTGGCTTTCAAAGCTGAGATGATGATCAAGAAGGGGTCCATTGCCTACCTTGCTTACATTCTTGATCCAAGACAATCTGACTCGGGGATGGATAAGATTCAGGTTGTGAGAGACTTTTTTGATGTATTCCCGGAAGAATTGCATGGTGTTTTGCCTGAGCGTGATGAGATTGAGTTTGGTACTGAAGTTTATCTGGGCACAACTCCTGTGTCTATGGCACTTTACCGGATGGCACTGAAGGAGCTTAAAGAATTGATGGTACAGTTGCAAGAACTGCTAGACAGGGGATTTATCCCACCCAGTGTTTCTCCGTGAGGAGCCCCTATTCTTTTTGTTAAGAAGAAAGATGGGACACTTCGACTGTGCATCGATTATCGGAAGCTGAACAAGCTGACAATCAAGAACAAGTATCCCCTTCCTCGTATTGATGATCTCTTCGATCAGTTTCGGGGAGCTACGGTGTTCTCTAAGATAGACCTAAGATCTGGTTACTACCAACTCAAGGTTAAGGATTCTGATGTTTTCAAAATGGCTTTTCAGACACGTTATAGTCATTACGAATTCCTTGTGATGCCTTTTGGTTTGACTAATGCTCTTGCCGCCTTCATGGATATGATGAATAGAGTGTTTCAACCCTATCTCAACCAATTTGTTGTGGCCTTCATAGAAGATATTTTGGTTTATTCTAAATATGAGGTTGAGCATGATGAACATCTCCGGATTGTTTTGTAGACTCTGAGGGATAAATAGTTGTATGCAAAATTTAGTAAGTGTGAATTTTGGCTTTCAAAGGTGATGTTTTTGGGGCATATCATTTATGCTGAGGGCATTCGGGTTTATCCAAAGAAGATTGAGGCTATCGTAGGCTGGAAGCAACCCAAGAACGTTCCTTTGACTCAAAGTTTCCTGGGTTTAGCCGGCTATTATCAGAGGTTTGTTGAGGGTTTCTCGATCATCGCAGCTCCGTTGACTAAACTTCTGAGGAAGAATGTTCCTTTTGCCTGGTCTGAGGCTTATCAGACTAGTTTTGAGAAGCTTAAGACCGTGTTGACTGAAGCACCGGTCCTAATTCAGCCAGAACCTGAGAAGGCTTACACTGTCTACAATGATGCTTCTCATACCGAATTAGGGTGTGTTCTGATGCATGAAGGTAAGGTAGTAGCCTATGCGTCCCGACAGCTAAAACCGCATGAGTGCAACTATCATACCCATGTCCTTGAGCTTGCTACTGTGATCTTTGCTCTCAAGATCTGGAGACACTATCTCTATGGAGAGAAGTGTTATATCTTCACAGACCATAAGATACTGAAGTATCTCCTCGCTCAAAAGGATTTGAACCTGAGACAGCGCCATTGGTTAGAGCTTCTTAAAGACTATGACTGTGATATTGAGTATCATCCAGGCAAGGCCAATGTTGTTGCCGATGCATTGAGTCGTAATGCCATCATAGATTTGAGAGCCCTATTTGCTCGAATGAGTTTATATGAGGATGGAAGTCTATTGGTAGAACTTTGGGTTATTCCTACGTTGATTTTGGATGTTTGAGTAGGGCAGCCTAGTGATCCGTTCTTGATGCACCGCATAAGAGAGGTTGAAGAGGGGACATTTCAAGATTATTCGATCGATCAGGATGGTGTTCTATGTTTTCGGGGCCGATATTATATTTCGAGGAATTCTAGGTTGAAGTAGGTTATCCTTCATGAAGCCTATGACAGTCCCTATTCTATGCATCCCGGTGGGGATAAGATGTATAAGAATCTTCGAGAGAGATACTGGTTGAAGGGCCTGAAGAGCGATGTTGTTAGGGTTGTGTCGAAGTGTTTGACTTGTCAGAAGGTAAAAGCAGAGCATCAACGTCCGTCTGCGTTACTTCAGTATATTGAGATTCCTCAGTGGAAGTGGGAGCGTGTGACGATGGATTTTGTTAGTGGTCTTCCTTTGAATCCTTCAAAGAAAGACTATATCGGGTTATTGTTGAGCGGTTGACTAAGTCCGCACACTTCATTCCTGTTTGAGTTAACTTTTCTATGAGTAGGTTAGCTAAGCTCTACATCTCAAAAATTGTTAGACTTCATGGGTGCCGTTGTCTATCATTTCTGATTGGGACCCAAAGTTCACAGTGAAGTTTTGGAGGTCATTTCACACTACTCTGGTACTCGGTTGAACTTTAGCACTGTTTATCATCCGCAGACCAATGGCCAGTCTGAGCGGGTAATCCAGATCCTTGAGAATATGTTGAGGGATTGTGTTGTGGATTACAGAGGCAGTTGGGAGGATTTCTTACCGCTTGCGGAGTTCGCCTACAATAATAGCTACTAGGCTAGTATCAAGATGGCACTGTATGAGGCTCTATATAGGCGTAAGTGTCGTACACCTATTGGTTGGACTGAGCTTAATGAGCACAGATTGTTGGGACCAGATATTGTTCATGAGGCTGAGCAGACTGTTAGATTGATTTAGGATCGACTTAAAGTTGCTTTTGACAGACAGAAGTCTTATGCCAATTTGAGACGTCGGGATCTTGAGTTCGATGTGGGAGATGAGGTTTTCTTGAAATTATCTCTGTGGAGGAAGGTACTTCGTTTCGGTAGGAAAGGCAAGCTGAGTCTCCGGTTCATCGGCCCTTATCGGATTATTTGTCAGATTGGACCAGTTGCCTATCAGCTTGAGTTACCACCTAAGCTTAACCGTATTCATGACGTCTTCCATGTCTCAGTGTTAAGACGTTATCATGTGGATCCGTCTCATATTATTCCTGTGGAGGAGATAGAGATTTGTCCCGACTTGCGTTTTGAGGAGGAGCCAGTTGAGATTCTTGCTCAGGACAAGAAGGTTCTCCGGAGGAAGACCATTAAGATGGTCAAGGTCTTGTGGCCTGATCGTGTGTAATCACTCATTTTTGACCGGGTTTTAATGTTATTAGTATTATTTTAATAATAATATTATTAATATAAAATAAAAAAAGGAAAATTACGTGGAGCACCCTGCTCCACGTCACCTATTTCCCATCCCCTTTTGCCTATAAATAGGCAGGAATTGGAGGCAAGAATGGAACACCCAATTGGCCATGAAATTGGCAATTGAATTGCCACCCAATTCATGGGAGCATGGCCAGCCGCAAGGCTGGCCAGGGGTTGGGGGCAGTGCCCTCGGCCCCAGTTGTTTCGATCCAACATCCGATTGGGGTTCTATTTTAGGTCCGATCTAGTAAATATTTTTTGGAGAGGTTGTGGTAGATCCCGGTGGGGTTCAGTTGGGGTTCGTTATTTGAGCTCCTAGTTAGGTATATTTTCTTTCCTTTTTATTTATATTGTAATTTTTATGATTTAATGAAGTATTAGTTAATTTAAAATTGTGTTCTTTTTTACCTTGTATGTTTATTTATGCTTTAGATTAGTATTATTATGTTTTAAATTTATGTTTTATATTAATATTTTAGTTATGTTAAATTTGTTTTTTATGTGTTAGATTAATATTTATGAATGTTAGTATTTTATTTATGTTAGATTTGTTTTTATTTATAAGTTAGATTAATATTTATATATGTATGTTTTAGATTAGTATTTATGTTAGATTAGTATTCTGTTATGTTAATATTTATTTGTATTGTATTTAAATTATTTGCCATGTTTTATATTTTGCTCACTAAGTTTGCATAATGGAATATATAATGTCAATGCGGTGCCCTTTTATCCGAGCGTAAACGGGGCCAGTATCAGGCGTAGTGATAGTGGTTGGGCGTTTACCCTCGGATAATGGGGCCTTTAAAATTTATTCGCAATTATAACCGAATTTTAAACTAATCGTCACTTTAATCCAGAAAATTTAATATTAATAAAGCGGTAATTATTAAAGTACCAATTTTGGGCGGCGTGGGGGTACTAATCCTTCCCCATCCGTAACCGACTCCCAAACCTAATAGTTTTCAAATCTCTGGTTTTTTATGGTGTCCGGCCTACCTAAGTAGCCGGTGGCGACTCCAATTTTTAAAATAAAATGCGGTTTTTAAAACCCCACGGAATAAACGTTTTATATCCGAAAAATCCGTTTTTTAGCGAAAAGGGGACATCGCTACAGATGGCGACTCTGCTGGGGACTATTTTTTTGTTTTTAACAAAATAAAGAGAGTCAAGCTTTTTCAAATAATTACCGCTTTAATAATATTAGAAGTTCCAGATTAAAGTGACTATTAAATTAATATTCGGTTGTAATTGCACGTTTATTTTAACGCATTTAAAATTTGGCATATAAACCCATTTTTAAGTGGGGGAAAACGCTAATGGTTTCGTGGAGATATCGTTCTCCCGTGTAGGCCTAGCAAGTACCTTCGGGGCTCGAGTACCTTATGCTTTCGTAAGGATATCGTTCCTTCGTGCAGGCATAAGCGAATGGGTCCCCCTGAATTGAACCCGGTTGAAAGGAGCCTATAATGGGTGATGATCGGGGGCCTTGCTACTCTTAGTAGAGGACATCAAGGACAATTCGGGTGCCTTCTAGCACCAACACTGCATGTAGAGAACATATAGAAACCCACCCCTTTAGAGCCATACGGATAACCTCAGGTGTTTTAGACAGGATAAATAGGGTTTTTTGTTTGTTTACCTTATTTTATTTTATTTGTCCTTTTATTTATGTATTTATTATCTTATCCGGTACTAACTCATTTTTGTGTTTTATTTTTATTTTTATTTTACACATACTTTTGTTGCATTATCATTGCATCCACATTACATAGAGGCGTTGATTCAAGTGGTTTGCCCGATTAGAAAATCTTTCATCATGGAAAAAAGGTGTCTTAGGAAGGACGACATCGATCCAGTCGCGCGACATCGGTCAGAGATTAATCAACAGATCCGAAGTAACAATTTTCCGAGCAAGCGTGTAATGCCAAAGTATACACACGAGACCCTGATGGTGGACATACGACGAGTTACAAGGCGTGTGAATGACTTAGCTACCGAAGCCGCGACTCTCCGACCTTTCGTAACCCCGGACATGGAAGAAGCACCAATGTTTATCAAGTTGCCCAGAGCTATCAAGGAGCTAGGAGGTAGAGCTAGGGATTATGTGTAGAAATTTGTTTTGTAATTAAGACTTTTTGTAATAGGGACTCCTTTTGTAATGTGGACTCTTTTTGTAATTTGGACCCTTTAATTCCCATGAAAGTCGTTCGAAAGGGTGATTACCAGCGGAATCAACGCCTTTATTTGCATTCATGTTGCATATCATGACATGGTGTTGATTCAAGAACAGTTTATTAAAAGGCTTTCAAAGTAGAAAAAGTCTGCTTTGCCGGGAACGATAATATTACAGTATCAAGTTAGGCCGAGCAAAGACCAATAGCGAAAGAAGACGGTACGACAATAAGGCACGTGCGACGCAGAAGATTCAGTCAGGGCCGCAGAACCCCAATTTTAAATCTTCACATTTGACCATTTTTTTAAAATTCTCAGATTTTAATTTAACTTATTAACAAAAAAGAAAAAAATTGAAAATATTATTATTTTGCTTTGAAACTTCTTCTTTCATAAAACTTTCAGAATAATAATAATAACAAAAAGAAACCTAAAAGTTTCATTTTTAAGTAAGTTAAAATTTTTTGATAATAAAAATGGGCAAATTTTTAAACCAAATGATCTTTGAGAATTTTAATTTAAAGCCTAAAATTTTTTAAAGTACTCCCTTAGGACCGATAGAATCCATCCCTGTTTAGACGTATTATCCGTTTGCACCCAGAAAAGATCTTATCTGCATTATGCCTGCACTTGTTGATGTCATTTTTAGAAGCCACAAAAATAAAGATCATGACGTCACGAGTCCATAGAATAGAATAAGAGGAGAAGACGAAGTCATCCATCATCCTGAAGACGACGTCGAGACGTGGAGCACAAGTTTTGCTTCCCGAAGTCAAGATCTCCAGAAGGAAGCTAACTGTCACCTGTAATTCATTATTAGTTTCTTGCAACCAGACATTTTTATATTGATTGAAAGTCTTTTAAGGAATGTTTGAGAATCAACACCGCATTTGCATTCATACCTTGCATTGCCTCACATTGTACAGTCATGACATATTTTACATAACATTATCATTATCTTGCATAAAATTTTACATAGCATTATCATTGCCAAGTAAAATAAATGAACACGCTCAAAAATCAAGATTCAAGTAGTTGGAAGATGGGCTCGAGAGAAAAAAAATGAGGAAAAAGAAGAAGACTGATACATTCGACGCAAGAAAGCCCTGATTTGGTCATCCCACCGGATTTCAAGATTCTAAGATTTGTGTAGTATGACAAAACAAACTGCCCCAAGATTCACCTGACCACGTCCTGCAGAAAGATAGAGGGCTACATCGAGAATAGAAAATTGTCGATCCACTACTTTCACGAAAGTCTAGCAGGACCTACCGTGATGTGGTACAACTGTTTGAGTAGAGACCAAGTGTAGTCATGCGGAGACTTAACCAATACAAATATGCTCTAGACCTAGCACCAAGTCGGCAGTATCTCCAGGGTACGAAGACGAAACCTGATAAAGCTTCAAGGAATGTGCTTTGAGGTGTCTGTGTTTAGCGACCCAGGTGCTGCCTCCCGTAGATGAAGAGGAAAGTGACTTACATGCCACTTTTCTTCTTTGATAAGGTGCTCGGGAAAATGAATGCCAGCTTTGAGGACTTCATGCCAGTCAGAGAGAGAATCAAACATGCACTTCGGGACCTAAGTTTAAAAGACCAGACATGCCTAGGAGCAAAAGGAAAGAATGAGATAAACGGGTACCACTTTCAAAGGTTCTCGTGTTCGTAAGAGAAGAAGACAGGTAGATTCCTCTGAATCACCGCGAAAAATTCCTCGAACAAGTACGTATTTAGAGATATTCGGAGTAGTCCATCTTGGACATATGGCCTTATCTGGTCAAGGTATATGTGAGTTCTACATTGAGGCGCTGGGGCATGACACTAAGAAATTTGGGGTCGTTAAAAAAAATCAAGAACCTGGTCGACGAGGGAGTCATGACGAGAGAGTTGATCCAGCAAGGAAAAACAAGAGAAGTTGCACAAGCCTACACTACAGAGGACCGGAACGAGTTAGTACCCGGGAGCTAGTCCGGATGTCCCTATGGTTCTCCCGTCAGTTCACAAAGAAATGCTCAATGCTTTAAAAAAAAGAAAAAAAAGGAAAAAACTCTCAAACAGATATTTTTAGAATTAAAAAAAATCACATTTCCATTTAGAAAAACATTTTTACATTCTTGATTCTTTAAACATTTTTATGGGGTAGTTTTCCCATATGCATATACACACATTTTTGAATGGACATATGTATATATCATTTCTATACCAGGCCCTCGAATTTTGAATGCAACAGTACATTTGCTTCAAACCAAAGATCAACTCTAAGTTGTATATATTTAGAAGAGATTGAATGTTATGAGGATACTGTAAATGTGAGTATCTGCTAGTTTACTTAGGCCAACAGAGGAACAAAACGAGTGTTTAGACAATGGGCAGTTCCCATTTTAGGAATTTTATCTTCTCAGGCACTTTTCGTTTAAGATCCTTGAAACGAAAGTTGACCCTAAACCTCTACCCCCTGAAGGCATTCTCAGGACATTTGTGAATATGACAACGAATTTTGTTCTTTTACTTTACCAGAAGACACAGATGAGACCATACAAATTGGGTACGAAGATCAGAAAATCATCAGAAGAAAGTGGTTGAAAACATGGATATGTCCAAATGAAAAACCAAAAAAGAAGATGAATGGTAATCAGAAGGCCGAAGCAATCCAGATCGAGTAAGTATCAGAAGAGTTGCAGAGAGGCAATTAACTCCGAGCGGAAGATCGCATCAATACCCAGTATAGATCCGTGTTGATTCAAGGATACATTCATAGACTCGGATAAGAAAAAAGAGATTCAATGCTAAAAACCCAAAATGAACAGTCTAAAAAAGAGAGAAAAGAAAAGAAAAAAGAAAAAAGAAAGAAAAAAAGGAAAAAAGAGAGAAATGAAGAATACTGTCTATGCTTCACACACAGATTAAACAATACAAGAACGAGACTTCAACTATGTGCAAGAGACACAAGGAATCCATATTTCAAGTAAATATCAGTTTTGAAAATTAGTATAGAAGCTCGAATTGAAGCCAAGTCAAGACAAGTCGGCCCGAAGATTGCCAATTTTGAAAAAGGAAATGACCTCTAGGGTGAAAACCCAAAAATGGGCAATCTAGAGTGATCCTGAAAATGAAGTAAAAGAGTAGTCTGCCTGAGCATCCTGGAATCAATATCCAGCCAAAATACATTGATCCGAAGGTACAAAAGAAGGAAGTGACCTCTAGGGTGAAAACCCAAAAATGGGCAGTCTAGAGCGATCCAAGAGAAAAAGTGAAAAAGAATAAAAGAAAAAAGAGAAAACAAAAAAGAAAGAATAATATTTCATCTGGGCGTGCCAATCACAAGAATTCCCAGAAATGTATTCATAGTCCTTCATTCAAGAAATCTCAGTTTCGAGGAGTTTTGGAGGATCAAACATTATTGAATAAAAAACGAACATCAGTATATAGCCAGAATACAAGGCAACCTACAGTAAAAAGAAAGGAAATGAACTTTAGGGTGAAAACCCGAAAACGGGCAGTCTAGAGTGATCCAAAAAAGGGAAGGAATAATGGGCATATCCAAGTTACACAATTACAGAAATACTGTTTCACTTAACCATAAACCAAAGGCCTACATTACAAGCCCCAAAGACCATTCTGGTCATCCATAGATATCCAAGTTGAATAAGAATGTCTTCAGATTTCATTCCACCTATAAGGGTTAACTTTGCTTCAAGGAACGTCAAACTTCGAAGTGCTTGATCGACACCCAAATGAGGAAAGGATGGGGCATGGTGAGATAGTGAGATTAAGAGTGCCACCTTAAACGGGGTAGAAACTAGGTAGGGTTGTTCCTCTCAAAAGCCTATTAGACCAGAAGAAACTATACATTGGCATATATCTCCACAATGGTCAAGATCTTCTAAATATGCGCTTCATTAGAGTTGATCTCTGGCAACTTGAAGCAGATGCGCTATGGTGTTTGATATTTCGGGGGCAAACATGTTTTAAAAGGTTTGACATTTTCTCCCAAAGTTTTGATGTTTACCATTTCCCCCAAACATTAATTTTTAAAAATGTTTGGCAATACACTTCAAATTTTGTTTACCATTCTCCAAGCATTATTTTATAAAAAATGTTTGGTCCTTAGAAAAAGAAGAAGAAAAGAAAAAGATGTTTACCATTTGTTCCAAACAATGTTTTCAAAATGTTTGGTATCCCGTCCAAGTTGTCATTTTCAAAATGACTGTTATCTTTTCAAACAATCGTTATTTTTTGAAATATACACAAGTAAATTGCCTTTTACTTTACTTTAAAAATGAATGATGATGAGATTTAAAGCATAGGGACCGAGAGTTAGTTCCCGTCGAAGTTCTACGAGAAGATCAAGGATGAGCTCAGGGGATGGAAGCATTTTGGCTCACCCTAGTGACTAGAAATAAATCAAGGCTCTGTATGATGGGTCAGAAAATTCAAAGCAGTGGATCCCGTGGTTGAATGGGGCAACGCCAAGCGAAGAAGATGACATTGGTTTTTATAAAAATAATATAAGAACCAGAGGATCATTTATGAAGACAAGTGATAACCCTGAAGACAAGAAAGCCTTTCGCACAAAAGGTTTAAAAGCATGTTCAAATGAGGATTTAAGAGCCTACAGTGAAGAAGTAAAGAGATGATGAAATCTGAGGAACGACCTTTCAGGGTGTAAGACTTTAGAACAAAAAGGCTAAAAGAAAAAGAGAGAAAGAAAGAGAAAAAGTGAAAAAAGAAAAGAAAAGGAAAAAAGAAGAAAAGAAAAAGAAAATAAGAAGAGAAAAAAGAAAAAGAAAAGAAAGAAACAATTACATTACATTCCATGCATCATATAGATAGGGGCATGTCAATTTTTGCTTATTTTGGACAGATACCTGAAGAATTATCAAAGAACATGAAGAAGTTTTGGCGGCCATTTTTGGCGTGAGTCCCTAAATTTGAAGAAGTTTGGCAGCCACCTTCGGCGTGAGTCCCTAAAATTTGAAGAAAGTTTTGGTAGCCACCTTCGGCGTGAGTCCCTAAAACATGAAGAAAGTTTGGCGGCCATCTTCGGCGTGAGTCCCTAAACTTGAAGAAGTTTTGGAGGTCATCTTCGGCGTGAGTCCCTAAAATTTGAAGAAAGTTTGGCAGCCACCTTCGGCATGAGTCCCCAAATTTAAAGAAAGTTTGGTAGCCATTTTCGGTGTGAATCCCCGAATCTGAAGAGACATCGGTAGCCATCGTGGTATGAATCCCAAATGTGAAGACAGTGGTTCTACATACAAAAGGCCTATGTTTCCAAGCGCCTGCAGAGAGAGGTTCTATATAGGAAGAATCCGCCGCTCGAGGCTTGAAGCTGAAAGTTCTATATAGGAAGGATCGTGACTCAGGGTGAAGACTAGCAGTTCTATATAGGAAGAACTCCCAGCCAAAGGAATTCACCCATGACACACAAGGTTTTATATAGGGAAAGCCTGTTGTGTTGAAAGCGAAGAGTCTTATATAGGAAGGGCTCCGAGCTTTACTGTCTTAGAGTGAAAGGTTCTATATAGGAAGAACCTGTAGCTCTGAGATTTCAGAAGCTAAAAGTTCTATATAGGAAGGACTGACGGCTCCAGGGTGAAGACTAGCAGTTCTATATAGGAAGAACTCCCAGTCGAAGGAATTCACCCATGACACACAAGGTTTTATATAGGGAAAACCTGTTGTGTTAAAAGCAAAGAGTCTTATATAGGAAGGACTCCGAGCTTTACTGTCTTAGAGTGAGAGGTTCTATATAGGAAGAACCCGTAGCTCCGAGATTTTAGAAGCTAAAAGTTTTATATAGGAAGGAATGACGGCTCCAAGGTGAAGACTAGCAGTTCTATATAGGAAGAACTCCCAGCCGAAGGAATTAACCCATGATACACAAGGTTTTATATAGGGAAAACCTGTTGTGTTGAAAGCAAAGAGTCTTATATAGGAAGGGCTCCGAGCTTCACTGTCTTAGAGTAAAAGATTCTATATAGGAAGAATCCGTAGCTCCAAGATTTCAGAAGCTAAAAGTTCTATATAGGAAGGACTTACAGCTCCAGGGTGAAGACTAGCAGTTCTATATAGGAAGAACTCCCAGTCGAAGGAATTCACCCATGATACACAAGGTTTTATATAAGAAAAACATGTTGTGTCGAAAGCGAAGAGTCCTATATAGGAAGGGCTCTGAGCTTTACTATCTTAGAGTGAAAGGTTCTATATAGGAAGAACTCAGCTACGAGATTTTGAAGCTAAAAAGTTCTATATAGGAAGGACTGACAGCTCCAGGGTTTGAAGACTAGCAGTTCTATACAGGAGGAACTCCCAGTCGGAAGAATCCATCAGCGATGCAAAAGGTTTTATATAGGAGAAGCCAGCGTTGAAGGTGAAGAGTCCTATATAGGAAGGACTCCAAGCTTTACCGTCTCAGAATGAAAAGTTCTATATAGGAGGGACTCATAACTCGAGGCTTCAGAATAAAAGGGTTTTATGAAGAAAGAGCCTATAGTTCCAAGATCAGAAGGTGAAGAAGTTCTATATAGGAAGAACTTACAAGCTTGAAGATTCAGCTAAGGAAGAGCGGAAAGTTCTAGAAGAACACAGGATTCCGAAGCCAAAGACAAGGAAGTATGTAAAAAATGAGTGCTTGTGATCTTTGCTTTGTCCTCGTTTCACAAGAACAAGCAAAGAGGGGCAACTGTAATCACTCATTTTTGACCGGGTTTTAGTGTTATTAGTATTATTTTAATAATAATATTATTAATATAAAATTAAAAAAAAGGAAAATTACGTGGAGCAGGGTGCTCCACGTCACCCATTTCCCATCCCCTTTTGCCTATAAATAGGTAGGAATTGGAGGCAAGAATGGAACGCCCAATTGGCCATGAAATTGGCAATTGAATTACCACCCAATTCATGGGCGCATGGCCGGCCGCAAGGCTGGCCAGGGATTGGGGGCAGTGCCCTCGGCCCCAGTTGGTTCGATCCAACATCCGATCGGGGTCCTATTTTAGGTCCGATCTGGTAAATATTTTTTGGAGAGGTCGTGGTAGATCCTAGTGGGGTTCAGTTGGGGTTCGTTATTCGAGCTCCTAGTTAGGTATATTTTCTTTCCTTTTTATTTATATTGTAATTTTTATGATTTAATGAAGTATTAGTTAATTTAAAATTGTGTTCTTTTTTACCTTGTATGTTTATTTATGCTTTAGATTAGTATTTATTATGTTTTAAATTTATGTTTTATATTAATATTTTAGTTATGTTAAATTTGTTTTTTATGTGTTAGATTAATATTTATGAATGTTAGTATTTTATTTATGTTAGATTTGTTTTTATTTGTAAGTTAGATTAATATTTATGTATGTATGTTTTAGATTAGTATTTACGTATTTTATTTATGTTAGATTAGTATTCTATTATGTTAATATTTATTTGTATTGCATTTAAATTATTTGCCATGTTTTATATTTTGCTCACTAAGTTTGCATAATGGAATATATAATGTCAATGCGGTGCCATTTTATCCGAGCGTAAACGGGGCCAGTATCAGGCGTAGTGATAGTGGTTGGGCGTTTACCCTCGGATAACGGGGCCTTTAAAATTTATTCGCAATTATAACCGAATTTTAAACTAATCGTCACTTTAATCCGGAAAATTTAAAATTAATAAAGCGGTAATTATTAAAGTACCAATTTTGGGCGGCGTGGGGGTGCTAATGCTTCCCCATCCGTAACGACTCCTGAACCCAATAGTTTTCAAATCTCTGGTTTTTTATGGTGTCCGACCTACCTAAGTGGCTGGTGGCGACTCCAATTTTTAAAATAAAATGCAGTTTTTAAAACCCCACGGAATAAACGTTTTATATCCGAAAAATCCATTTTTTAGCGAAAAGGGGACATCGCTACATCATGTCCATGATAAGGCTACGTGGGAGCCCAAGGTTGTTGTCAAAGCTTAGTATCCACATCTTTTTGATCCAGGTAAATTTCGAGGCCGAAATTTCTTTTAAGGATGGGAGAATTGTAATACCCCAATTTTCCTCTAAAATTAAAAACCCTAATTTGAGTAAACCCTTATTGACTTTGGTGACCAAATTGGAAAATTTCAAACTTTGGTGGTCATTCGATTAACCAAGTGGAAGTGAGGACCCTCCTAAGCGTTTTACCTATTGTGGGCTTTAGGTCCTAGTTTTATGACCATGGCTGACTCTTCATATCTCAGTCTGAGATTCAACAGCCATATTTTCCCTCTTTTTCTCTCCCTCAATCTCTCCCTCTCGTTTTAGCACCCTTCACCCTCCTTGCTTCTGGTGAGCTCCGATCAGGCCCTAGCGCTGGCCATCCGTTAATCTGAGCCCGTTAGTGTGATTCCCTTGTCGTCCCGATCAAAACCCACACAACTATTGCCCTAAACTGTTAGTCGTTCGATCAAAATTGGCGAGAAACCAGTTTGAACATTGCTTTGCACCACCGTCCATTCTTCCCTTTCGCTGTGTTTTCCTTCATGTTTTGGTCGTTCTCAGTTTGGTGAGCCGAACATGTTGTTTTTATGGTGTTTCGGGTTTCGTTTGAACTGTGGGCAAGGGTGTCTGTGACCAAACTCTCCAACGTTGTGGTCGCGACCTGGGTGACCCTTACGTTGCCCTTGGGGTTGCACTCGTGCTACCGCGATGGCCTAATGTCGGTCAGGTATTGTAACCCTAACCCCTGATATGCTGCAAAGATATTGTAGGGTGTGTGTGCGTGCTATTTGGTTGGGCTGAATCCAAGCCAGAACTGGTCTGCCAGATTTGTATGGAGGGGCCTGGTGATTTGGTGGCCGAATCGGGCCCAATAGTTGGGATAGAACCAGATCATTTGTGTGAACCGACCCAACCGAATCGAACTAGCTGGACCGAGTAAATCGACCCGACTGAACCAAACCGAATAGACAACCCGACTCGTTGAACCGACCCATGACCCGTTGACCAACCCAACCCGTTGCCCCGACCTAAGCTAACGTCAGCATTGGCTTTTTGGTTGATGTCAGCGTTGACTTTTTGGCTGACGTCAGTGTTGACTTTTTGATGATGTCAGTGTTTCCTTTTTGGTTGACGTTGGTGTTGACTTTTTTCGACCCAAGTTAACTTTATATTTTTCGACGTTCTGATTCTAAATCCGCTGCTCGTTTTCCCAAATTCAAACCCAAAAGACCATTTTGCTATCTAAACTTCATTATAGTCAAAATTTTGAATATCAGAATCTAATTGGATATTATTGTGTTCAGGTGACGTTGACTCGGAGCCTGAGAATCATCCTCCTCTTCCACCTATTTGACCTCCTTCTGCACAGCCTGCAAACTCTGCACGTGAGTATGGTTCCATTTAGTGATTATGTTAGTGTGGCATAGTAGTAATAAATAATTCTATTTTGATGACCTCGTTGGTGTTGACTCTGTCCGACCGAATACTAGAGCTGAGCGTGGGAGACGTGACTCTCGATGTTGAGTTATTCGCTGTCTAAGGTGTGTCTCTTCTTGTGCTATACCTTTTTGTGCTCTATGTTATGCGTTCATGTTGTATATGTGACTAAATGAATGATCTATGATTTATGGTATGTTTTGTTTGATGGCATGACACGCATAGGATATCAGAATCAGACTAAAATAATATTGGACATATATCGTATGCACTTGGATTCAATTAATATATCATATATACTCTCGGATTTAGAAAATATAATCAGAACATGTCATATCATTTGGGTTGGGAAATTGTACAAGGAAGTTCAGTGGGTTCACCCTTCGGGATGAATTCTGCTTCAGATCAGTGGTTCCATCTTCGGGTCGTTCCACTTCGGATGGTGACGATGTAGTTAGAGTGGTTATGGGGAACCTTACTCTTCGGACGGTGTATGGAGATGGGTGTATGACATTACATTTTATGTCTCGGATTGTATGCATATGTATTTTGTGATGACAGTTGAACTAAGCTTGTTGATCAAATTTCTGTTATGTATTTTTATCTGCACTTTAGAGACACACTGAGCTTCATAGCTTACTCCCCCTAGTTCTTCTTTTAGATACTCAGGCTTAGGCGTACGATACTTGGAGGATTTTGTTTCATCAGACTATATCTTTTATTTCAGTATGATTATTCGGACATTGAACTTTATACATTATTATTTTGGATGATTTTGTATTTGGGACTTGGGACAGTATTATTATTATTTTGAGACTTAATGGTTTGTCAAGCATTATTTAGATTTCTTTTAAATTTTATAATGACTTTTGGAATTTTGCTAAACGACTATGTTTTATTTAAATGAGTGGTTTCGATCATTTATAACTAAATTGTGTTTTAAATTATTAAACCTAATAACCTTTCTTGAGGGACAAGTTTTTCAAGCTTAACTTCCAAGATTCGACTTAAGAAATTAGGTCAAATTTAGGAGGTTACAACTACGGTCCTTATGAGGTGACAGTAGGAGGGATTGATCGGTACTATGGGTACCATTTTTATTATTTTGGCGACAGTTGGTTGGGGATTCGTGTACCTAGGCTGTAACTTGAATCAAAATGCTATTTTAACATGAATTCATGAATAATATACGAAAATTAAAGAGGTATTGAAATTAAATTGCATAACAAGACATATACATGTAAATATTCTTGATTATAGAACATATTGAAAGAAAGTGAGAAGCTTATAGTTATCTATGTTTTCTAGTTGTTAGTATGATACATCTTGGAATATGAATTTTTGATAAAGTTGTCTATAAGCAATTAATAGCTAGTATGCCTCGACCACCATGTATGATTATTATTGTTGTTTGAATGCCCTGTTTTATATCACTTGTTGCCTTGTACAAGATATTATTGTACATAATTATTGGAATGATTGAAAGGACAATTTAAATGATTATTGTTACTTATGTTACTTTAAACTACCTCACTAAGTGAAAACTTATGTAACCCTTTCATTTTATTCCAGGTTAAAGCTTGAAAAGCTTGATAGTTGAGGAGTTTGACTATATCACAAGTAATCAAATGTATGTTTTGGATCACCGTTTTGTTAAAAACTCCTAGATGGGTGGCACATGTTTTGTAATACATATAGGTACATATAAATCCATGTTGGTATGTAAATAATTGTGATTAATATGCAGCCTTCAAAATATATGTAAATGGCCTCTATAAGTTTTTGCTAAAGTGGATGATGTTAAATCTATGTGATTAATTGTTATGTATGGAGCTATGTGTAGGAGCATGTTGGAAAACTTAATGGTTCGAATGATGCCATGTATAAGATCGAAAGAATGTTAGATTTAGGATAGTTTCTTGTATGCTAATTTGGTAGATCATAATAGTTTGGTGAGTAAAATCTTCAAGTATAAACTAGGATAGGGTTCTTATTAAAGTGTCTATTTGAAATAAAGGAAGATGGCATGTATAAATGTTCAAATTATCACTATTGTTTTAAATATATGAATGGTATAATACACATCAAAAGGATCTAAATGTCACATAATGATTAGGTTGCATTTATAATCACACTTGAATGCTTTGAGTTAATCTTGTAAGTGATGTTTGTATATGATTAGTTGTTATCTTGAAACATGTGGTTGTTAAAAGTATGATTACATAATTGTTATGAACAAAATAGGTCATTGTGGAAATGTCACAGCATGCAGATTAGTTAATTTGTGCACTAGTACATATCATGGTTTCAAAGATGAAGCAGATTTTATTTTTGTGTTATGACAAGATCATGATCTTTGCTTGTTAGTGATACTTATAAATTCAGTATTCTACCTTTACCGTTTTAGGGGTGTTTCATTTTGGTAACCACAGCTAAGGTTTAGTCGATCCTAAGACTAAACCGAGTCTTGTGCATTTTTAGTCATTAAATGTGCCACCTAGGAGTTCAATTGATAAATACTTGTGATCTATATTTAATAAAAGCTCATTTTCTTGTATATATAGTTGATAGCAATGTCGAGAACCCATCTAGGCTGGGACAATGAAAGCACGATTGGATCCTCTATTGAAGGAGGCAGTGTAAGAATGAACTAGGAGCAACGAGAACCTCAACAGACTATTAAACCTTAGTAGGTTCAACATGAAGCTCCTGCAATCCATCCCATTGAACGAGAATGTCTCTTTAGTATGAAGGAGATGTTTGATTAGTTAGCCACCTCTTTTAAACAAAATCCTCCAATTCCTCCCACTCCTCCTGTAGCAGTGGTGATAAGAGCCCAATTGATAAGGTAGCTAAATATCGAGCTTACACGTTTACTGGTGCTAATGATGAGAAACAAGAAGATGCTAAATACTAGTTAGAAGCTACTACCAGGATTTTAACCAAACAATTACAATGCTCAGACGAACATAAATTGGAGTGTGCCATAGCTCTTCTTGCTGATGAGGCAATAAGTTGGTGGGAAACTACAACCCTTACGGCTCTGGCTGATGCTATAACCTAAGAATTATTTCTTAAAGAATTTAAAAAAAAGTACATAAGTGAACAATACCTGGATGAACGTAGAAGACGTTTCTTATATCTTAAACAAGGGGGAAACCAATTGAGCAGTATGTGAGCAAATTATGTATATATTGCAAGTATGGGTCTAAATTTATCAAGAAAGAATAGGAGAAGTGTCAGATGTTTATTGATGGGCTCAATGATGTATTAGGCCATATGTTTACTGCCATGGGAATCACTAATTTTCAAGAATTGGTGAACCGAGCTATAGCTATTGAAGCTAGGATGAAGGCATCAGAAAAGAGGAAGGGGAACTACTCCCAAAAAGATAAAAGATTGAAGGATGACAACAAACCCGTTGGCAGTCCAAGAAACCAAAGCATCAAGGAGGAAGTTCCATAAATTACAACTCTTCTCCAAGGAGTAATTTCTTGCCAAAACCTCAGATCGTGGTCAAAACTTCTGCACCTTCAGTCTCTGTTAATAGCACGCGGAATACAGAAAGAGAATCACAAGTTCCTACTTTAATGTCTGTCAGAAGAATCATGCAGGACAATGTAGAAGGCAGACAAATGCCTGTTTCTTGTGTGGAGAAACAAATCACTTCATCAAAGATTGTCCTCAAAACCCGAATAAGATCCCAACTCATGTGTCAAAGAATTCAAATTATGCTCAATCACCAAAGGGAAAGGGGCCTAAGCAAGCTCAATCTGGTAATTATGGAAATAATAGGGGTCAGGCTTCGAATGCTATTTATCAAGAATCCAGGCACCAACTCGAGTATATCACATACGAGGCCAAGAAGAGGAAGATTCTTCTGATGTAATTGTAGGTACTATCAAGTTATTTACGCATCTTGTTTCTGTTCTACTTGATTCACGAACGACACATTCCGTTATATGTTCTTCCTTGATTGAAAAGTTTAAGTTGAAGCCTGAATCCGTAGATTATAATTTGATAGCTACTAATCCTTTAGGAGATAAAGTAATTGTTAATCAAGCATGTAAAAATTGCCCCTTGTTTATTCAAGGAATTCTTTTTCCTGTCGATCTTCTAGCTTTACCATTCAATGAGTTTGACCTTATATTAGGGTTAGATTGGCTAGGAAAACATCAGGCTTGGGTAGCCTGTGCTAAGAAAAGACTTTTCCTTCTTGGGTTAAGAAAAGAATCAATAACCTTGTTGGATAAGAAATCTTCAAAACCAACCTCAGTGTTTGCTGCTATATCCAAGTTAAATGAAACTAAACTCTCCCTTGAATCCATTCTAACTGTCTCTGAATTTCCTTATGTATTTCCTGAGGAACTTCTGAGATTGCCACCATCAAGAGAAGTTGAATTTAGAATTGAAGTTCAACTGTGATCTGCTCTAGTTTCCATTACACCGTATCGGATGACCCCGATTGAACTTAAAGAACTTAAAAGTCAGTTGCAAGATTTGTAGGATAAAGGCTTTATTAGGTCGAGTTCGTCTCCTTGGGGAGCCCCAGTTTTGTTCGTAAAGAAGAAAGATGGGTCAATGAGGCTTTGTATCGACTATCGACAATTGAACCAGCTCACCATCAAGAACAAGTACCTGTTACCAAGAATTGAAGACTTGTTTGATCAACTCAAGAATGCTAAGGTGTTTTCCAAGATCGATCTCTGATCGGGATACTACCATATAAAAGTTAAAGATTCTGATATTCCTAAAACTGCATTCAGGACTTGATATGGTCATTATGAGTTCCTAGTGATGCCCTTTGGCATAACGAATGCCCCTGCTGCATTCATGGACCTTATGAACCGAGTCCTTAAACCATACTTGGATAAGTTTGTAGTAGTCTTTATTGATGATATCCTTGTTTACTCCAAGAATAAGGATGAACATTCGGAACATCTCTGAATAATTTTACAAACCTTTCAAGATAACCAGCTTTATGCTAAATTCAATAAATGCAAATTTTGGTTATCTGAGGTATCTTTCCTTGCATATGCAATATCCGTATAAGGTATTAAAGTCGATCCAAAGAAGATACAGGCTATAGTTTATTGCAGACCTCGAAGAATGTTGGCGAGGTTAGAAGCTTTCTTGGATTAGCAGGATACTACCAAAGATTTGTAAAAGGGTTCTCCTTATTAGCTACTCCTTTAACCAAGCTTATTCAAAAAGATGTACCATTTGTTTGGTCGGAGAATCAACAAAGGAGTTTTGATCAATTGAAACAAGTCCTTACACAAGCCCTAATTTTAACTCAACTAGAGTCAGGAAAGGAGTATACAGTCTTTGGTGATGCATCTCATCTCGGTTTGGGGTACGTTCTTATGAAAGATGAAAAAATGGTAGCATATGCATCCCAACAATTAAAACCTTGCGAATTGAATTATCCAACTCATGACCTCAAGCTAGATGCAGTCATTTTTGCACTAAAGATCTAGAGACATTAGTTGTTTAGGGAGAAATGTTACCTATTCATATATCACAAAAGTTTGAAGTATCATTTAACTCAAAAAGAGTTGAACTTTAGACAAAGGAGATGGATGGAGTTGCTCAAGGATTATGATCTCGTCATTGATTATCATCTAGGAAAAGCGAATATTGTATTTGATGCACTCAGCCGCAAACGTTCAATTGGTAAGATCTTAAATAAGTTATGTCTTATCCTTTCATACCCGAAATCTAAACCTTGTTATTTAAGTATGTTTCTTTGCCCTGTAGCTTCTTCTGCAATCCATGCACTTTTTAGATTGCAAATAGATCAAAAAATTTTAGCTGAGCTTCATGTTCAATCTGAGTTAGTCTCAAGAATCAAGACCTTACAACAAATCGATCCTGAGCTTCTTAAGGTCCCACGCAAACTTGAGTCTGAACCTTATCTAGAGTTTTCCTTAAAGTCTAATGGTCTGCACTATTTTTGAGATAGGGTGTGTGTACCAAACAATGAAACCCTTAAGAAAGAGATACCGCTAGAAGCTCACAATAGCCCTTTCTCTATCCATCCAGGGTCGGTTAAGATGTACAAGGATTTGAAAGAATTGTATTGGTGGCCGGGAATAAAAACTGCTATCGCAAAATTTGTGTCCAGGTGCTTAACTTGTCAAAAAGTTAAAGCCGAGCATCAAGTTCCTATGGGACTCTTACAACTTATCGAGCCACCACAATGGAAATGGGACTGAATAACCATGGATTTTGTAAGTGGTTTTCTTGTATCACCAAAGAATACTGATGTTGTTTGGTTGATAGTAGATAGGTTCTCTAAATCAGCTTATTTTATACCTATTCGGATGAATTTGAGTTTGGACCAACTAGCAGATTTGTTTATTAAGGAAGTGATTCGGTTGCATGGTGTTCCCGCTTCAATAATATCATATCGGGGTCCTCGATTCACTTTCAGGTTCTGTAGTTCTTTGCAAAAAGCCTTGGGAACCAAGACAAACTTTAGCACCGCATTTCATCCCCAATCAGATGGTCAACCAAAAAGAGTGATACAAATCCTTGAAGTTATGCTCTGGGCTTGCATAATCGATTTTGGGAAGAATTGGGAAAAATCCCTACCTTTATCAGAATTTGCGTACAACAATAGCTATCAAACATCCATTAAGATGGCACCCTTTGAAGCTTTATATGGAAGAAGGTACAGAACTCCTATGTGTTGGTCAGAATTTGGTGAAAACAAGGTTTTAGGACCTGAACACCTCAGAGAAATAGAGGATCAAATACAAGTTATATGCAATAGATTGAAAGAAGCCTTTGATAGACAAAAAGCTTATGTTGATCTTAAAATGAGAGATGTACAATTTAATATAGGAGATCAAGTGTTTTTGAAAGTACCTTCGTGGAGGAAAGTGTTTAGATTCGGGAAAAAAGGAATACTTAGCCCTTGTTTTATCGGACCTTTCGATGTTGTGGAGAAGATTGGTTTTGTTGCCTATCGGTTGGCTTTTCCTGAGGAATTCAACAAGATTCATAACTTATTTCATGTCTCTCTTCTTCGCAAATACCATTATGATCCATCTCTTGTGCTTGAACCTAAAAAAGTAGAGGTCAATCTAGATTTATTTGATGAAGAGGAACCATTTCAAATTCTAGATCGTGAAGTTAAAAGACTCCGTAATAAATAAAACCCTCTTGTTAAAGTGTTATGGAGAAACCATAAGATTGAAGAAGCTACTTGGGAACCGGAGTCAGCTATGAAAGATCAATATCCCCATTTATTCACCTCAGGTAAATTCGAGGACGAATTTCTTTGAGGGGATGAGAATTGTAATACCCTGATTATTAGCCTAGAAATGTTGCTCTTTGGCCCTCAAGACAAATTATGACTATAGTGACATCTTATAAGTTGAAAAAATAAGTTCGGGACCAAATTACAATAAAGAAAAATTTCATATGCTTTTGTAGAAGGGACCTAACCGAATCAATAAAGAAGTTTGTAGTTTGCATGCAAAGAAACTTAAAACCTTGGCCTTGGACACTTGTTCAATTGAAAATCATGCAAGGTGTTAGGGGTAGGGGAAGTCATGGCACTTGTGTCATTTGGAGAGAAGAAAACATTGAGTCATCGTCTTCCTCCCTTAATCTCCCTAGCAGCCGAATGGAGTGAGAATGGGAGAAAATCTTAGTGATTACCTTTGCGTAAATTAAGCCTTGTTCGAATGGTATTGTTTGGAAGGTAAGTTCTTTGTTCTTTTCCTATGTGATCTTGTTGTTATTTAGATCATTGTATATGTTATGAAATTGAGTACAATTCGAAGATGCATGCATATGAACTAGCCTAATTAGAAGTTTTAGAAGATAGTAAGAAAAGTTCCATGATTTGAATTTGATCAATAGGGTGGTAGGATTCATCAATTTCGAAAGATACATGCTTGTACTTAGAGATTGAAATTATGTTGTGAAATGTTAGGGCATTCGAAAATTATGTATATATGTTTGTATATTGTTTAGGGTTGTGTTAATGAATGTAAGAATCTATGTGGACTGATTTGGTTATATACATATATTATGTACATGAATAATTGGGACTGTTTTGGTAGTAATAAGAGAATGTGGACTGTTTTGGGGTATGAAAATGTGTACACATAAAAAGGAGTCTTTTTGCACCTATACTAACATTTAAGGACTATTTTTAATATTTGTAAATAGAAAAACATGAATTGGGGACTGTTCGATATGGATACATATTCATAGAAACTGTTTTTGCAAGAATTATGGACTTCATGGTATGGTTAAGGACTAATTTGTATGTTTGATTGTGAAATGGACTGCCTAATGTATACAAAGGTATAAATACATGCCTAAGTGACTTGAATGTATTTAGAAGCAATAGAATTTGACTTTGATGTGTATGTATGTTGAAAAATATATATATGTGAACATTGGACAACCTTGAATGTGTAATTGATTGAGTATGAATTTTGAATAGCCTTGTAACTGTAATTGGAATGTTTAGCGGAAATGTAGGTGAATGAACTTTGATATGGGTATTGTTATGTCTATATCAAGAGATATTTGATGAAACAAAATCTAAGGCCGATAAAGCTATAGAGAAGCAAACAAGAATAGTGATTCGAGATCAAACCTAGATGGATTACATGTGAGTGTAGTTTAAAGTCTCGGGATAGGTTCAAAACCTTCTCGAGCCCTCTTTATTGTTAATTTCATTATTTGTTACAATTACATACATGTTGCTTGCAAACATTAAGCTGGAATGCAAGGTAAGTACTTGTTTATAAGTACATGGTAACAAGGAATAGATATTTATAGATTATTTAGACTAGAATCTTTATATGTTAAGCATGATGAAATGCATCTTTTGTTCATGATAAAATTTTGAGAACTGGTTAATATGCTTATAAGGGAAACTACATGTGACATGTGTTAATGGAATTTTTGCTATGTTGCTTTTCGAACAAGAGAAATGATTTGATAAGAAATTCACATAAGGTGAATATATATATATGCCTCATATGACAAGGGCAATGAGTTTGATAATATGATATTTTGATAAAGAATGGTGCTTACTCCATTTCCAAATAAGACACAATAAATATGAAAGCCTTGGTTCGGGTCAGTCGTAGGTATAGCTGGCATGCCACATAGTCCATAGAGCTCATGTTTGGGGTGGACTACGTCCTTATGAGGCGACAATATGAGGGATGTATGTTGGTCACTTGGAGACAGTAGGAGGGATTGACCGATACTATGGGTGTCGTTTTTATTATTTTGGCGATAGTTGGTTGGGGATTCATGTACCTGGGCTGTAACTTGAATCAAAAGGCTCTGTTAACAAGAATTCATGAATGATATAAGAAAATTAAAGAAGTATTGAAATTAAATTGCAAAACAAGACATATACATGTAAATATTATTGATTATAGAAAATATTGAAAGAAAGTGAGAAGCTTATAGTTATCTATGTTTTCCAATTGTTGGTATGATACATCATGGAATATGAATTTTTTATAAAGTTGTCTATAAGAAATTAATAGCTAGTATGCCTTGATCACCATGTATAATTGTTATTGTTGTTTGAATGCCCTATTTTATATCACTTGTTACCTTGTACAAGATATTGTTGTACATAATTATTGGAATGATTGAAAGGACAATTTAAATGATTATTGTTACTTATTTTACTTTAAACTACCTCACTAAGTGAAAACTTATGTAATCCTTTCATTCTATCCCATGTTAAAGCTTGAAGAGCTCAATAGTTGAGGAGTTTGACAAGATCACAAGTAATCAAATGTATGTTTTGTATGCTAAATTGGTAGATCATAATTGTTTGGTGAGTAAAAACTTCAAGTATAAACTAGGATAGGGTTCTTATTAAAGTGTCTATTCGAAATAAAGGAAGATGGCATGTATAAATGTTCAAATTATCACCATTGTTTTAAATATATGAATGGTATAATACATGTCAAAAGGATCTAAATGTTGCATAATGTTTAGGTTGCATTTATAATCACAGTTGAATGCTTTGAGTTAATCTTGTAAGTGATGTCTGTATATGATTAGTTGTTATCTTGAAACATGTTGTTCTTAAAAGTATGATTACAAAATTGTTATTAACGAAATAGATCATTGTAGAAATGTAAGAGCATGCTGATTAGTTAATTTGTGGACTAGTACATATCATGGTTTCAAGGATGAAATAGATTTTATTTTTGTGTTATGACATGATCATGATCTTTGCTTGTTAGTGGTACTTCTAAATTCGGTATTCTACCTTTACCGATTTAGGGGTGTTTCAAGTGATATCATTCCTCTGGCTCGAGTTTATTGTCGTGGATTAAAGCACAGTATGAACTACATTGCAATATCATTCCATGATGTGATAGATCTAGTAGAGAGTCCATAAAACTACGTACCAGCTCTTTTCTACAAAGAATATGCAAATAATTACATGCGTAAGGCATCATCAGGAACACCATGTTGACTATAAAAGAAGCACAAATTAAAAGAAAGGATTGAAGATGTTCTTTGGCATCCTCATGTGGCAACCTCGCATACTTCCCATTCGAGTTGAGCATTTGAAACATAATCAGCTTCAACTTGAAATTGACAACTTTAATAGGTGGTCAAACAACACCTGGTTGTAAATCATACAGTTGAGGAACTACAACTTCACGGATAATTCTGCGCTGGGATGGTGGGTGCAGTGGTGGGTTTTCAGGATCATGTAGGGGCACTAATGAATATCCTCATTGTTCAAATGTCTTGCCATCTCACTTTGTTCTCGAAGTCTTCGTCTAAGAATCCTTTCAACCTTCGGATCAGGCACAAAAAGTGGTGTGATAGAACTTCTAGTCATACAACACCAAGGAAACTAAATAAAAGAAAAGAAAGAAAATAGATTAGAAGCAACTAATAACTAAAGAAATAAAAATGAATTGCAAACAAAAACATAAACACTAAATAATACCATCCCCGACAATGGTGCCAAAACTTGATTGGTGAATAATCGTCAAACGAAATATGCAAGCATACACTACCGGTGCAAGTGTAGTTAACAGGTAGGTCCTGTTAGATATTGATCCCACGAGGTTAGTTAGATATATTTTTATTTCGCTGCAAACAGTTCTAAAAATAAAGAATCTGTGAGTGTAATAGTGGCTGTAATGAAAGAATATGGAGTTGAATATAAGATTAATTGTGAGTTCAATAAAGAATAATATAATGAAGATAAGAGAAATGTTAAGTAAAAATCTGGATCCCCTCAGCTCAACTTGGCAGATAATCAAGTGCTAGAAAGAAACAATATACGATGGTTCATTTGACAAATAAAAGACTAAGCTGGCTTACTAACTTCCATTCAATTCACAACTGATGACGTAAATATGTAGATCAACAACAACACTCGTTGTTCATCAAAACTACAACTCCCCGAACAAGTGGATCAACTCTCGTTGCATCCTCATTCAACTCTCGTTGTAATGGCTTGTTAATTTGACTTGTCACTGCATCTCTCAATGTCAGTGACGATGTTAAACACTCTCATGTAAACATAGATCAAATCTAACAATTGAAATAAGAGGAAAGCTGACAATATTATATTAAACTTAAAAACCAAATTTAAACAAGTTCATACCAAGCTAAAGTTAAACCATCGTCAAATTACACAAGTATAATAAAATCTTCAATAAACATCTATCTCTAGAAAGATTTAAAGAATATAACACATATCCCTCCTTGTTTCAGCACTTGAATCCTTATTTCCTCATATATTTCTGCCTTACTTCACCTTGGATCTCTAGAAATAGAGCTTAAGCCGCCATGAGAGAAGAGTTTTGGGAGGTTGAAGATTATAGGAAAATGGAAATCACGTGAAAATGTCTCTCTCCTCCAAAAGTACCGTTTTATAGGATGTCAAGGTGAGGACACCTGTCCTTCAGGTGTTTTGGGTGACTTTTTGTCATACACAATTTGTTGTAACAGAAAATCCAGCTAGCATATTCATCCTTATCCTTTACAGTCTAGACAATTGGTCATTGTAGTGTCGAATTGGCTACAGTGGTGAATCTTTCTTTGTAGAGACATTGATAATACAACGACAATCATAGAAAAAAAGAAGAAAAATATATAACAAGAGCTACTAAGACCTAGTTAGACAAAATGCAAATGATAAATAGAAAATGCAAATATGAATGTACAAAATGTTGATGTAGAGATAATTTAATCCATAAATCTAAAGGAAATATGTAACCCCCTTGACCTGGTCTAGTCGCAAGACCGAACCGAGTGAGCTATATTAGGGCTTATCGAGATAAACCATAAAGAAATTATATTCGAACCGATCCATTTTTTCTTTTATCTTTTCTAAATGCATTTTTAGGTCCTAAGGTTAACATACAAGTTATGTTAAGATTTCAACCCAATCGAGCGTCATTTCGACATCCAATTGCTCGAATCCACGTTCTAGGGACTAAAACATAATTTCTAATATTTAAATAAGCTTCCACGAATTTAAAGTTGCCAGTCTCCAATTAGTCATATTATATCCCTCCATGTTAAATCACAACTCAAAATAAGCATTCAATCACATTTAATTGCATAAATAAGAAACAGGGACCAAAATACAATTATTTAACATCAAACAACATTCCAAATAAATTAACGGCCAGTATTTCAGTACAGTTGTCCTTCGTATCGGTACAGTACTAAAGAGCAAATGCGTACTGATACGGTCCTGAAGCGTATCTGTACGACTTGTTTATTTTGAAAGTTCAGGTTCTAGTGACTATGACTCGTATCAAAACAATGACTCGTATACCGAAACCTTCACTATTTTCTAACTAGGCGTACCAATATGGTTACTAGTTGTATCGGTATGGCTAGGCAAATTTGCACCATTTGAGCCAAGACAAGTCTTTGCGTACCGACACCTTGAGGCCTGTACCGATACGTGAGACCTTTAATGACCTCTAGGTCCAACATATAACACTTTGGCTCAATCTAACTCCCTTAATTCATCCTTTAAACATCATATGTCATCAAGTACACTTATTCTTCAAACATAGCAACATCTCAAGAGGTCACACCAAGCATAACATAATCAAGCATTCACCTAAGAGCATGATTTCTACCCAAGCGTGCTTAATGTTTCCCAACCCCTCAAAAACAAGTACAAAGCATCATACAAGTCCAAAACAATAATCCAATCTTTTACAACAGGAAGTATCTCAAAACACATCTCCGAAAACAACCCGGTCACATTGTTTTCTTATTACTACTTAGAACGTATTAAAACCATACTTTGGAATGTATCAAATCCTTGGATCCTTTCTTGCTCACATGCTGCTCAAGAAAGCTATTTCTCTGCATTGATGAGGAAAAGAGAGCGTAAGCAATAAGCTTAGTGTGGGAATCGCTAAAACACTCATCAATGCATTTTAAACCATTTAGTTCAAAACACATGTAAATATCTTATGGCAAAACATCTCATGCATCTCTTGTCATCTCAAAATGCATATTTAAATCATTTTCAACACATGTATCATGGATTCAACCTCTACCTCAATTTAAGCTTCACAACACAACTCCCTTATAACAAGCTTAAAGAGTACACATGTATAAATCACATTATACAAACATAATCCGTTTCTCATGATACATTATCTCATATATTATCTTTCAAGTGACTCAAAACCAGCAACCTTTCAATTCACAAAACTCATAGGATACGCAAAATTCTCAAGTGGTCCACACAACCACTTCACATACATACCTCAACCAGAGTAACGACACACTTGCCCACCTCAACGGTTCAAACCAAAGTAACGAAACATTTACCCACCTCTACGGTTTGGATGTATTAATCCACCAGTGGGAGAAAATAGAAGATTTACTTAACACAACTATTGTTGTTCTCATGGTGGAGATTACGGACACTTTAATACCATCGACACACATGAGGTGACTTTTTATAGTGCACTTTCAATCCTATGACCGGTCAATTATATCCAATAACATTTTAAAACATATACTTGCAATATTTTCAATAAACCAACATTACCTCACTGTTTTACATATGCATCAAAACAATCCAATACAAATACATTAAACCATGTATTTTTCACATTCTCAAAATACTTGCATAAACCATATGCTATTCCCAAAAGAGCCATCAACAATGTTTGTTTGCATCATCTTTCACTTTCAAAACATGCATAATAAGTGAGTAATAAAATCCATAAACATGTGCATGAGATTTTATTTTGCAAAACCAAAATCGAGAGAATGCTAAACCGGTACTTACTTTCGAGCTTAGATAGGTGTATCAAACCTTATCTAAACTCCCAAAACTCCTTTCCAAACCTTTAATAGCAGTAAAATACTTTTCCACTCACCAACAATCCAACGCTTGCTTGCCAATGCACGAATCAAGCCTTCGCAACTCCCGCACCTTCTTCGATAGGTAAGGATTTAGCTCCCCTTATTTACCCAATAAAAAATAGAGGATTAAAACACATCTCTGCTTTACAAACCTCCAAAAATCGACAAACACTACAACACCTCCCAAGAATTCATCCAACACTTTCTTAAAACTAACAAGAACGCCACCAACCCTTTCTCAAACAAAGCCCAGCCAACATCTAACGAATCTAACACATTAACATCAATCAACATCCAAAAACAATCTAATCACATCCTTATATGTCCAGCAAGACCACAACAATCAGATCACACCAAAAACCACTATAATCAACCTAGAAACTAGGAATCCATATAGTTTCGGGATTCTATTGATTAATCAACCCTTCCAACATTAAAACACATCAAAATTAAGATGTAAATCAATTAAATCCATCACCAAAACATATCCATATCATTTTCCATCAATTTTTCAAGAAAACTCAATTTAATTAACAAATAAATATTTAAACCATAATTCCACAATATAAGTATCAAGAACTTGGGAATTTCATTAAAGAACCTTTAATTAGAGGAGAGAAACAAAAATCACCTCTAATTGCTGATTTCTCCTTAATTGGCCAAGCTTTCATGAAATCCATCCAAAAACATTTTACAAAGGTTTTTGAAGAAATCAATTAAAAATAAAAAAGAGAATCATTAAGAATTGATTCCTGGAGATTTAGAAGTAGAAATCTTAGTTTGGTTACTGAGAAAGTTGGGAGAAAAGATTAGGAGAAAAGCAGTTACGTAAGAAAATGCTTTTGGGGAAATAAAGATCTTTTTATTAAATCCACTTTTATCTAATTATTAATCCATTTAAAAATTACTTTAAAATAGCCTAAATTAAAGAGAAATCAGTTAAAAAAATGGTCAATTAGCTCCTTAAAGATTCTATGTTTTGATCCTTTTTCGATTTAGTCACTAAAACAGTTTTAAAAACTTTCAATTTAGTCACTAGACCAAAATGTCTTAAAATTAGATTTAATCACCTCATATTAACTTCACCAAATTACTTAAAATATTAATTAAGCAATTTAAAACATTTTTCAATATTTTATTTTTCCTCAAAATCAATTTTATCAAATTATTTACCCGAAACTACTTGAATTGCCTAAACTGACTCTTTCGAACCGTCTACCCAACCCGGTTCACATCTAGGCCTAATTTCAGGGCGTTACAAAATATGTGCTCTTTAAAGAGCTATCAAATCAATATAATTTTGGAATGAATGAATAATTTAATTTAATGAATGAATAAATGTAAGAATGTTTTTTTACTTGAGCAAAATAATATAAGAAATAAGCTACATTTTATTGAAAGCAAACAAATTGATAGGTGCCCTTACAAAAGGCCCATAATGCTCGCGCAAAAGTAATTGGTATGGATCAAGATATTAATTTTAGTCATCCTAAAAACTATAGAGAGATATTTAGTTGTCCAATGTTGAGCTTTTCTCTAGGGATGCATGGACGGATGCTACCCAGAAACTTGCCAACTTTCTCATCAGTTGAAATGCCATTAACAGATAGCTCATCCAATGCTTCACCAAAAATCTTCATCTCATGAAGCCTTTGATTTTCACGCATCTTAATATCATCTTCATTCGCAATATAAACAAGGCCAACAGACTTGAATATTTCTTTCATATTTGAAAAGACCATACGATCACATAACACGTCTTCTCTGGCCATTCTTGCCCTCTTTCTTTCTTCTTTTCTTTTTAGTTACTCACTTCTCTCCATAAAACTTGGCTTGAAACCGAGTATAAACTTGTCTTTCTTGGTAATCACAGCTTTGGGTCTAAGACTTCCTTGCAGGTTCTTTCCAAATTCATTGTTAGTCTTGGCTCCCCTGCCCAATGTCTCTCTAATAGTCATCTTGATGTAGTTGGAAAGTCTGGGGCGAGGAATCTTGCCCCTCTAAATAATGAATGTGACATTTACAAACTCAAAAGCCTAAAAAGAGCATTCTAGAGTGTCCTCACTTGTTTCAATGTACGGAGCGTTAGAAGTCACTGAAGCAATAATATCTTCCTCGTCCCCAATATTCACTAACTTGCCTTTTATAACAAACTTTAACTTTTGGTGTAGAGAGGAAAAAATTACGCCAGCAGAGTGAATCCATTACCTCCTGAGCAAACAATTATAGGTAGGCTTGATGCCCATCACAAAAAGTCAACATTGTATTTTATTGGCCCATCAAAAGCTCTAATAGTATTATGATATGTCTTCATATGTGAACTATCAATTGGAAACCTTTGTAGAGTTACCATTATTAGTATATTCAAGGTTGATCCATTATCAATCAAAACCCTAGGCAGAACATATCCCTTGCAATGAGTAGTAATATTCAAAGCTTTCACTGAGCCCATGCCTCCTCTAAGTATCTCATCATCAATAAATGTAATATAATTTTCAACTGCAATGTGCCCTACAATTCGATCAAGCTTGTCCACATAAATATTAGTTGGCACAAAAGTTTGGTTTAACATCTTCATCAAAAAACTCTGGTGTTTTTCAAAGCTAAATAATATTTTCAGCACTGAGATTCGTGCTTGTTGCTTCTTCAATTGTTCTACAATATTGTATTCACTATGCTTCAAGAACTTCAGAAATTACTTAGCTTTAAATTGTATTACCAACTCATTGATCTCCGAAGGCTGTTTTTCTTCAAATATTTTCTCAAGAACTGTTGCCTTACCTTTCAATTTTTGTTTCTCATCTTCTTTTAGTATTATGGGAATAACACCTCTCACTTCGGGTAAAATGTCCAACTTCATTTACATTTTTAGCAATTAGCTCAACATTCACTTCAAGCAATTTGTTTTCTTTTTCGAATGGCTTTTCTTATTGAGAAGGCTTTTCTTCATGAGTTGTCTTCTTTTCTTGAACTGGCTTCTCTACCTGAACTGACTTCTCTACTTGAGTTGGTTTCTCTTAAAGCTTAGACCCTTCTATAATAGAAATACTAGTAGCGTACTTTCATGGGACCTTTCGAGTGTCTTTGAATAGGAATTGAGCTAGAACAATAATTATAACCTTTAGGGTAGCCACTAGAGCAATAATTTTGGAAGAACTCTCAGCTTTCAGTTTAGTGGAAACAATCAATAGCCAATACACACCACACTTTCTTCCAACACTTTCTGAAGTGCAAACATCTAGTGTCTTCTGAATCTCAATATTCTTAAAATATTCAATTTCCTTATTGTCCATCATTTTCTGAATCAAACATCTAAATTCTGGGCAACACTGAATACCATGACCTTATTCTTGATGATATTCACAGTACAATTTTGCAACCTCTTTGTCAATTTTCGTGTTTTGTATGATCAATCCATTTCTATGGAATTGTTTATACACCTAGCTCAATGGGGATTTAATCTCATCAACACCTTTCTTTACTTTTTTAGGGCTATCTTCCTCAATGACTTTGATCCCTAGCCAATCGTGGTTAGGTAATGGATTAACTACCACATCAGGTAAATCAAATCTAAGAACTCTAGTATTGATCAAATTCTGAACCACTTTCTTGAATGCCTTACAATTATCAATGTAATGTCCAATAATTCTCGCATGGTATTCATATTGTGCCTCGGTGTCGTACCATGAAGGATACAAATGTTGTATTGGAGTAAGATGATAAGGGCGAATCAAATATGCCTCAAGAAGCTTGGGTCACAAATCGGCATAAGAAATAGGTATTGGAGTAAAAACTTCCTCTTTGTCCTTTTGTCCCCTTCTTACTAGACCCTTGTGGATTTTTTGTAGTTGGCTTTGGCGTAATTACAAAATTATTATTGTTAAGAATACTCATATTACTCACTTCATTATCCTTTTTCTTCTAATACTTTTGTGAACTTCCCCAATTTTAAGTTTTCCTCTTTCGATCATAGCCTCAATCGATTCTGTAGTGTTCACCAATTTAGCAAAGCTTAAGGATATATGGTGGCACACCTTTCCATAGAGTGGACCTTGCAGCAACATCTCTCAATTTTTGGGTGTATTACTTGGCATTCTCATTATTACCATGGGTCATTCCCTATAGAATTGTCTTATTAGGAACCATGTCTATGACATGCTTGTACTGTTCGGCAAAAATTCTGGACAGAACCTTCCACGACTTTATGTTAGAGCATCTAAGCTTTACATACCAGCGTGCAGCTGCCCCAGCCAAACTGTCTTGGAAGCAATGAATAAGAAGCTTTTGATTTTTCATGTGTGCGGCCATTTTATGACTATACATAGTTAAATGAGCTGATGGACAAGTAGTCACATCATACTTCTCGAAATCTGGCACCTTGAATTTGAATGGGATAACCAGATCAGCCACCAAGATTAACTCCAAAGTAACTACCCTATAATCACTCGTTGCTTGTAGAATACTACCTTTTTCTTCTATCTGAAGGTATTTCTCTTCATGCTTCTTGTTAACTCCTCAAAAGTACTATTTTATGCTTATTTTATAATGCATTTGCTTGCTCTTTCAGTACATTTAGTTTTATTTAGGTATTAAAATCATGCATCTGCATAAGGAGTTTATGAGCTATTATGGTTGTCAGTGTGAAGGGTTATTTTGTTCTTTCTGATGTAGGACAAAGACAGGCAAGCTTGGCAGAGAAGGAAGCTAGAGAATTGCCAAGACAAAATTGGCACAGAAGGACCAATCAATGCCAAGCCCGGCTAGCAAAGGAGTGACGTCAGCCGACTGGTCAAAGTCTTTTTTAGATCTTATACGCGTCGACTCTAGAATTCAAGTCTGGATAAGATAAGCTATCATCTTATCCCTTGTGCATTCAAAAATTTAAATTCAAAGGCCTTATCCTAGGGTTTCCCACGTAAGCCTATTTAAAGAGATCGATCAAGCATTTGAAGAGGGAGATCATATTGAAGAGGCTGAACGATGGTGAACGAAGAAGTGGTCTGACCAGTTGAAGACTGAGAGCTTGAAGCCATTGAAGGGCTGCATCGACGGACCCTCTTCTTGCCCATTCTCTTTGTTTTTATTTTTTTGTTTCAATTATGATGTGGAGATACGATAATGTTTTTTGGATGGAAACCCTAACCGTGAACTAACTTTGATAGTTGGTTGGGGGATGTTTGGGATAGATGTTGATTTCATGTTTAGTTTTTAATAATAAAAATACCTTGGCATTGTTTTCTATTTGGCATATACTTAAACTTTTTACAAATCCATTGCCATACGATAGTTGGTGTTGCGTGTGATAAGTGCTACGCAAATGTGCAAGTATACACGTCGCAAGTAATAAAGTGATATGAGTATCGAGTATCGTCTCCACAGGGATTGGTTTGGGCCACTTTGCTTAAGTTACTGCACTGTGAAAAGTAAAAACTAAATTAAAGGATTATGGGAGTTTAACTAATAACTAAACTAGAAAGCAATAAAGTAAAAGAAAATATGAGAGAAAAAGAGAGAGATAGGCCAGGTTATCGTGAATTGAGGTGTGATAGCCGATTGGATCGTTTTGGTAAAAGAGGGCACGGGCAACTCAGTTGCCGTGGCAACTTGCACAACGGGGTTGCCTTGGCAACTAATCGATGGTTGCCTGGGCAACTAGTTGGGCAACTACTTGGGTGTCTGGGCAGCAACTTCAAGATTCGGCAGAGAGTTCTTCAATGGTTTCTTCTTATCCCTAAGTCGAAACTCTAGCTACTTGTGCATGCCTTGATAATACATCCCTGCGTGAATAAAGGGTGAACAACAACCAATCTTGCGCTCCTCTTAGTCGTTGAAATCCTTAACTTATTCCTAAGCCGGATTAATCTTCACCATCAATAGATTGAATAAAGACCATACTCATTCGTTTCTTGAATCTAACTCTCCCGATATTAGATAAATAGATGAAGTTACGAGATCCTCTCCCAATTCACTCGCAAATAAGAATAAAAGCCAAGAATGAGTAAACCTTGAATAGAAAAGTGCAAACTATTATTACCTAAACAAAATCCAATTATTTCTCGCAAAAACAAAACACAATAACCCCAAACAATCAAGTTAGTTCATGGTTGGGTTCAAAAGATATACAAAGAATAATCCCCAAACCATAAATCTAATGGAAGCAAAGAAGAAGAAGAAGTCGAAATTTCCCCTAATGCTCTCTATGGAGTTGTCGAAATTCCCCTTGCTATTTATAGGGCTAGGCCAAAGTCCTTTTTGAGGAGGAGTTTGAGTTGGAATTAAATTATCTTTAAAGAATATAATTCTTTATTATAATTGTATTCCTACTAGAACTTCTCCTATCTTCTTGGAATTTGATTCTTCTTTAATCTCTGCATGGAAATCAAATTCCTTTGGGTTTGGGCTTTGCTCCACGTCATCTTGGGCTTGTCTAGTCATTAATTTCGACATCCCTATTGCATCTTCTCTTTGTTGACAATTGCCATGGCAACTGGCTCGGCGTCTCCTTCATGCATTGCCCTGGCAACTAGCTCGGCATATCCTTCATGCATTGCCCTGGCAACTAGCTCGGCATTGCTTTGGCAAGTGATCCTGCACACACACAAAAGCACACCAAAGCAGCATCTTTTTCCACAAAAATCACCAAGTTATGTAATCAAGCTCAACAGTGGAAAGAAACATGAATTAATGCATGAATAACTAATTATGCAACTAATATGAGCTTAAGTCTAACAATAATATGAGTAAAAAAGGGTAATAAAAATAGTACTTTTGAACACTTATCACGCCCCCAAACTCGAACTATTGCTTGTCCTCAAGCAATGCAAACTAACAATTACCTGCCAAGACTTTAATCATTAAAGACATGCTTCAAACTTGAATTCAAACCTCGGAACCGTGGCACAAAGTATGACCACCTTTTAAATTTTTCAGATAGCACAAAAATTTCCCGGAACAAAACTATAATGCTCGTGACAATGTGTGTGCGTAGTTGTGTACAAGTTGATTTTCAAGATTCTATGTGAACAATAGGCTTTTATCAATTTAATCTTTGGGGCATTTATTTTCATTTTCACTAGAGCCAATTTGGGCACCTCTAGCAAAGTAAGCAATTTTTTATTTTATTTTAGTCGACTAGAGCCAATTTCGGGCACCTCTAGCGATTCTTTAATGTGCATTAACTACTAGAGCAGTTTGGGCACCTCTAGCAAGAAAGTGTATTTACTACTAGAGAGCAGTTTTGGGCACCTCTAGCAAGAAATTAACTTTTAATTTTCAATTTTAAATTTACCCAAATTTTAAGCAACCTAAGTTCACTAAGTTTCTTTGAATCAACAACCCACAACCGTGTAAAAAAAATTCAGCATCATAGTAAAATTCTAAGTTCTTTTCATGCAATCCTAAAATTAAAGGTTATTTCAATTAAGTGTAGTGGCAAAAATTCATCATTGGATATTCAACAAGTCTTAAGCAATTAAATCCAATTAAAGGCATGGCAAGTAACATATGCAACCTATATGTGATTGCTAAAGATGAATGCAACTAAACATGAAACTAACTAGAAACCAACACCCCCCCAAACTCGAGAGAAGCATTGTCCTCAATGCACGTAAAAGTGAAACAAAAATTTAAAAGAAACTAAATGAAATGAGTTAGTCGAAGAGGTCGTCACCTCAAGTGATAAGTTTCTTTCGTGTCGTTTGCTTGATTCATTTTTCAGTCGGTGGTTGAATGCTGGTGCCGCGTGAATAGCATTGCTTTGATTTGATCCATGTTTACCGATGCAGGTTCACTTGCATGGGCATCAGTAGTTCCCGAAGCCATAGTTGTTGCCTGGGCATCGCCAGTTTCTGTTGTGGTTGCTGTGGCAAGTAGTCGGTAGTGAATTTCCTTAGCATGGTGTTTGTGAGTCTTGTTGTGGAAAAGAAAACCTGGAAACTAAAGATAATGAAGAAAAATAAAATATATCCTAAAAAATAAAGAGAAAAAATAACAAAAAATAATAGAACAAAATAGTTCAAAAAAAAAAATAAAAATAAATGTATCAGTAGTTGTCGTGGAGTCGAGGGTTGCCGAGGCATGCACATCCATGGTTGCCGAGGCGTCAGGGGTTGCCGAGGCGTGCGTATCAGGAGTTGCTGCGGTGTTGAAGGTTGTCGTTTTCGATACTTCTTATAGTCCATCCGCACCCTCCATCGGGTGATAATTTTGCCCAAAAAGAGTTTGGCCAATGTGCTTGCCACTACTCCCTTTTGTGTTACCATGGTGGAGGTGTCTTTCTTCTTTGTTCGCTTGTAGTCCATGTATACTCTCCACCTTGCTACTATTCCTGAAGGCACAAATATATTAATAGGAAAAATTATATTCATTCTCAACCATTCAATTACCTCATTCTTGTCGACTTCTATCATGGTTGGATGTAGCCTTTGTTGTCGTGGCAATTGCTGCTCAAGCCAATTGCCGTGGCAATCAGTTGTCAAATTTTGCTTTAAGTCAAGGGAAGAACCAATTTTCTGAAGGGCTTTATGAATCCAAACACCTTTTTCTTTTGGCCTCTCAAACATCTCCATCAGTAGAGATTTCGATGGCTTCAAATCTTCCAACCTCGGTTCCTCAAGACATACCTGCAATGGACGAGGTGAGTTTTTAAAGAATTCAAAAGGTTCAACTATTACCTGCTCATATTCCATTGGCAAAGTATTATCATCTCGTTGATCTTGCATGTGGTCGTGTAATTGCCGTGGCAATTGTAGATGAGAGCAATCTACACATTCATGCTTCAACATTAACGTTGTAACTTTCTGGGCATCAGGTTCCTCAGAATTTGCTGTAGTATTGTTGTTCTCAGCTTCACCGAGTGTTGTCGCGGCATTGCTCTGTTGAGGCTCCTCAATCATTGCCGAGGCAATTTGTTGTTCAAGCTCGTCATGTGTTGGACAGTCTCTCTCATTGGCATCCTCTTGACTTTGAGGTTCTAGTTGTTCCTCACACATCAGAGAGATTTCTTTGTATTGCTCCTTATCATCTCGCCTTAGGACGTCAGTATCCCTAGGAATGAATTTTTGGTGCATGTTATCCATGACATATGTGGATCTCCCCAATTGATATTCTGAATCCCCTAAGGTTGCATCCCACTGAGCTATCCTCGTATCCATAGATTTTGATAGTTCTCGAATCTCTTCAATTGATCCGTCAAGTCTAGCCAAGGAAGCTAGTAACGTTTCCTCCAAGGAATTGGAATGCTCTTGAAAATGACTACATTGCCATGGCATATCTGTTGTTGAGGCAAAATTGTTACGTTAAAAAAAATTTTGAGCTTTTTGACCATACCATGAAGAATTTTGCTGCTGGTTCCCTCTATGGTCCTCCATGTAGTTATATGCACCGAAAATGTGGGGGCAATTTTCAAACACATGATGTTCTCCACACATAGCACAAGATTTTTCCACGGTATAAGTTCTTTGGGCTTTTCTCGGTTGGTATAGGTAATCATCAAAGGGTTCAAGAAACTCTTGATTGGATTGATTCACATCTTCCAACATCATCTCTGGAATAGATTGGCTTTTGTTTCCCGACATGTTGATGTTCCTTAACTTGTAGCGCACCTAATTTTTTTTTGATAAAACAAACAAAAAGAAAAGTTAGTAAAACTAAGAGAAGAAAATGCAATAACAAAAACAACTAACACCAATTGCCAATCCCCGGCAACGGCGCCAAAAACTTGTTGCGTGTGATAAGTGCTACGCAAATGTGCAAGTATACACGTCGCAAGTAATAAAGTGATATGAGTATCGAGTATCGTCTCCACAGGGATTGGTTTGGGCCACTTTGCTTAAGTTACTGCACTGTGAAAAGTAAAAACACAATTAAAGGATTATGGAAGTTTAACTAATAACTAAACTAGAAAGCAATAAAGTAAAAGAAAATATGAGAGAAAAAAGAGAGAGATAGGCCAGGTTATCGTGAATTGAGGTGTGATAGCCGATTGGATCGTTTTGGTAAAAGAGTGCACGGGCAACTCAGTTGCCGTGGCAACTTGCACAATGGGGTTGCCTTGGCAACTAATCGATGGTTGCCTGGGCAACTAGTTGGGCAACTACTTGGGCGTCTGGGCAGCAACTTCAAGGTTCGGCAGAGCGTTCTTCAATGGTTTCTTCTTATCCCTAAGTCGAAACTCTAGCTACTTGTGCATGCCTTGATAATACATCCCTGCGTTAATCAAGGGTGAACAACAACCAATCTTGCGCTCCTCTTAGCCGTTGAAATCCTTAACTTATTCCTAAGCCGGATTAATCTTCACCATCAATAGATTGAATAAAGACCATACTCATTCGTTTCTTGAATCTAACTCTCACGATTTTAGATAAATAGATGAAGTTACGAGATCCTCTCCCAATTCACTCGCAAACAAGAATAAAAGCCAAGAATGAGTAAACCTTGAATAGAAAAGTGCAAACTCTTATTACCTAAACAAAATCCAATTGTTTCTCACAACAACAAAACACAATAACCCCAACCAATCAAGTTAGTTCATGGTTGGGTTCAAAAGATATACAAAGAATAATCCCCAAACCATAAATCTAATGGAAGCAAAGAAGAAGAAGAAGTCGAAATTTCCCCTAATGCTCTCTATGGAGTTGTCGAAATTCCCTTTGCTATTTATAGGGCTAGGCCAAAGTCCTTCTTTGAGGAGGAGTTTGAGTTGGAATTAAATTATCTTTAAAGAATATAATTCTTTATTATAATTGTATTCCTACTAGAACTTCTCCTATCTTCTTGGAATTTAATTCTTCTTTAATCTCTGCATGGAAATCAAATTCCTTTGGGTTTGGGCTTTGCTCCACGTCATCTTGGGCTTGTCTAGTCATTAATTTCGACATCCCTATTGCATCTTCTCTTTGTCGACAATTGCCATGGCAACTGGCTCGGCGTCTCCTTCATGCATTGCCCTGGCAACTAGCTCGGCATATCCTTCATGCATTGCCCTGGAAACTAGCTCGGCATTGCTTTGGCAAGTGATCCTGCACACACACAAAAGCATACCAAAGTAGCATCTTTTTCCACAAAAATCACCAAGTTATGTAATCAAGCTCAACAGTGGAAAGAAACATGAATTAATGCATGAATAACTAATTATACATCTAATATGAGCTTAAGTCTAACAATAATATGAGTAAAAAGGGTAATAAAAATAGTACTTTTGAACACTTATCAGTTGGCATTGCTAGGTACTAAAGCGAGAAGCTTCGATAGAAGATGTTCCAGTAGATGAACTTACTTCGGGAGTGAGTCTACCACTTAGGAGTAAAGATTGTCACTTAATCAAGTTAATTCCTGAAAAACATACACTATAGACATATAAGGGTTTTATCATAGTTAACTTAGGGTATTGAAATCGATAGAGACAATACTATCTTTAATCTGCTCGGCAATAGGCCAAGGCAGATCATTATTGAATGCTGACATGAGTAGCATAAAATCTGCCATCCCCTTGTCAACGCTCATCATTTATTTTGAATAACTAATGGTCAGACAGCTTATTTTCACTATTTTGTTTTGTTAACTTTTCAATCAAATTCCCAAAACATTTCAAACACTTTTAAAACTTCTGAACAAGTAAATGTTGAGCAAATAAGTTCTTGGTGAATCCCTTTTGATTCGATACTCAGTTTACTATTATATTACTTCCTGACTGTGTGTACTTGCACGCATACGACTCACCTTGGCACTGCTCTTCGGCATACTTTTACACTATAAATATACTCTTTTTCCAAGCATTAGCAATAGTCGACAAGTTTTTGGCGTCATTGGGGATTGCGATGAAATTTTTTGTTTTCTTTACTTGTTTCATTCCTTTTATTGTTTATTTAGTTTAACTGGTGTATGACCAAAAACCACCATGTGGTGTAAGATTGGCCATACGACCCAGAAATTGAAAGAACCTTACGAAGATTAAAAAAAGTTTGAGAGATGGCACATCGTGGTAATAGAGGAGCTGATGGTAACCCAAACAACCAGGGAGACCCTTCACACCTTAATGGAATACTGGTCGCACCTGCTGCCCCAACCATTAATGTGGAGGAGGAGAGACCTATCCGAGAACACTCGGCACCGAACATAGACAATTTGATGCCAAAAATAATTGGTCTGGAGGTAAATACACCAAATTTTGAACTTAAACTGGTAATGGAACAAACGCTCTTGAATGTAGGACAATTTTATGGAACGCCTGCAGGAGACCCAAGGCAACACTTAAAGCAATTCATGGAAGTTTACCAGTTATTTCAGCAGGCTGAAGTTTCAGAAGATACAGTGAAGCTAAAATTATTTACATTCTCCTTGAGAGATAGAGCAAAAACATGGCTTAGTTCTTTGCCACCTGGATCTGTTACCTCATGGAAAGATCTAAGTCAGTATTTCTTACTATGATTCCAACCACCAAAACTCACTTCAAGCTGAGAAGTGAGATCATTACATTTAGGCAAGCTGATGACGAGACCCTATATGATGCCTGGGAAATATTCAAGGACCTTTTGAGAAGATGTCCCATGCATAGATTCCCAAAATGAACCCAGATGAGACCTTCTACAATGGACTCAATACTCATGCCAAAATAATTGTTGATGCGTCAGCAAATGGTTCGCTGCTGGACAAGAATTATACAGAGGCAGTTGGTATCCTTGAAAGGATCTCAACTAATGACTTCGAGTATCCTACTACTAGACTGGAACCAGAACTAAAACTGGAGGAAAGCTAGCACTAGTTGAATTAACGTCAATTCACGCTAAGATTTCCAATCTTACCAATATAGTGAGAACCTTGCAAAAAAGTAAAAAGTCTCGAGAAATTAAGGCATTGGACCCATTCTGCACCATATGTGGGGAGGAACATTTCATGGAGGATTGCCCAGCCAATCTAGAGTTAGTAAATTTTGCTGGAAATTTCAATCGTAGTTATAATGCACATTCTAGTACTTACAATGCATGATGGAGACAACACCCGAATTTAGCTTGGGGAAATCAAAGGGATAATCAAAATAATGCCCAATGTCAAAACATTACCCAGCGTCAAAATAGCACTGGTCAGCAAGGATCATCAGAATGCTATGCCTTAGAGGGCACAAAACGATTTTTATGCAGGGCAAAGTAACAACCAAGGGACTTTGGCAGATTACATGGAAAGGAATGATGCAACTGTCCAGAGTCTAGCAGCATCTATGTGAAACTTGGAAAAACATATTGGATAGATTGCCAATGCACTCAGCAATAGACCCCAGGGATCTTTGCCAAGCGACACAGAAAATGCTCAGTATTGAGGCAATGAAGTTTTAAAGGCATGATGTTTTATATGATGATAAATATTATTTGAAATGGGAATTTTATAGTGTTGATGGAAAATGGTTTTAAATGCATTGATGGTGTGTTGTTTTTGAGCACTCCTCACTAAGCCTAGTGTGTTTACGCTCTCTTTGTCCATCAATGCAGATAACTAAAGGTTTGGGAGGCAGCGAGAAGCAAGGGATCTCAACAAGACTTGGTAACCAAAGTATGTTTTTGGAATTAGACTATAAGTAATAAGGGCAATGGGGTTACCGTTGATGTTTCGGGAGATGGTTGTTAAACTCTCTATTCGAGCAAGTTTGTTCAGTTGCTCTTGAATTGTAAATGGCCATTATAACGTGTTTTTGGTGATGGTTTGAAGTTTCATGCATTGCTTGATTGGTTTCTAGGAAGCATGCCGATAGATTTTCATTTGATTCAAGATGCTATGAATCGATGTTGAATCTGTGATGCATTGATGTGGTTCGATCCTTGAATATGTTGGATATATGTTTGAAGCATGTTTGAGTGTTTCAGAAATCATAAACGGATGAAAAGCCAGTGAAAATTCTCATTCCAGGCCCAGAGGTTTCGAAACTTGGCCTCTGGTTTCGAAACCTGTAAGGCAAAATTGGCTATGGGGTGCAATACGCGGGGAGTCGTACCGGTACGTGTTTTAAGTTCTAGAGGCTTGGTTTCAAAATCTGTAGGGGTGGTTTTGAAACCTCTAATATAATTTGGCCCCGTATTAATCTGAAAACCCATGTACCGAAACCAAGGACCATTATTTCAGTTATATGTTCGATTTAAGCTTTGAAATCCTGTATTTGGTCCCTAGATGTTGTGCATGCAATTGAATGAGTTTGGATGGTTGTTTTAAGCTGAAATTTGACATGTATGCATGAAACATGACTAATTGAAGATTGGAAAATCAAATTTTAGGTAAGTCTTTATAGTTTTGCAGATTTACAATTTGGTCCCTAAATGTTTGAATGATAAATTGAGGGTGTTGTGGTGATCTATTTGCGATGCAATTTCTTGAGCTTGAACGAAATGAACTTAGTTATGGGATGGTAAACTTAATTTGTTAATTGGACCCTTAAACGTGTGGAAATTACATTTTGGTCCCTATTTTATAATAATGTTCAATTGGATGTCAATTCGATCCCCGATTGAGTTGAGTTTACACTTATGATCAGTATGTACATATAGGTTAATAATTATTCTTTCTAGATAAGATAAAAGAAAAAAAATTTCGTGTTTTGAGTTTCATCTTCACGGTTTACCTCGGTAAACCTAATGTAGCTTGCTCGGTTCGGTCTTGCAACTGGGTCGGGTTAAGGGGTTACATTTGGTGGTATCCGAGACAAGTTTGCGAAAGGTTGGGGTGTTGTATTTGTCATTTACTGTTGCTTGTCATGCACGATGCTTGTCTGTTATGTTTGGTGATAATTGATATGATTATTGTGATGTTGCTATGAGCTATAATCTGATATTGATATGCACGGTGGTTGAAATATGCACGTTGAGTGTTTATGTTATGTTGGGGGAAATTTGGGGAAACCCATTGCCTTATTATTATAGTCTAAAATGTATGATTTTGAAATGAAAGTCTTAGATCCTTGCTTGCAGCTGGCGTGATTCAATTTTGTTTTGAAATGATTATCATACCTTAGAAAATGTGTTATGATACGACCGAGAGGAGAATGAGATCTACCGAGATGCTATGCCTTTGGGCAGTGAGTTGAGGAAAGTGTTGTGTCTCCTGGGGGGTTTTCACCTTGAAGTATGTACCACATGTGTCGGTTGAGCCAGATTTGGGTGATCTGATCCCTTATTATAGGTGATGTATTGAGCTTGTAAGCTTTGTTGCTGGAGTGTGTGTGTTTGCACCAGCCGTTGGGCAAACGATGTTGCTATTGGAATATCTCTGTAGTTTGGGAGGAGTTAAGTATCGTGGGTTGTCACCTGAGGCATCTAAGACATGAATGGCTGGTGTTGTTCAGGTTTTGGATCAAATGGGTTGTATTGGCGCCCGTAAGTTGGGATGTGTTGAATCCCCGCAGCAAGGTGATGTTTTTAGTTGGTGGACAACTGTATCTGCAGGTGTGGAACCCAATGATGTGGATTGAGAGTTTTTCCATGTTGTTTTTAAGAAAAAGTATCTGGGGTTTAGATACTTGGATGAAAAGAGGTGAGAGTTCATGGTTGGGATCAAGGTCGCTTGTATGTGGTCGAGTTAGGATACAGATTGTTCGGTTGAGCTGTTATGCTCTTGAACTGGTTTTGGTAGGAAAGTTCATTGTGACCGAATCCGATGTGAGTTGGTACATGATAATAGGGTGTACACGTTGGCTTTCGATTACACCATTTTTGACGTGTTGGTACACAGGAAAAGTGCATTGAGCAGAATCTGGGTTAATCAATTTCATGTGGGAGGTTCTGGCTATGTCAGGAGAGTTGTGAAGTTTAGTTTCGGTAGTGTTCAGTTAAAAGGAATTGTGATAATAGATATCGCCTTGAGTTAGGGCGAGGTGATGATGGTGCTAGGTGAGGACCGCGGGGTTAGAGTATCCAGACTAGAACAATATTTAATACACGTTGAGTATGTAGATTGTGTGATCCCATAAGGTGAGATTATCTACATTTGTTATGTGGAGTGTAAACTTATGTGCTTGTCGTCGATAACGTTTGTGGGAGCTGTGGTTTGAACGATCATCTCGTAAGTGTTGGCTGCGAGAATACAGGTGGCTAGTTCTTTCGGTAAAACTGTTGTTGCGAGAAGGATGTTTGTAAATGATCATCGGTGCTTTAAGATCTTGAGGTTACGGTTGTTTTGTTGGAGTTGTTGCTCTACAGTTTTTGATGTAATCATGGGTTTGTATAAGTGGCTGGAACACAGAGCAGTGGTTGATTTTGAATCCTAGCGAGTTGCCTTAAAACTTGCTGATAGTTACGAGGTGGTAATCACGAGCGAGAATGTTAAATTCTTGTCTAATGCTATCTTGGCAATGGAAGCGAGTTATTTGATGGATTTTGGTTGTAAGGCATCCCCAGCCTATGTTATGAATCCAGGGTCATAGGAAGTGCGAGCTTAGGATAGTCGTGCGGTATGTGAGTTTTTGGGTGTTTTCGAGGGAATGGTCAGTTTTGCAATTGGATTGGGAGGTTGAGTTTGGCATTGAGTTGTATGAAAACACAGCTTCGGTGTCTATTGCTCTTTGTGCATGCTCAAGGGAGTTGCAGAGGTTAAAGACGCAACTTCAAGAGTTGCGTGATAAAGGGTTCACCAGGCTTAGTGTTTTGTCGGGGATTTGCACTGGTGTCACTGTGAAAAAGGAGGATAGCATGATGTGAATGTGCTTTGGATTCTAGGTAGCTGAACAAGTTAATGCTTTGTTGATCAATTCGGGGGTGCTTCAGTGATTGTTAGTATGAGCTGAGGTACGGGTGGTATCTATGTAGGTAAAGGATGTGGTTGTGTTTAGATTTGCCTTTGGTAAAGGGGGACGACGATGTGAGTTCTTGGTGATGCCGTTTGGTTTGATCGATGCATAGGTTGCGTTCATAGTTTTGTTGAATCGGATAGTTTGAGTTTTTTGGGCAGTTGGTTGTTGTGTTTATTGATGATTTTTTCTGTGTACAGAAGCACCGAGAAGGGCTTTGATCAATAAGTATAGTTGGTTTAATAGATTTTTGGGGAGAGGTGAATGTTGCTCTTTGTTTGGAAGGAGTGAGTTCTGTGTATGTTGCTAAGAATTCTTGTTCTGAGGTGTTATTAGTAAGTGTGAACGGATAAACATGCACAGTGCAAAAACACTTATATGTATATGTAAATATGTCAGTACGTGCATACATTCGAGCATAACATTAGAGGTTTTGCATACATACATATAGACATCTATGAGGGCATATAAGTGATCATTCATACATATGTTCACACTTACGGATGACTAATCGGAAATCAATGGTGTGATGGTATAATTAAGGTAGCATATGAAGGTGGTTTTGGTGTTATGGTTCTTGGGAGTTTGGCTGGTGCAAGTTTTTGAGCGACCAAAGTTAGAGTTGGCAAGTTGTGGGTTTGCTAGATCTAGTTCTTAGCATCGAGGTTTGTTGAGGCTGTAGTGTTGCAAGTGAAGTTATGGCTTATGCATCTAGATAGTTAAAGGTGCATGAGCACTTTTGTCCTACGCATGATGTGAAGCTTGCCACGTTGTTGGTTGTTTAAATGTTTTAGAGACATAAATTATATTATGAGGAGTGTGTTGTGTACACGGATCACGCGTGGTTAAAAAATGAAAAAAAATGAAAAGATTGATGTTTTGAGTTTTTGATAACTTGGATGATTGGAGTTGCTTAGGAGTTATAGTTTGGTGATTTAATATCGTTCGAGCTAAGCTTATAGCCGATGCTTGGGTAGTGAGAGTTGCGGCGAAGTTGAGGATATTGTTTATGAGGTTGGGTGTGATGTGTGAGGGAGACTTGATGTCAAGTTACAAGTGAATTCATTCAGGCCATAGTTGATTAGAGAAAGGTAACAGTGTGATTATGCATCAGTATCGCATGTTCAGGTTATTGGGAGGAGGAAATCCTATGGATTTTCACGTTAAAGGTTATAGGGTGTTGTGTTTTAAAGATCAGAAGGTCGTGTCCCTTGATGTTGAGTTGAGGTGTAAGGTTTGATGGAGGTGCATGCCATTTCTTGCAAAATGTATTCCGATAATGCCAAGATATATCGAGGTTTAAAAAGGGATTGTTGTTGGGTTGGTTTAAAGGGAGATATGGTTGATTTTGTTGTTCGATGCATGGTATGTTAGCGAGTGGAAGCTGAGCATCGATTTTCTTTCGGGTTGTTGCAACCGTTGAGGATACCAGAATGGAAATGGGAAAGAATCACCAGGGATTTTGTGTCTGGGTTGCCTTTGGCACCGACAGAAAGGATTCCATTTGGGTGGTTGTTGATTGGGTTGCGAAGTGTGTGCACTCTCGTTGCTATGCTTGTGATATATGTTTTGGAATATATGGCAGATTTGTATATTGTCGGGTTAGTGCATTTGCACTATGTGCCTGAGTTTGTAGTTCTAGACGAAGATCTGTGGGTTACAGTGAGGTTCTAATGGTGTTGCTTGAGCTAAAGTGTGTGTACTTCATATCTATCCCGGTTGGATAGCGGGTTAGAGCATGGAATTCGGGTTTTGAAAGATGAGTTGGGTTGTGTATCATGGAGCTTCTGGGAAAGTGTGAAAGGCACATGCCTTTGGTAGAGTTTGCTTTAATGGTAGTTATCAGGCAAGTATGCAGGTGGCACCGTATAGGGCATTGTGCGGTTAGAGGAGCCGTACGCCTGTGTGTTGGGATGAAATTAAGGAAAGTACATTCCCATGTCTGATGTGTGGAAAGACACTAGTGAGAAGGTGAAGTTGTTATGTGGGCACTTGAGAGGAGTTTTGGATCGTCAAAAATTCTACACGAATTTGAGGCGTAGTAATTTAAAGTGTGTTGTGATGGTCGGATGATCATGATGGTATCGCTTTGGAAGAAGGTGATGCATTTTGAGGACCATACGATTTTGTTGAGTGTTTGGGTCATGTTGTTTATTGTTGAGGTTATCTCCTGTGTTGGTGGGGTTCCATGATATGTTTCATGTGATGATGTTGCGAAGGTATCGGTTGGATTCCTTGCATGTTGTGACAGTGTAAGGCATTGTGTTGAAATCTGAGTTATCTTGTGTGAAGGACCTAGTGGAGATTCTTGTTGCCAGCGGTAGAGTTCTGGGTGGTATATTGGTTTCCTTTGTTAAGGTGTTACGGAGACACCGCAGTGTTAGGAAGCCGCGTGTGAATGTAAGTCGGAGATGTTGGAGCAATTTCTGCTTTTGACTCTTCTGATAAATTTCAAGGATGAAATTTCTTAAGTGAGAGAGAGTTGTAATGCCCCGGTTTTAGGCCTAGAGGTTTTGAGGTTTGTTAGATAGTCCGGTGGACAGGGTTAGAGATTTGAATTAGATTCGGGACCGTATATTTTTCGGAGATATAAAAATATAGAAAATGGTTAAAAATCATGTTTTAATATATGATTAATATTGGTGGAATCAATTTTTGAAATGAGATTTGGAGGTATGACATTTTGGCTAGTGACCAAAATGCAATTTTTGAAAACTGTTTTTAAAGTGACTAAAATGAAAAGGGTCAAATTCTTAGAATCCTTAAGGAGCTATTTTACCAAGTTTTTCTGGTGATTTCTCCCTTCAATTAAATCATTTTACTATGTGTTTTACAAGTTAATTAAAAGGGATTTTAGATATTAAAGTTAGTTATTTGGTTTTAATGAAAATTGACGTAACTTTTCTTTCCACTTCTTTTCTGTCAAACACTCAAATTTCATCAAACACCAGAGGGATTACACAATAGGGGTAAGGTTCGTGATATCCTCTATTGAATATTTAACTTTGATTTACAAAACCTTATTGAAATCTAGTGTTTTTTCTAGCTTTAAACAAGCCAATTGAGGGAGAAATCACACAATAGGGGTAAGGTTCGTGATCTCCTCTATTGAATGGTTCTTTATTGATATTTTCAAGTATTTGATCATTAATTTATGATTTATAATCTGATTTTGTGTTTTTATATCGAATTAATTAATTTAATTGGGTAAAATTGATGAAATAGCGAAAGATCCGAATTGGATCTGTTTTACAGTGATGTAGATTGATTTTAAACATATTATGGATGTATAATAATGTTGATAAGTCGTTTTTAGCAATGGAAACCCGAAACTCTTGAATCTCTAATTGTTTAGGTTGTTAGAATTGTGTTTTTGTGGAGTTGTGGTGGTTGTTTGGTTGATGGAGGTGTTAGGTTGTTTTGATTCTGTTTTTAGATGTTATTTGATGATAAAAGTGGTGTTAGATTGATAGGTTGTGGCTGGGCTGTGTTTGGAAAGGATTAGATGGTGTTTTCGGTTGTTGCGATTGGGTAATTGTGAGGTGAATGTGTGAATCCGTGAGGATCTGTTGTTGCAGTGTTTTAAATGCATGGACGTGCATTAATCCTCTGTTGTAATGTGGTTAAAACAGGGGATATGGATCCGGAAGTGATCGGGGAAGCTTTGGAGGCTTCGGGCGCTTGTTTTTGCGTCGGTAAATCGAGGTTTCGCGTATCAGTGAGTGAAAACGTGGTTTAAAGCATTTTGATGTTTTGGAGTAGAGTTTTGCGGAGTTAAGGTAGAGCTTGAAATGCTTACCTAGACTGGGAAGTAAGTATAAAGTGGTTTTCTCTCTCGGTCATGCTAGTTGAAATGGTTTGATGTACTTGTTTTAATTTACATGTTACCTACTGTTTAAGCATGTTTTAAAGTATTTGATATACTGTCTTTAAGCATGAAATGTTGAAGGATGCACATGGTAAGTGATCCTTGTAAGTATGTGGCTTATACTTGTGGTTTAAAGCATGGTTGTTGCTTTGGAAATGTGTTTTGGTTAATGCTTGTTTAAAACAATGAGTTAAATGTTAAAATGGTTAATTATATTGGCAAGTGATGTGGTTTTAAAATTGTTATCGGATATAGTTGGCCAGCCATAGGATTGAGTGCACTATAAATAAGTTGCCTTGGATGTTGAGGGGTTTATACGGCGTACCGAATACTCTATCCAAGTACCCTAACGGTAGAGGGGTTAAACAGTATCGAAAACTCCCGTTAGTGGATTAAGCATCTAACCGATGAATGGGGTGGGTGTCCCCGTGGGTTGTTAATGTACCCGGTTGTTATTGTACCTCGATTATGATTGTATCGCTATTCCGGTTGAGATGGTTTGAAGTGTTGGGTTAACACTTGTTGAATCTGTGTATCCGATGAACTCTTCTGTTATTGGACTTGTTTAATGATCACTTGTAAGCCAATCTAATTGTTAATGTATCATTGAAAGGTTTATGTTGTATGATGTGATTTATACATGTTTACTCTTTAAGCTTTACATATGGTTGTTATTCATGGGAAGGCTTAAATTGAGGTTAGCAATGGGATTTGCTGTTGGTTAATGATACATGTTGCATATTGTTTAACATACTGGTTTTGAAAGTGTTAATGTACATGAAATAAATGTACAAATGTAAAAGTAGTGACTAAATTGTCAACTTTATAAAGTTAAGGACTAAAAAGATATTAGTCTAAAATGAAGAGATAGTATTGAAAATTTGTTCAACTGGAGCTTGAACAATTGTTTAATGTCCAAAATGGTCATTGAGGATCATAATGAACATTTTTTAAATATAAGTAAGGAGAATATAAAAAGTTGAAGCAATTTATGGAAACTGTGTAAAAACTGGATTTTGGCAGTGAGTTTGAAAATTCACCATAAATTCTACAAAAATGGTTAGATGGTGAATTTTATACCGAAATAAAGATATGTTTATCTAGTTTTGTTTCCAGCAAACGGAAATTGATTTCGAGTTTTGAGTTAAAAGATATGGATTTTTAAGTGACGAAAGGTCGGAAAAATAGTATACAGTCTATTCCGAGTTTAGTACTGGAAAATGACATTGAAAATTCGCCATTAATTGTACAAGTTGAATTTGGACTATTAATTTATATGGGTGAAAAGCTTATTGAATCTAGTTTCTTTCGAAACAAACGAAATTAGATTTAGAGTTTTAGATTATTTTATAGAAATAAATCTTTGAAGGTAGTACAAAGCTGCCAGAAATGAAAATTTAGATATTCTATATCTAAAATTAGTTAGTAAGTTTAGAAGAATTATTTGAAGTTCAAAATGGTTATTAAGGACCAAAATTAGGTATTTGACAGTATAAGGAATGAATGAAATTTATGGAAATTTTTATGTTGAATACTTAGATAGCCTAATTGAAATATTTTTAGAAGTGAGTCTAACAAATGTTTATTTACATGCATGTGATTCAAAGCAAAAAGAAGATTTGAGGTTCTATAAAGGAAAAGATCGAATAGAGCTTAGTGAGGCAAGTTAATAAATGGCTCAGGTGAGTGCATCTCTAAATGTTTGCATTACATTGAAAAATGGCCTTGCATTTCTCTATAATACATGATATGATACATTGCTCGACATGGCAAGCTTGATGGAATACCAGGTACGAATTATTGTTTGCATAAATGATGATGCATTATGCATACATGAAATATGGATAATTACAAGACTAAAATGAAACAAGACACTCCCTGTGGTGCAAATGGCACTAGCAAGGTGTTTTAATATAAGGAGCAAAGAGCGTCCTTTTATGAGGAGCAAAGAGCGTCCTCCAGAGTACATACTCAGATAGCACTACGGTGCAGATAGGCTACGGGTTTCCATGGGCCTCTAGCCAGACACAATGATAATAATACAAAACGATTACATGAAAGAACATGAACATGCATATGATACATGATATACATGACATTGAAGACATATGATTCATATGAAACATGTTACATGGCATATGATAGTGATGATACATGATTTATATGATATGCAAATGATTGCATGACAAAGTATGACCATGATAGAGTACATACAAATGTATGCATGATGAAAGCATGTCCATGATAGAGAATATGTTATGCAATAATAACATGACACATATGACAGTATGATACATGGTTTGCATGATAAAGATGATACATGATAGAAATGATATATGATAGAAATGATACATGATAGAAATGATATATGATAGAAATGATACATGATAGAAATGATTACATGATACATGATAGAATTGATACATGATCTGCATGAAAAGAGTGACTATGTTATAGCTCACGAAATGCAAACATTTGCATGATAGAAAACATGATCATGATAGAGTATAAATTATACAAATGATTATATGATCCAAATGATAGTGTCATGATATGTGATTCATATGATAGTTATGATACATTATATATGTATATTGTGATATATTTGCCATGTCATATAGATAATGAAATGCACTTTTACATGACATATTGAATTGTATTATTTCATGTTTAAATTAAATAAGATAGAATGCCTCACTAAGTTTGTACTTAGCGTGCATTTTATTTCACACATAGGTTCTTCAGGTCAGACTTAGCGAGGAGGAGCCACTCATTTGGAAGTCAAGCTATCGGTAAGTGAAAGTACGTACATCTTTAAAATAGTCAAGTACTAGTGGGCATGTAATTATATTTTCAAAGAACTGTTTGGCAAGTTTAAAAGTATTAATTTTACAAATAAGAAATGATAAGAAATTATAATGTATGAAAATGAAATAATGTTATTAGTACGATGAAAGTAAAATGGTTTGACTCAATGTTTAAACCTTATCAAGTAAAATTTTTATAAACAATAAAGGATCTAGGCAGCGAGCGACGTTTTCACCCTGAATAAATTTTCTTTCAAATAACTTAATTTTATACTTTATAAACCAATTCAGGGTTAAAACTAGCTACGATTGTCTAGAAATGTTTTCATATGAAAATTTTGAAAAGTGTTATTTATCGATAAAAAACTAAGCCAGATTTTAGTACATGTTTTAGTAACATATGTAATGTATATTCGTATTACGAGTATACGTTATGGGTGTTAGATATGGGCATTATGAGTTTGTGGTAATGCCTTTTGGACTTACAAATGCACCGACAACTTTTATGGATTTGATGAATCGGATATTTCAGCCATATTTTGATAAATTTGTGGTGGTATTCATAGATGATATATTGGTTTATTCATAAACCAAAGAAGATCACGATACTCATCTTCGAGTAGTTCTTCAGAACCTCCGAGAAAAGAAATTATATGCAAAGTTGTCGAAGTGTGAATTTTGGTTGTCTGAAGTAGCTTTCCTTGGACACATAGTCTCTGCTGAAGGAATTCGAGTTGATCCTAAAAGGGTTCAAGAAATAATCGAATGGAAAGTTCCTCAAAATATCTCTGAAGTGAGAAGTTTCTTAGGATTAGCTGGTTATTATCGGCGGTTCATGAAAGATTTTTCAATGATTGCTGCTCCAATAACTAAGTTATTAAGAAAAGTTGTGCCATTTGTTTGGACAGATAAGTGTCAGGAAAGCTTTGACAAATTGAAGAAGATATTAATATAAGCTCCTGTCTTGGTACAACCAAAATCTGGGAAGGATTTCACAATATATAGTGATGCATCTCATAATGGTTTGGGATGTGTATTGATGCATGAAGGAAAGGTTTTAGCTTATACTTCTCGACAACTCAAAACTCATGAAAGGAATTATCTTACTCATGATTTAGAGTTGGCTGCAGTCGTGTTTGCTTTAAAGATTTGGCGTCACTACTTATATGGTGAAAAGTGCTACATCCTCACGGATCATAAAAGTTTGAAATATTTGTTGTCTCAAAAGGAGCTTAATTTGAGACAAAGAAGGTGGATAGAACTGATCAAGGACTATGTTGTCATTGATTACCATCCGAGGAAGGCTAATGTGGTAGCAGATGCACTTAGCCGGAAGACATTTTCTACCTAGAGAATATTGAATGCTCATTTAAAGTTATAGCAAAATGGTGCAATAATGGTTGAGCTTCAAATTAAGCCTATTCTGATAGAAAGGATTAAAGAGTAACAAGCGAAGGATGCATAATGTTTGGAAAAGAAAAAGCAAGTGGAACAAGGTGAATCTAAAGCTTTGAAATAAAATCAAATTGATGCCTATACTACAAGGGACGCGTATACATTTCTGAAGATTAGGATCTAAAGAGGGAAATACTTTCAGAAGCACATTTCAGTTCTTTAACTATGCATCTAGGAGGCAACAAAATGTATCAAGATATAAAAAGTTGATTTTGGTGGCCTGGCATGAAACGAGTTATCACTGAGTTTGTTGCTAAATGTTTAACATGTCAACAAGTAAAGGAAGAACATCAAGTTCCATCAAGATTACTCCAACCAATCTCAATTCCATAATGGAAGTGGGAAAAGGTCACTATGGATTTTGTAACAGGTTTACCATTGACGCCAAGTAAGAATGATTCAATTTGGGTGATTATGGACCGATTGACTAAAACGACACATTTCATACCAGTTCGAACAGATTACACTTTAAACAAGTTGGCAAAATTATATATTAAGGATATTGTTAGATTGCATGGAGTTCCTATGTCTATTATATCTGATATAGATCCAAGGTTTTGGAGTGCACTACATGAAGCATTGGGAACTCAGCTACATTTCAGTACTGTTTTCCATCCTCAAACAGATGGACAGTCAGAAAGGAGTATTCAAATACTCGAAGATATGCTCAGAGCATGAATAATTAATTTTACAGGTTCATGGGAAAAATATCTTCCATTACCTGAGTTTGCCTACAACAATAGTTATCAATCAAGTATAAGGATGGCACCTTATGAGGCATTATATGGAAGAAAATGCCGAACACCATTGAATTGGTTTGAGTTGGAGGATCAAAAAATCATCAGACCATATCTTGTTCAAGAAATGGAGAACAAGGTAAAAATATTTCAAGATAATCTCAAGGCTACTTCTGACAGACAAAAGTCATATTCAGATCTTAAAACAAAGGACATTGAGTTCGAAGTTGGAGATAAAGTATTTTTAAAGGCTCCACCATGGAAAAAATATTACAATTTGGACGAAAAGGAAAGCTTACCCTAAGATTCATTGGTCCTTATGAAATTTTAAAAAGCGTTGGTCCAGTGGCGTATCAACTAGATTTACCACCAGAGTTGAGTAAGGTCCATGATGTATTTCATGTGTCCATGCTTCGAAGATATCGATCAGATCCTTCACATGTTATTACACCATAAGGGATTGAGATTCAATCAGATTTGACCTATGATGAAGAACCTGTAAGAATCTTAGCTCGAGGAGAAAAGAAATTAAGCAACAAAAAGATTCCTCTAGTTAAAGTCCTGTGCAGAAATCACAAAGTAGAAGAAGCTACATGGGAAATAGAGGAAGCAATGAAAAAGTAGTATTCGTACCTTTTTGAACCAAGTAAGGAAAATTTGAGGAAGAATTTTTTAAGGGGGGGAATTTTAATATCCCAAATTTTGGCTAGTGACTAAAATGAAAATTTTGAAAGTTTTGTGGCTAAAGTATAAACTTTGAAAAAGTTTAAGGACTAAATTGTAATTTCCAAAAGTATGTATTTTATTCTCGTAAATGAATAGTTCATGCCCAAGAATGATGTTTTCGTGTTACCTGGATTTTTCATACAGAGTTTGTATTATTGGCTATAATGCGATAAAGTTTAGAAAAATATTCAGATGATCGGATCGAATCACATATTCAAGATATTTTAAAGGATGATAAGACAGGGCTAAAAATGTCATTTGCATGTCTTAAAATGGTAGGATTTAACATGGACCATTGGATTAAAGTAGATTTCCATCTTAAATATGAGCCATTGGATGAAAAATGACAAGATGGTAATTTTGGAAAATTCCAAGTGCAATGTTGGTAATCACTAAATTCTTGGTTTATTTTTGAAACTTGGATGAATCTTTTGACATGTGGCAAGATATGGGACATTGGATTACAAGGGCAAAATGGTCATTTTGCTATAAAAGAGATTTTTTTATTTGGATTTTTATAATAGATGACAAATGGCTAAATTTGAAACAAATGAAAATTCAAGATTTTTCTCTACTTTTCCCCTCTTTTTCGAAACCCCTCTCCAAGGTAAGGAAAATTTTCATTTTTGATTTTCAAGCCATTTTACTTGGATTTTGGATGAAAGCATGAAACATGAATTTGATCTACATGAAATTCTCTATCTTTTGGTACCATTTATTCATGTTTTCCTTGCTTGAAATCTTAGTTTCATGAATAAAGGAGATGAAGGGGAGGGTTAGTTTTGATGATTTAAGATTTGATTTTGATGAAGTTGTTGTTGAACCATATTCAAGCTTGTATGATGATTGAAACTACTTGAAAATAGTTAAATCCTACTTTGGTTAAAGTTAGGGTTTTGTTATGAATTTGGAAATTGCATTTTTTGATATGGGAATAATTATAAAAGCTTGGAAATGAGGTTTAGAAGTTGAATTCATGCTTGAATCAAGTTGGAAATTTTGAATGTAGTGACCTTTCATATTTGGCCTTAGGGAGGACATTAGAGGAAAATTATGGAAAATTTACCTAAGGCTAGAAATGATGTTAGAATGATTCTACAAGGTTTAGAATGTTGTTTGGACCAGTTTGGAAGTTTGTAAAGTGTTGAGGATCAATTAGCATATTAAAGGAAAGTTGAGATTGAAATGGTAATTGACTAGAAGCCATTGTGTTAAGCTTGAATGTATTATTGGAATGCTTAACCATGTTGTTAAGTAATGGAATTTGAAGTTTAATGGCAATGGACCATTTTGAATAATTTGGAAATATTGAGATGAATTCTAAAATAATTCATTTTATGGTTATTTTATGAGATTTGAGAATGGCTTGTGAATTTGTGATGGATATGAATAATAAATGATTTTTAGGAATTTTATTCCTAATGTATGCCTATGTTAGAATGATATTAACATACGCTTTGAAATGCATGTATTTGGTAAACGATGATTTTATATATTGTGATCATGATCGAAATCGTAGTACGAGCAAGTTTAAAGATAAGGGAAAAGTTCAAGAGTAAGGTTAAATCGACAGTAAGATTGCTAGTGAGGCATCAGGTGAGTGCAATGCATACATAACATGATACATGGATGTTTTATGCATCGTTGGAAAGACCTGCGATAAGTCTACCTGGTTTATACATTGGCATGATATTTATGTCATTGATCATATATTTGACATGTTTTAAATGTGTCAAAGATTGAACATAAATGCATGGATCACTAGTTATATATGATGTTATATCATGAATGTTATTTCGGATATGAACTGCCCAACGTTAAATTATGTTGATATACATTGCCATGGATGAAATAAATATTGAAAATATGCCCAAATAAGTCATTGATGGACATGGTATAGTTGGCATGCCATAGAGTCCAGCATCACGATGCATATCCGATTTAGCACTATAGTGTATATAAAGGACACTTAGTGTATATGGTGGGCACGACCTTATATGTATTAGCACTTCGGTGCATATTTGACTCGAGTACCCAGGGTCCTCATAAGTTTATATTTGGGCTATGGTTTATTGGTAAATAGTTGATAAACAAGTGAAAGCATTTATAAACTCTTAAAGTTATGGCAAGTATATTGGTAAGAAAGTTATATTCGGTTTATATTATGTTGATATATTATTAACATAATGGTAAGACATATCTAGTGGTTCAAAATGCATGAATATGGTTACATGTTATTGGTTATAGTTATGTTATATTGCACTGGATATTATCATTGCCTCACTAAGTATATACTTAGCGTGTGATGGTTTTCACGCGTAGGTAAAAAGCAGAAACGAGAGTAAGGAGCTGGCATCCTACTTATTCAGAATATAATCACGGTATCAGTAATAACATCTTTTGATGTGTTTTGATGTTTCTAGATGGCATGTATATGTTTGAATTAGTCAGTTATATACTAATTTATATATGGTTTGTAATAACATATAAACTATTTTATGTTTATAGTGGATGATGAGTAGTTATATTAAAATAAAAACCGGGTAATGATTAGAAAAGGCTAAATAGAGCACTCAGGTAGATTTTTATTTTAGGCAGTATTTAGGCAGTTATATTCCTTATATATTATAGATAAGAATTGTTAAGTTGCTGCCTGAAATCAGACCTAATTCGATGGGATAAAAATTTGTAATATGATTCTACACGATAAATAGTAAAATAGATCATTTATAATTTTCTTATAAATATTAATATGATACATTGGTATATTCTTTATGTGATACTCTAATTAGTATTGAATATAGAATACTAGTTAGGGTGTTACACCTTGAGACTAGATGATTCCTTGTGGGCTTACAGAACAATCTTTAATACTCCTTTGGGAACATCCCCATTAATACTCATTTTCGGAAAAGCATGCCATCTGTCAGTGGAATTGGAAAATCGAACATATTGGGCAATCAAAACACTTGACATGGAATGGAGAACTGCTGATGATAAGAGGCTATTAGATTTGAATGAGTCAGAGGAATTCAGAACACAAGCCTACGAGAATGTCAGACTCTACAAGGAAAGAACAAAACGATGGCATGACAATAGAATATTGCCAAGGCACTTTAAGGTCGGTCAACATGTTTTATTATTTAACTCAAGGCTGCAGTTTGTTTCCAGGAAACCTCAAGTCTAGATGGTCGGGTCCCTTTGAATTTGTGAAGCCATATGCTCATGGAGCAGTAGATATCAAGGATTTGAAAATGGGAACAATTTTCAAGGTGAATGGCCAACGCTTGAAACACTATTGGGAAGGTACTCAAAAGGATGCCAAGGAGGTTGCGCTCCTGGCAAAGATTCCATGAGCATATCATCATGGTTTGATTTTTGTATATAGTCAGATAGATGTTGTTTTCAGCATTATATTTGTTTATTTTCTTTCTTTCTTTTAGTTTTTATTTTTCCTTGCTGCGTTCAAAGGTTTTCCTTTGAGTGAGTGCAGGTCTGTGTGCCAGGAAGATTCTAGGTAGAATGCCAAGGCATCTTGGCATGGGGAGATAAGAAGATTAGTGAAAAAGTTTTTACCCTAGCTGCCCAAGGCTTGATGGAGTTTGGCCCAAAAAGAAGGAGAGAGATTATTTTTTGCGTGAAATTACCATAGCCGCCCAAAGAGTGATAAGTAAAAATTCAAATTTCAACTCAATTTACTTATCCCTCCACCCTTTACGCACCTTATTCGATTAATTCACCCTTATCACATCAATTTTTTCCCTTAAACACGCAAAAGCCCATCATTACCCTTCTTAACCAGCCACATTAAATAAACTCCAATTAAACACTTAACCCTTTTTATCTCCTTAAAAAACTCTAACCTATCCAAGCCTTAAAACCTTTCACCTTTTACCCTAGCTTCTTTATCAACAAGAACACCAATAATCTTTTCTCCTTCTCTCGAAAAAAATCCTTCAAGTTCTCTGACTTTTTTCCATGGCATCTTCTTTGACTCCCTTCAAGATATTCTTTAATGAAGAAATTCACAAGAAATATGAGGAGAACTTTTCGCACGAACATTTTTCTACGAGAAGAATTTTGATTTCAAGAATGTACCCAAATTGGGTTATTCAACAGAGTTCATAAAGGTGGTCAAAAAGTACAAGTGGGAGTTGTTTTGCCAACAAATGGGGGAAGTCTACTCCAATATTGTCTGATAGTTTTATGCCCACCTCACGACTAAAGATTCGCCTTTCTTGCTCATACGAGGTACTTGTGTCAGATTTGATGAGGGGTATGTTAATACTATGTTTGAATTGGATGGTAAAGGGGAGGAGCACTCTGAGTTTACTGACTCGTTAGATGCTGCCAAGAGGCAAAGGCTACTAAAGGATTTATGTGAGCTTGGCACCAAGTGGAGTGTGTCATCCAAGGGCCACCACACGATAAAGCTGCTGGCATTGAAGCCATAGCCAAAAGGGTGGAACCACTTCTTGAAGGCAAACCTGATGCCAATGACTCATAATGATACTATCTCAGAGGAGAGGATAACTTTATTGCATTCGATCATTGTGGGTTGCAAGATCAACATCGGTCCTATCATTATCGATGAAACTTATAAATACACCGGTAAGAGCAGTGGGAGTTTGTTTTTCCCTCTGTTGATTTCTAATATTTGTATGAAGCATGGTGTGCTAAAGATTGATTCGGACGAGGTTGACGAGACTAAGGGAACAAAAATTATTCCTGCCATGTGGAGGCAACTCACTGCCACCGAGTCTAAAAATAAGGACAAGGGAAATGCGACAGAGCCAATGACCAAGGCCAAGCTGCCCAAGGCAGAGCTTGACACTCCTATGTCAGCCAGCTCATTGGCAATGTTTTCCCAAATTTTCAACACAAGAGACCATTCTCTAAAAGTTAGAGAAAGTAGAGGAGCATAATATCAAGCTCTAGTATTACACTAACGCCAGGGACTGTACAATCAAAGAAACTCTTGAGAGGATGTCCCCAAGTGTTTTGCTGGCCTTTCTAGAGTTTCCAGTCGACCTATTTCCCAGCACTACTATGCCAGCCAGTCCTCCTTCAGTCTATACTCCATTAGATGCCACTGTTCCAGTATCCCCTATTCGAGTTGAATCCACCAACACAACCATGCTATCTGACTCTAAATAAGAAACAAAATCTGTCATAATGCGTGTTGCACCTACATCATCCATTGCCACTGATGTCCTGACTGCCTCTGAGCCGATGAAGATGGTTGAGGAACTTCTCCATGAACTTGGAGCGTCCACAACCGCAGCAAAACCCAGCCTAAAACGCAAAAAGCATATGGCCCCCAATAGAGGGAATTTTATCAAGAGGAAAACACGCGTTTCACGAATAGAACCCTCTGAAGGGAGTCTTCTTCCTCTTAAACTCATTGCATTACATTCATTTTCATTCACATGTTCATGCATTTTAATCTCATTTGTACATATGTTTTGTTTTTATGCATTGAGGATAATGCACACCTTAGGTTTGGGGTGTGGGTTGCCTCACATTTTATTGCCATGACATTCATGTTTAATTTTCAATTTGCCACATAGAATAGTTTGCCATGTAGGATTTAAATTTGCATACCAAACAACTAAAAAAATTGCCTCGGTCAATAAGTTATTTTAATTTCCAACACTGCTAGTTTAGTTGAATTTGTTTTATATTATCTATTTGATGAAGAAACTGGAATTTAGAACCTCTATGCTAGTAGGGTAGCATTGCCAAGTAGCTTGGCAATTGAACTCTAGTTTAAGGAACTTTAGTTTCACTATACACGCAGTATGTATCCAGTCAGCATAACGAACTTAGGTTCGCTTGAAACTGAACTCAGAAAAAAACAATGTCAGGGTAGAAAGAATAAGGCAACAATGTTTTGTCAAAGGCTCGAATATTTTAGAACACTCATCTGCCTTAGGGAAAATAATTAACTTGGGTCTTCGTGGTTTGCTCTCTCTTAGTTCTCAAGACAACATAACTTTAGTGTATGAGTGTAATATGTTAGATTAGTGATGTAATCTGGATTAACGTGGGCATTCGTGGTTTGCTCCCTCTTATGTCTCACGCCAAACAGTGTATGACACAACCCTAACTTAATGCCAACATAAAAACACCCTTGGCAAATAAAGAAAATAAAGAAAAAAAATGATGAAAATGATTCTGAGCTTGGGTAGTAAAGTGGCTAAGGAAGTTAAGTAAATTTGATGCATATTGCCCGTACTTCGCACACACTTAATGATCTCAGACTATAGCTATATTGCTGCACTTGAATTTGTTTATCTACTTGGCATTTATATACTGAATATCTAAGGGCAAACCTAGAATCATATTTTGTTAGTTGGCAGGTGTTGGAGACTATGATAATTTTTGCCGAGGTATCTTTTTGTTTTTTCTGTTTTATTTTTAATTGCATTACTTGAGGACAAGCAATGAGCTAGGTTTGGGGGTGTGTTAACTTCTCAAAAGTATTGTTTTTATGCATATTTTACAATGCCTTTGCATGCCCTTTTAGTACATTTAGTCACATTTAGGTATTAAAATCATGCATTTGCATAAGGAGTTTATGATCTATTTTGGTTGCTAGTGTGAAGGGTTATTTTGCTGTTTCTGACGTAGGACAAAGGCAAGCAAGCTTGGCAGAGAAGGAATCTAGAGAACTACCGAGGCGCAATTGGCACAGAAAGACCAACCAATGCCAAGCCCGGCTGGCAAAGGAGTGACGTCAGTCGACCGATTAAAGTCTTCTTTGGACCTTGTATGCGTCAGCCCTAAGATTCAAATCTGGATAAGATGCACTATCATCTTATCCCTTGTGCATTCAAAAATTTAAATTCAGAGGTCTTATCTTAAGGTTTCCCACTCAAGCCTATTTAGAGACACCGATCAAGCATTTGAAGAGGAAGATTAGATTGAATAAGCTGAATGATTGTAAACAAAGACGTGTTCCGACCAACTGAAGACCGAGGGAGCCATTGAAAGGCTACATCGACGGACCCCCTTCTTGCTCATTCTCTTTGTTTTTATTTATTTTGTTTCAATGATAACGTGGAGATACGATAATGTTTTTTGGATGGAAACCTCAACCATGAACTAAACCTTGACAGTTGGTTGGGGGTGTTTGGGATGGATGCTGATTTCATGTTCAGTTTTTATTAATGAAAATGCCTTGGAATTATTTTCTATATGGCATATACTTAATATTTTTACAAATCTATTGCCAGACAATAGTTGGCATTGCGTGCTTATTGTACAATAATATCTTAACAGACTTAAGGGGCAACGATCTGTTACCAGGTACTAAGACGAGAAGCTTCGACAGAAGATGTTCAAGTAGATGAACTTACTTCGGGAGTGAGTCTACCCTTTAGGAGTAAAGATTGTCTTAATCAAATTAATTCATGAAAAACATACACTGTAGACATATAGGGGTTTTATTTTAGTTAACTTAGGGTATTGCCATCGACAGAGACAATACTACCTTTAATATGCTCGGTAATGATTAAACTCCACTATCACCCCAAAAACCCTTTACTAACAACCTTAAACATTAGAGATTAAACTTGTTGCAGGATTACATTATTAAAACCAAATTATTAACTCAATCGAACATCAAAATCATGATCTAATCTAATCAAAATCCCAGCAAAATAGAACAAGTACCAAAATCCACAAATTTCGTCAATCAAAACACAATTAAACCAATTTCCAATAATTAAACTATCAAAACACATTAGGAAACAATTGTAAAAGATCAAGAACTTCGGAATTTAAGTAAAGAACCTCTCATTAGAGGAGAAGAATGAATCCTTACCTCCAATAATGATTTCTCTCCCTAATTACTTTGTAAAACATGAAAATCAAGATTGAAATAATAAGTATTTGATGGAAAACTTTAGGAAATCAATTAGAAATCTCTAAAATCCATATTTTAACCTGAAGAAATTGAAGTTAGAAAGGTGTTTGCATGGTAAGAATTTGAGAGAAAGAAGTTGCAAAGTTTGTTACGTGATTTTTGTTAAAAGCTTAAAATATGATTTATTAATTTTTTCCACTATTATATCTTTTAAAACCCATTTAAAATTAGTTAATTAAAGGGAAAAATCTGATAAAACATTTAGGATAATTAGCTCCTTAAAGATTCAAAGTTTTGATCCATTTTAAAACAATCACTAAAAACAGTTTTCAAAGTTTGTATTTTGGTCACTAGTCCAAAATGCCTGATTTCTAAAACTTGTTTTCCAAAATTGATTTCACCACCATCATTAATATATTTAATAATGATTTTATAATATTTTCCACAATTTTATCACCTTCAAAAATATTTAATCCGAATTAATCCCGAAACCTACTCGAATCTCTAATACCGATCCACTGGACCTTCAAACCAACCCTTAAAACATCCAAGCCCAAAATTAGGATGTTACAGATTGGACCATCCTGATACAAAATTTTTTATCACCAAATCCGAAATCTGACTAGACTTATTTTCAAGGTGTTACAACACTCCCCCTTACGAAAAATTCATCCTCGAATTTTCATCTAAACTGAAGAGATGAGGGTACTGCTTTTTCATTGTCTCTTAAAGTTCCCAAGTGGCTTCTTCCACTGAATGGCTCATCCATAGTACTTTTACTAAAGGCACGAATTTATTACGAAGCCTCTTGACTTCTCTTGCCAGAATCTGTACCGGTTATTTGTCGTAGATTAAACCCAGTTGGATATTTAAAGACTCCAATTCAATGATACGCGATGGATCAGATCGATACTTGCAAAGAATTGACACATGAAAGACATCATAAATCCTGCTTAATTCTGAGGGCAATGCCAAACGGTATGCAACCGGGCTAACTTTTTCAATAACCTCAAAGGGTCCAATGAATTGGGGACGCAGTTTCCCTTTCTTGCCAAACCTCAGAATCTTCTTCCAATGTGATACTTTGAGGAAGGATCTTTCACCAACCTCGTATTTGATATCCCTTCATTTAAGGTAAGCATAGGCCTTTTGTCGGTCAAAGGTTGCCTTCAAGCGATCATGGATGATAGTAACCCATTCCTCAGTTTCCTGAAGTAGGTCAGGGCCCAACATTTTACCTTTACCGAGTTTAGACCAACACAGTGGAGTTCTGCAACGTCTGCCATATAACGCCTCAAAAGGTGTCATTACGATGAAAGCTTGATAGTTGTTGTAAGCAAACTCGATAAGAGATAGAGATTTCTCCCAAGATCCACCAAAGTCAATGATACATGCTTGAAGCATGTCTTCCAGAATCTGTAATGGTAGATTTCAATAACAATGCTTGTTTTCATTGGTTTGATGGAAAGAGTTTTCGATATTTACTTAGATTACCCTTTCTGACTAACCGTCAGACTGAGGGTGAAACGCAGTACTAAGGTTAACTCTAGTACCCATAGCACCCTGCAATGATCTCCAAAATCGAGAAGCAAAATGTAGGTCTCGATTAGAGATGATAGACTTTGGTACTCCGTGAAGTCTCACAACATTCTTGATATACAAGTCAGCTAGCTTGGGAAGACCGTAGTCCATTCTAACCGGTAAGAAGTGTGTTGACTTGGTGAAATGATCTACATTGACTCATATAGCATCATGTTTAGCAAGAGTTAAAGGCAAACCACTGACAAAGTCGGTGGTGATTTTCTCCTACTTCTATTGCGAAAAATTGATATGTTGTAGTAGGCCGATAGGAACACGATGCTCAGCCTTGGCACACTGGCACGTAAGATATTTAGATATGAATCAACTATGGCTTGTCTCAAGCCTGGCTACCAATACAGCTCTCAGAGGTCCTTGTACATCTTTGCTGAACCCGAGTGTATAGAAAAAGAGCTTGATAGCACAAAAGACCTTTAGGTACGCAAACCCGACCATGATAGCACAAAAGACCTTTAGAATTAATTCTGAAGTCAGGTTCATTTCCACTTTGTAGTTTGGAAACAGTAGATTGTAACTGAGGATCTTGATCCTGTAAAGCTTTGATTATTGATACGATAGTAGACTGAAAAATGTTTCTGAAGTCGAAAATGACCATTGATCATTTAATGAGTTTGATACACTGATAATATAGGGTTTAATGGTCGATGACAATACTTATCAGGTTGAGGTTTGTGTCTGAGTGCATCAGCCACAACATTGGCCTTGCCCGGATCATAGTCAATGACTAGGTCATAGTCTTTAAGGAGTTCTATCCATCTCCACTACCGAAGATTTAACTCCTTTTGTGTTAGAAGGTACTTAAGACTTTTATGGTCGGTGAAGAGATAGCACTTCTCTCTGTAGAGATAATGCCTCCAGATTTTCAATGCAAAGACAACTGCAACCAATTCTAAATCGTGAGTAGGGTAGTTCAACTCATGTGGCTTAAGTTGTCAATATGCATAAGCTATGACATTGCCTTCTTGCATAAGAACACATCATAACTCAAGCTGCGATGCATCACTATAGACTGTGTAGTCTTTGCCAGACTCGGGTTAGGTTAGAATGGGTGCGTGAGTCAAAACTTGCTTTAGCAGATCGAAGCTTCTTTGTTGTTCCTCACTCCAAACACAAGGAGCGTCTTTTCTCAATAACTTTATCAATGGAGCAGCTATCATGGAAAATCCTTTCACGAATCTTTGGTAATAGCCAGCTAGACCAAGGAAACTTTTTATTTCTTTGAGGTTCTTCGGTGGTTTCCAATCTAGGATAGCATGTATTTTCTTCGGATCTAATTGGATGCCCGAAGCTGATACAATGTTCCTAAGAAAGGTAACCACGGTGAGCCAAAACTCATACTTAAAGATTTTAGCAAATAGTTGATTCTCTGGAAGGGTTCACAATACAATGCGGAGGTGATCTCGATGCTCTACTGCATTCTCGGAATAGATCAGTGTGTCATCGATAAACACCACAATGAACTTATCCAGATAGGGTCTAAAAACCCAGTTCATCAAGTCCATAAAGGATGTCGGTGCATTGGTTAGCCCAAGTGGCATCACCAAGAATTCATAGTGCCCGTACCTAGTACGAAAGGCAGTTTTTGGTACATTGCATTCCTTAAATCTCATTTGATAGTACCCTGACCTTAGATCGATCTTGAAAAACACTACGACATCCTTAAGCTGATCGAATAGGTCATCAATTCTCGATAGGGAATACTTGTTCATGATGGTCACCTTATTTAATTGCCAATAATCAATACGCATCCTCATGGATCTATCTTTTTTCTTCCCGAAGAGGACCAGAGCTCCCCAAGGTGAAGAACTCGGTCAAATGAAACTCTTTTCGAGTAGATCTTGAATCTGAGCCTTTAGCTCTTCAAGCTCAATGACAGCCATACGGTAAGGTGCAATAGAAACTGGGGCCATTCCAGGCTGTAATTCGATATTGAATTCCACCTCACAGGTTAAAGGTAAGCCTGGAAGTTCATCAAGCAAGACATCAGGGAATTCACACACAGTGTCGATATCGAGCAGCTGAGGTTCATCCTTGGTTTCCAAGGTTAAAGTATACAAGGATGGGTTTCTCGAACTCATCAGGGTGACACTCTCATTGCCAAGGCCTCAGAGGTATAACTTTATCTTAGAGCAGTCCACCCAAGCTTGATGTTCACTGAGCCAATCCAGTCCTAGTATAGCATAAAACTCATGAATCGATAATGCCAATAGGTTGGCCGAAAAAGGAATCCCTTGGATCATTAAGGGACAATTCTTACATACAAGGCTTATGGTGACACAATCACCAATGGATTGGTTATGGTGATATTAGACACTACGGGTTCAAAAGACATCTTATGTTTCTTAGCTAGCATTATACTAATGAAAGAATGTATGGAGCCATGATCAATCAATGCATAAATAGTATGAGAGTACAACTCAACAGTACCTACAATGATGTTAGGATCATCCTCCTACACTCGGCTCCTCACATGATACATCCGACCAAGGGCTTTTGAATCTTGTCTGTTTGACACCTTAGCGGAGCCACTGGGTCTCATCGCATCTGGTGAACCTTGCTTTCATCTTTTACCTTGATAAGAATGAGCAGAAGATACTGTAGCGGTTGGTGTGGCAATAGGCTTGTTGGTATTCAATGGACAGTCTCGGATGAAATGGCCCTGTTCACTACAGAAATAGCAACCTCCAGACTTCTTGTGACATTGTCTTGCAAGATGTTTGTTCTGACAATAATTGCATACGAGATATTGTACGGCTCGTCCCGAACCTTCAATACTCTCAACTGATGTAGCCTTGGCAAATGACTAGGTCATCGTCTGCGGTCTAGCAATATTCCCAGATCAAGAAGGCTGGGGATAAACATTCTACTTTGGACCTTGATACTTTCCTTTCTTGTTTGGCTTTGGAGGGTAAGAATAATCATATTGCCTCTTGTTGGACAATTAGATCCTCCAAACCTCTGTGATTTCTGAGCAGCTTTAGTGGCCTTGACCCGATTCACCAGGTCTTGAAAGTTAGAGATGCCCAGTGCTGTGAACGTAAGGCACAGCTCGTCGCTGAGCCTAGCAATAAATATTCTGCACTGCTCTTCCTCCTTCTTGATATATTCAGCTCTATATCGGCAGTACTTACAAAAGTCATGGATATAATGCTCCACGGGTCATCCTCCTTGTTTAAGATGGAGGAAGATATTACGCCTCTCCACGAGGTAGTACTAATTGATGTATTTATTGCAAAATTCTTGAAGGAAGAATTCCCAGGTTATAGATTTTTCAGGGGCCGTGAGAATAGTAGTCCCCTACTATTAGAGGGCCTCATCAGCCAACAACACGAGGGCACACTCTAGCTTGTGTTCATCCAAACACTATAGTTCCTTGTTCAGGATTTGCAGCACGTTATCCAACTAGTATTCAGTAATCTCAGGATTGTCATCATCCTGTCCGATAAAGTTATAAGCCTAATACTGAGATAGCTTGTCAATAGGGGCTCGAACATATTGTATAACCAGTGCAGTAGGTTGCATAGCCTGCTCGGCTCTCATGGAAGTCATAAATTATTTAAACATATCAGCCATGTTTCGATAACCCTCAGCCTGAGCAGTTATTGCCTCAGGCTCAAGGACTTGTGCAGAAGGGTCCTATTGTGGTAGAGGGTCTCCACCGCTAACCTCCTCACCGTGGGTAGAGGAGCCGGTAGCATGCTTATCTATGTTAGCTTCAATAGAGTCAGACATCTATAAGAAAGATATTAGATTAGCGGAAAGTCACACTATACGATAGTAACTCCTATGTGGCATAATGCAATGTAATAACAATACAATAGACAATAGTTTAGTCCTAGAATCGACTAAACTCTGGCTCTAATACCGTAAATGTAACACCCCATTCCTAGCCTGGTAGGAATTCGGGTCAGAAGGCGTTACCGGAACAATAACGATGATCGGTGCATTCAATATTTGATAATTTAGTGTTGTCATGCTTAACAAACAATACAAAACGATACTAAAAGTTCAATTAATCCAATACAAAACGGTGATTATCTCTTTTAGGACCAATTTTAAACTTTTATAAGTTCTAGGGACTAATCTATAATTTCAGTATTTTGGAGGTCCTTTTCTGAAATTAACCTTACTATACTGAAAATCAACCTATGTGCAATGGTCATACAAATTTTTATGTTAATCAGACTTTATTTGCCCATTCAATTAAACCATATAATATTTAGTGACCAATATGCGATGTTTTAAACTTATTCCAATTAACTTATAACAAATTTACTTGTCTCGGTATCGGTACTTGAGCGGCTGTACCGATACGCCTGTTTCATGGCGTTAAAATAGTTAAGAGTCAATGAGTCCGTATCGATATGGTGTCTACATGTATCGATACGCAATTCATATTATTAAATTATCAGAAATCGAATAACAAGACTCGTATCGATATAGCTGGGGAACGGTGCCGGTACGGGTTGACCAGGTTGACACATTTCGATACGCTCTAAGACAGTGTTGATGCAATTAATTTTCCAGATTGTAGTGTTAACTTTTTGTACCGGTACACCCTTTGACGTATCGATGCACCCTATTAACTGGTGTTGACTATGTCCAAATATGCATACCTGAATCGATATGCCATCACCCGTATCGATACTCCCTACACTAAAATAACATATTTGTTCTGGTTTTAATCTAATTTAGCCTATCAAACAATATCCAAATGCAATGAAATTTTGCCAGCAATTTAATATCAACATAAACTACATGATCATATGAGTCCATTTACTATGATTTTACCTTTTTAGCCACTAATGCCAATTTTTACCATATTAAGCCTTTGACAAAAGTCATTTTAGGCCTATTTAAGCATTCGCATAACAGGCATAACATACACATAACAAAAAACATACAAGCGGCTATTACAACAACTATGCCACCATTCTGGAGTATGTAAGGGAAGTAAACATTACATTCACCCTTGTAAGACTTGCCAAAATCTTCAAAAAAGTTGTCCGATCTCCCAACCACTTTGCTTAACCTAAAAATACATGAAGATGAATGCATTAGGCAACCTTTGCCTAGTGAGGTAGCCACAATAATACCAAAATACAATATGCATTCAAATGCATGCTTAGGCAATATTGTCATGGCATTTCATCAATGTTCAATATCAATGCAACAAGTTTAATATCAATGGTTGTTTCATTCAATATCAATATTTCATATAGTTCAATAATTACCCTTGGATAGATCAAGATAGTGGATACACAAATTCCTACGCCTCACCAAGTCAATAATGGTCTAATTCCACTGCCTCGCCTATTTACCAACACAACATCCCTTCGCCTTGCCAATACAAAGGCCGTAGCCCAAGGACCGTAGTCCACCAGTACCAATAAGCTTATAAATCCTATGGCATGCCAATTGTATCCAATGTCCACTCAAATCTAAGGTCCGGCAATTTAGGCCAATATTCAATGCATTATCAATATCAATATATTGACCCTTAGGTCCATTTCAACGATCCAGTGAGTTTTATAACAATAGTTGGCCAATAACAATATGTTTAATAGTTCAATGACAATAGTAATAGTTCAATGGTTAATTTCCAATAATCAATAACAATACAATTATCTTTTCAATGGCATGTCAATGGTCAATATTCAATGAACCAATGTCAATAATCAATACTCAATGTTTCAATAGCTCAATAAGGAAGCTTACCGAAGCTTACCAATACATCTACCATATGTGTTCGATGTAATAACCTTATTATCGATGTTAGCAGTAATATATTCAATGAAAATGAAACTCAGAAAGGCGCCTAGCCTAATCCTGAGACTCTGACTACACTTACCTTGATTTCTGTAGTTCTTAAGGCTCCCAGATTATAATTCCCTTGCCTTTAGCTCTAGTAGGAGATGATGGTTGATCTTCCAAAGCTTGAGCTAAGCAAAGATTAGGGAAATTATTACAATCATAATCAATGATTCAAAATCAATATCCAAGCTTAATAAAGCTTGTAGACAACATTAGTTCCATAGTATTAAGCTTATAACACATGGGATCAAACTTGACTTTCCAGACGTAATCTTGAAATTAAACATCAAATATCCATGGAATCAATAAATTGATGGAGGGGTCTAACTCACCAATCCAAGAGCTTTAATTTGATGTTTAGGAATCAATGAAACTTTAAGGATTGAAGTGAGGTGCTTGCTTGAGCTTGGTGAAGAAGATGACAATGGAGGGGCTCGTTTATCTTGGTGGGAAAAGATGAAGAAAAGATGAAGCTTTGTCTTGGTTTAGTTTTAAGCAAATTGTTCTATCTTGTCTTTTCCCTTATTCCTTAATATGTCGTGTATTGTCATCCCAGTTAATGGTTGCCTCCCAAGCAACCAATTAGGTGATTTCCTAGCTTGGGAAGAAACCTTTAAAACAATAAAAATACTCACAAAGCTTTTTCCCAATTCTTTTCCAATTTAATATCTCATCTCTTATGACATATTTTCAATAATCTTCTCATCAATAAATCCAAGCAAGGAGGTGACTCACACCTTGAAATGGTAAAATTACGAGGGTGGCCCCTCTACTTTAGAAGGTTTGCACTTTTATCCCCAAACTTTCAATTTTCACAATTTAGTCACTAAATGACTTTCAATTCTTTCAAAAGGGACCAAGATCAGCAATTAAGCTCTATTGAATTTCACTTCATTACAATTGAGTACAAAAAGGATTCAATACATTGATTGGACCATTCTGATACAAAATTTCCAATCACCGGATCTTAAATCTGACTAGACCGATTTTTGGGGTGTTATAGAGACTGTAGCAGCTAGCTTTCTAGACTACCAATGATAAGGACAACTCTACCAACTGGATTATTTGCTATAACAGAATTCGTACCATCTAAGGCAATTGAAGGACAAGTGTCTTTTCCTTGGCAGCTCATAAAAGGATAAGTTTAGGAGGAGAAAGAGGAGAGTCATCGATTATCACTTTTTTTATGCTCCAGTTTTGGGCCTAGGAGTTTCTCAAGTGGTTTAGACGGTCCGTTGGATCAGATTAGAGGATTTGAGTCAGTTTCAGGATTTAAATTGGATTAAATATTTTTGGAGGGGTTAAAAATATGGAAAAACTATCTAAAATCATTATTTAATATGAAAATGATTGTGGTGGAATCAATTTTACAAAAAGGATTCTCAAAAGTGGACATTTTGGTTAGTGACCAAATGTAAAGTTTCAAAACTATTTTAGTGACTATTTTGTAAAAGGGTCAAAACTTTGAATCTTTAAGAAGCTATTTACCCTAAAGTCTAATATTAGACTTTTCCTTAATTAGCTATTTTAAAAGGTTTTAAAATAATATAAAAGGCTTGGAGAATTAATTGGCAATTACAATCTTTAAAACAAATTTGACGTAACTAACTTTTTACAAAAAGGATTTTCTCTCCAATTATCTCCAGGCAAATACCTTTTCTTTCTTTAAAATCTCTAGGTAAAATCTTCATTTAATTAATCTTTTGATTTCAATTGAGATTATAATTGTTTTCTAACAAAATAAACTTGATTTCTCATTGTTTTGGTTTTGGAAACTATCTAATTAAGGGGAAAAGCAGCCATTAGAGGTGAGGCTCATTCTTTTCCTCTAATACAAGGTTCTTTATTGAAATTCCCAAGTTGTTGATCCTTTACACATGTTTTCTAACTTGGTTTGATGATTTAATTGTAGAAAATTGATTAAATTGTGGTTTAATTGATTTAATTGGAGGATTTTCGTACGGACTCTATTTAGCTGAGTTCTTGATTGATTTTAATCATAAATTTGTTGTTGAATAATGTTAATAGATGGGTTTTAACATTGGAATCTCGAAACTATGTGAATCTCTAATTTTCTAGTTTGCTAGTTATGTGTTTTTGAGGAGTTGTGTTGGTTTATTGGATGTTGATAAGGATGTTGGAGATGTGTTTTTAGATGTTAATTGATGTGTTGAAATGTGAGGTTGAGGCTGGGTTAGGTTTGGAATAGTTTTGTTGTTGATTTTGGGTGTTGGAAGGAAATTGGATAAAGGATATTGGGATTTGGTGTTGCTGTGATATTGATTGCATTTTGATGCAATGTACCTATATTTTTGTGTGGATTAAGCAAGGGAAGTTGAACCCAAGCTTGAACGTTGGTTTTGGAAGCTTTGAAGGCGTATTTGTCGCATTGGCAACAGGTTTTGGGAGTCGGTGAGTGGAAATGTGTTTTACAACCTTGAAAAGGTTTGAAAGTTGTGTTTGGGAGTTTAGATCAAGCTTGAAATGCTGGTCTAAGTTTGGAAGTAAGTAAAGGATGAATTCTCTCTCGAACTAGGTTTGGCTAATAGTTTGATGCACTTTTTTTCATGGTTTAATTACTCACTGTATATTTATGTTTTTAGCATGGTTTAATGCTGGAAATTGATTACAAAATGATGTTGATGCATTTGGAAGTAATGCATGTTTAGTTAATGTTATGAACATTGGTTAAAGCAAGGTTTATTGCATTGGTTAAATGATTTTGATGATGCATATGAAAACAGTGAGTTGTAGATGTTAAAATGAATTATATTGACAAATGATGGAATGAAAAGGTTTGAAAATGAAATCAGATATAGTTGGCCGGCCATAGGATTGATAGTGCACTATAAAAAGTTGCCATGGATGCTGAGGGGTTTATAAGGTGTACCGTATACTCTATCCAAGTACCTTAGCGGTCGAGGGATTTATATGTACTGAATACTCCCGTTAGAGGGTTAAACATCGTACTGATGAGTGGTGTTGAGGGGTTTATGTGTACCGAAGACTCCACCACGGATGTCACAACGGTGGAGGGGTTTATGTGTACCAAATAATCCCGTGTGTGAGCTTTTTGTTGTTGGTAGATTGTTTGTCAAGTGTTGAGGGAACACTTATTGAATCCGTGTATCCGATGTTATATTTTGTAAAGTGGAAACTTGGTAAATGATCATTTGGAAGCCAATATAATTGTTTATATATCATAAGATGGATTATGTTGTTTAATATGGTTTAAACATGTTTTACTCTTTAAGCCTAGCATTGGTAGTATGCATGGGAAAGCTTAAATTGAGGGTAGCAAATGGGACTTTGTTGTACAATCCATGATACATGCTGCATATGGTTTAATATGTTAATTTGGAAATGTTAAGTGCATGATTTTGATAAGGCACGAAGTTGCGTTGATGTTCTAAAGAGTTTTGGAAAGTGTTTTCAAAATAAATAATAAATGGTTTAACTTGCATTGATGATGGTTGTTGCTTGAGCATTCCTCACTGAGCCTAGTGTGCTTACGCTATCTTTTCCATCAATGCAGAGAATTAAGGTTCGAGGCAGCAAGGAAGCAAGGAAAGGAATTCCAAGGACTTGTTTTCCAAGTACGGTTTGGAACGTTGAATAGTAGTAATGATGGCAATGTGTCAAAAGATGTTTTGGGAGGGTTTTTGGATGAACTCACTGTTTGGGCAAGATGTATTGGTTGATTTGGTTTTGTAAGTTACTTAATGTGGTTGTATTGTGGTTGGTTTTACGATTTGGATGTGACTAGGAAGCATGCCTCCAGATTTGGTGTTTGAATATGCTTGGTATGTTAGGTTGGCTTATTATGTTGATATGATGTTGTTCAAGCATGTTGATGATGTTATATGTTGATTTATTAAGTGTTAAGGTCGATTGAAAGGAGCCAAAGTGTCATGTTGGACCTAGAGGTCATTACAGGCCTCTACGTATCGGTACGTGGGGACCTGTTAAGGCTCAACTTATCGAGTTTAAGCTTCGGGTACCGGTACTCCTAGCCACTGTATCGGTACGCCTTAACGAAAATAAAAGCTTATTCTGGTACATAGGTTTGAGGATCGATACGACCCCTTTTATATTAACATATTGTACCAGTATACGAGGTACCGTATCGGTATAGACTTTAGCTACTAGGATTCTAAGTTTTTTTTAAAATTGTAAAGAGGGGATCGGTACGGGTTGGTCAATGAGCCGTATCGGTATATGTTTATCGGTACGGGAAGCCATTTTGTTAGTTGGTCTATATTGGTACGTGGCCTTCCTATATCGGTACGCCCTGTTGAATTTGTGTAATTTTGTGCTGAAGTTTGGAAATCTTGCAATTTGGTCCCTGATTGTTACAAATTTAATTATTTGATATTGAGTGATTGTTTTGGAATGGAAATTAACCTGCAAGCATTTAAATGGATTAATCAAAGGTTGGTAATCCTAATTGAGTTAAATGCCCTATAATTTGCAGTATTTACATTTTGGTCCCTTATGCGAATCATTAATCAATTGGACCTTGATTTGTAATTTGATTTAAATGTCACGTTACCGCAGAGGCATGTTCACATAGGACTTTAAAAATGCATTTAGACAAAATAAAAAGGAAACAAAAGGCTCGATTTATGGTTCTAGCTCGGGTTTGCTTTGGCAACCTTAATGTAGCTCTTTTAGTTTGGTTTCGGCTTGGCCGGGCTAAGGGGGTTACAATTTTCTTTTTTTCATCATCTTCAACTTTTAAGCTCCTTCAATGGCGGCTTAAATCTCTATTCTGGTGAACCAAGGCAAAGCAAGGTAGAAATATCTTAGGAAATATGAACCCATGTGCTGAATCAAGGAGGAATATGTCTTTCTTCTTTAAATCTTTCTAGAGATAGATGCTTATTGAAGTTTGATTATATTTCTTGTATCAAGTGACGATAGTTTATTTTCTTTCGAGCTATATTATGAACTTGTTTAATTTGGTATTTTAAGTTCAATACAATCTTATTAGCTTTCTTCTTATTTCAATTGTTGGATTTGAGTTTTGTTTGCATGAGGGTGTTTAGCATAATCACTGATGTTGAGAGATGTAGTGACAGCTCAGATTAACAAGCTATTACAATGAGAGTTGAATAAGGATACGAGAGTTGATCCACTTGTTTGAGGATGTGTAGTTTTGATGAAGAACGAGAGTTGTGATTAATCTACATATTTAAGTCATCAATTGAGAGCAGAATGAAAGCCAATAAGCAAGCTTACTATTTAATTTGTCAAACGAACCATTGTATGCTTTTGCCTTGTTGCACATAATATTCTGCCAAATTGAGCCGAGGGGATCCAGATCGTTAATTTGATATAATTCTTTTACCTTTGTTGTTTTATTCTTTTTTTCTTTCACAACCAATCTCATAATCAATCATTTTATTCTTCTTTTACAGTCACAATTGCACCTACAATCCTTTGATTTTAGAATTGCTTGCAGCGACATAAGTATATAGCTAAATACCTATCCTCGTGGGATCAAGATCTAACAAGATTTATCTGTTAACTAAACTTCCATCGGCAGTGTAAGCATGTAACATTCGTGTGACATTTATTCATCGATCAAGACGACAAAGATCCAATCATGATTCCACGATGTCGATTCCTAAGCTGCAATGATAACACTCTAACCTCTACTTAGTTCACTTAGTTGAAACGAGGAAATAAAACTCTCTAAACTATTTATAGGGTATTACGAAAAAGCATTAAGGATTGCTAGGTCTATCACGCCTTTATATAGCCTTTGTAATCCTAATTCAATTCATATTAGGATTTCAATATATATTAATATATATAATCATAACTTAACTTAATTTAGGATTTTAATATATATATATATATATATACTAATATATGTAATACCAATTCAACTTTAATTAGGATTTAGATCGGTGTGAAATCATCACACTATTAGTGCAAGCTACACTATCGATACTTCCATTTAATCTTCAATCGTTGACTTAGGGATGTAGATCGGATTCAACTCTCATTATAAGTCAGAACTATAACCCTTTGAACAAGCGGATGAACTTTCATTGTATCCAATCAACTTTCATTGTAAAACTCGTTAATTTGACTTGTCACTACATTCGTCGATGTCAGTGGCTAGTTTAACACTCATGTAAAATGGTAATCTGATCCAACAATTAAAGCTTAAGAAAAAGCTAATACAAATATATATTAAATTGAAGAAAGAATTTCCACAAGTTTATAAAGCTCAAGAAATTAAACCATCGTCAACTAAGCATGAAATATAAAAGTAATCTCCACAAGCATCTAAATAAAGAAGAGTTTAAGAAGATAATAATGTATTTTTCTCAATTCGGCACTTGATTCCTCTTATCATCGGATAATTTTTCCTTACTTCACCTCGGATCTCAAAAAATAAGCTTAAGCCACCATGGAAGGATTGAGAAAGCTCAGAGGTTGAAGATGATATGAAAAATGGAATTTTGTGACTCTCTCTCTTCCAGGATTCGTCCTTTTATAGGGTGCCCAAGAAAGGACACCTGTCCTGCAGGCATTTTGCATGACCTAAGGCCGTATAGAGTTTGTTACAACAAAAAAATAGCTGGCAGGGTCATCCTTATCTTTAAGAAGACTGGACAGCTAGCATATGCAGTGTCAAACTGGCTGCAATGGTGAAACTTTCTCTGTAGGGACATTAGAAATGCATCGACAATAAGGCAAAATAGGCATAAATAATAAAATACGAGCAAGTGGAACTGAGTTAGATAAAATATAGGAATAGACATGAAAATGCAAAAATGGATGCAATAAACACAGATGTGGGGACAATTAAATCTATAAATTTAAAGAAAATACACACTCTATGAAGAGCTATCATGCCCATAAACTTGGGTTTTTACTTGTCCTCAAGTAAAATTTAAAGCAAAAAGGTTCATCAACAATTTAGAGGCATTCTAGATACTTGAATATTCCAATCAACCAATAAACTCATTGCATCGACAAGATAAAAAATGCATAATCAACTCCGCATTGATAGATAAGAAAGCAATCCAAGAATTCCTAACATCATGCCTAGCAACTCAGTTTCATTCCACCAATCAACATTTATTTAGTACAATTAGCAATATATATAGTTTTTATGTTTTTCTTCTTTTTCTTGTCTTTTTTTATGTAGTGAGGGATATCAAACAATGAATGCACCCTAAACCATGAGAAGATGTTGTGCAACGAACCCCCAAAAAGTACTTCATTGTAACGACACACACTCATGTAGCGGCAATCTTTGGCCAAATTCATTTTAACGCATATAGAGGAGTGTACCCCTTAAAGCTAATTTATTTATTTTATTGTACTCACATTGGATGCCTTTTATTTATACTTAATAAGATATACTAATATATATATCACATGCTGAAACAGGTAGAAGTCATCAAAAATCAAAGGAATGATGCTAGATATTCTTAATCAAAGAAACAAAAATATCAATGTAGAGTTAAAAATGTAATCAACCATCATGAATATCAAACAACCATATAAATGATTAGAACAATTCAAGATTTACGCATTGAATGCAAGCAAAAGATTTTCAACACAAAGTGAACCTTGCATTTGCTTAGAAATTTTTGAAATGGGGGTGCATTTCAACTCCTAGGTGTATACCTCCAAACTTAAAGATTGCATTATCCCCAATGCAAAAGAAAATAGAATGGAATGATAAAATGCAATGATAGAATGTAATGATAAAATGCAGTGACAGAATGTAATGACAAAATATAATGACATAATATGGTTACAATGATGAATGCAATTCTACTACAACTACATGCTATTACAATGAAAATGCAAATGTCATGAAAAATATAGGGGTACAGAATGAAATTACAGTATATGGAATGCATGCCTGCAAAAACTAAAAACAAACTAACTTAGTTTTCTTGCTCTTGGGAGGATGAGGAGGAACGTCTCTTCTTCTTTTTTCTTCTCTTATATTCCTTGCGATTCTTCTTGCTCTTCTCCTTGGACTTCGAGTGCTTTCTCTTCTTTTCCTTCTTTGGAATAGAGGTATCTTTTTTATCTTATTTATCTTTGCCGTCTTTCTCGGGCTCATCTTCTTCATCGACATCACCGGTCGCATCCTCAATAAGGATGAATTATGGTGGTACCTTGTAAAGCACAATTACAAGAGGGTTTACCTCTTGTTCATCAATTGTGGGCACAGCTTCTATCGGTATCGCAGCAACTAGCTTTATTTCTGGTCCTTATGGGGTTACATCGACAATCTTTGATGCAACCAATCTTTTCTCAACAAAGTTTTTCTCAGCAACAGACTTTTCAGCAATGAAACTATCCTCATCATCTTCTTTGGAAACAATGGGTATTGCATCAACATCCAAAGGGATATTCAAGTCAAAGAGACACTCATTTATGATTTTTCTTGATGCCTCATCTCTTGGTGTGTCACCAGCTTGGCTGACATTATTAGGAGAATTCACTAACTTGGCTGGTGCTTCTTTTGTGGCTGCATCGGAGGAGAAATCATAAGTACAGATAATGGAAGGAGATATAGGGAATTCTATCAGGGCAACTGGAGTGAATTTACTCATGGCAGTAAGAGTAGACTTATGCCACATCATTACATAGGCATAGAATAAATTTTGTGTTGGATCCATTATTTGCATTATGGCCGCAACTCTTCCAAGTGTGCTCGTTACATCATCGATTTTTTCCTCTATAGTCAGAACCTTCTTCCATACTTTATCACTTGTATGGATATTCTCTATTGCAGCGTCCATCTTTTCCTTGCCTTTTTCCTCCCTCGTTGCAGTACCCACTTGATAAGTGTTCAAAAGTACTATTTTTATTACCCTTTTTACTCATTATTGTTAGACTTAGGCTCATATTAGTTGCATAATTATCCATTCATGCATTAATTCATGTTTCTTTCCATCGTTGAGCTTGATTACATAACTTGTGATTTTTGTGGGAAAAGATGCTGCTTTGGTGTGTTTTGTGTGTATGTGCAGAATCACTTGCCAAAGCAAGGCTAGAACTAGCTGCCAGGGCAATGCATGAAGGAGATGCCGGGCTAGTTGCCAGGGCAATGCATGAAGGAGATGCCGAGCTAGCTGCCAGAGCAATTTTCGACAAGGAATATGATGATATGGTAGTCAAAATTTATGACTAGATAAGCCCAAGATGACGTGGAGCAAAGCTAAATCCCAAAGGAGTTTGATTTCCATGAAGAGGTTAAAGAGAAATTAAATCCCAAGAAGATAGGAGAATTTCTAGAAGGAATTTAAATATAATAAAAAATTATATTCTTTAAAGATAATTTAATTCTAACTAAACTTCCTCCTCAAAAAAGACTTTGACCTAGCCCTACAAATTGAAGGCCATGCCGTCAACTCCAAGTGGAGAGGGAGATGAGTGAAATTTTGACAAAGGGAGAGAGGAGAGAATTTTTGACAAGATCAAAGGGGGAGATATCGACAAGGCTCAGCCATTCTTCATATTTTTCTTTCTTGTTCAATTAGGTTTATGCTAGGAATTCTTTATCTTGTGTTTCTTTGGAACCTAGCCATGAACTAAATCTATTTGGCTATGGTTATTGTGTTTTGTGGTTGTGAGAAACAATTGGATTTTGTTTAGGTAATAAGAGTTTGCACTTTCTATTCAAGGTTTATTCATTCTTGGTTCTTATTCTTGTTTGCGAGTGAATTGGGAGAGGATCTCGTAACTTCATCTATTTATCTAATATCGGGAGAGTTAGATTCAAGAAACGAATGAGTATGGTCTTTATTCAATCTATTGATGGTGAAGATTAATCCGACTTATGAATAAGTTAAGGATTTCAACGGCTAAGAAGAGCGCAAGATTGGTTGGTGTTCACCCTTGATTCATGCAAGGATGTATTATCAAGGCATGCACAAGTAGCTAGAGTTTTGACTTAGGGATAAGAAGAAACCATTGAAGAACGCTCCGCCGAACCTTGAAGTTGCTGCCCAGCCGCCCGAGTAGTTGCCCAGCTAGTCGCCCAGGCAACCATCGATTAGTTTCCAAGGTAACCCCACTGTGCAAGTTGCCACGGCAACTGAGTTGCCCTTGCACTCTTTTTCCAAGACAATCCAATCGGCTATCACACCTCAACTCACGATAACCTGGCCTATTCTCTCTCATTTGATTACATATTCTTTTACTTTATTGCTTTCTAGTTTAGTTGTTAGTTAAACTCCTACAATCTTCTACTTGTGTTCTTTTACTTTTTACAGTGCAAGAGATTAGATTCTTGAAGTGGCACCAATCCATGTGGAGACGATATCTTTTATACTATAACTTACGACGTGTAAACTTGCACAATTGCGGAGCACTTATTACACGCAACAAGTTTTTGGCGCCATTGTCGGGGATTGGCAATAGCGACTTTGTTTTTATTTTCTTGCACTTTTTATTTTTCTTGTTTAAGATTCAAAGGGCTAACAAACTTTGGTTTTGCATTGGTATATGACCAGAGCTAGACCGATTACACCAGAATATCCCTTTGATCCAGAAATCGAACGAACCTTGCAAAGACTTAGATGAAGGTTAAGAGTAGCAATGGCTAATCAAGACGGCAATATGAATCAAGATGTTCCGGCAAGAGGATGAGTGATTCTTGCACGAAACAGAACTATTCGAGATTATCTTGAAGAAGATCTTGATGGACTTAATCCAGGAGTTGTCACGCCTGAAATTGAAGCCGGCCACTTTGAGTTGAAACCGGTCATGTTCAATATGATCAACATAATTGGTCAATTTGGCGGCTCAGCAACTGAAGATGCACGACAACATCTTAAATCTTTCCTCGAGATTTTCAACTCATTCAAAATACAAGGAGTCACCCCCAATGTTTTACGACTAAGATTATTCCCCTATTCACTGAGGGATAGGGCGAAAGCATGGTTGAATAGTATTCCTGTCGAATCAATAGGATCTTGTACCGATCTTTGTTGTGATTTCCTTGCTCGATTTAATCCTATAAATTTGTCTGATAGGCTTCATAACGAAATTACTTCTTTTCGGCAGGCAGATGATGAATCCATGTACGAGGCTTAGGAGCGATATAGAGAACTTCTACACAAATGCCCCCTGCACAGATTCCAGTGTGGACACAGGTAACAATGTTTACAACACTGTGAATACACCAACAAGGATGGCGCTCGATACCTCGGCAAACGGCATACTCCTAGATAAGTCGCCGGAGGAAGTAATGCAAATTCTAAACAAGCTTGCCAAGAATGATTATCAATTCCCATCTGCTAGAAGAGGAGGAGTTAGACGCTAAGCCACAATACATGAACTGGGATCATCAGTCTCAATTTCGGCACAATTGGCCACTCTAACCAAGATGGTCCAGAACATGCAGAAACCAAACAACACATAGGAGGTCAAGGTAATGGAATCCTTTTGTGAATTATGTGGTGGTAACCATGATTCTTCTGAATGTATGCAGAATCCAGAATCCAGCTTTTATATGGGGAATTACAATCGGAACAACAATGTGATGTCCAATACATATAATCAAGCCTGGAAAAAGCACCCAAAATTTTCATGGAGTAATACCAACAATGCTCTGAAGCAGAACAATCAGAATGCACAAGCATCGGGATTCCAGCAAAATATGCCACGGCAACAGTTGCCGCAGCAACAACCGACAACATCTAGTTCTTTGGAAAGTTCTCTCAATGCTTTTATGTTGAAAACTGAATCTTATATGGCTGAGAATAGTAACTTCATAAAAAGAACTGATGCTTTTATTAACAGGACCGAGATGAGATTGTAAAACCAAGAGGCGGCAATCAAATCATTGGAGAATCAAGTTGGACAATTTGCTCAAAACCTGAATACTAGACCGCAAGGAGGTTTACCTAGCGATACTGAAGTCGCAAGAGGAACTGGCCATGAGCAATGTAAGGCGATCACCACTAGAAGTGGCCAACAACTTAAAGAGGCTCAAGCTCGCTCATCAAACAAAACTCCACATAAAGAACAAGATGAACTCAGCGGCAAAGCCTCAGATGCTAAACCAGGAATTACCGCGGCAACCAGCGATAAGCATGCCTCAGCAACTAGCGATAAGCATGCCTCGGCAACCAATAATAGGCACACCACGGCAACCCTAGTTGCCTCGACAATACCGTCAATCAGGTTCCAGACCAATGAAAGGATCGAAGATATCCGACTTCCACCACCATTCCCACAGAGGTTGAAGCGACAAAAGCAAGAATTTCAATTCAAGAAGTTTCTTGATATCCTAAAGCAAGTCCACATCAACTTGCCATTGGTTGAAGCAATTGAACAAATGCTGAACTATGCCAAGTTTCTTAAGGGCATTGTGTCTAAGAGAACAAGGCTAGGAGAGTTTGAAACAGTTGCCGCAACAGAGGGATCCATGGCCATGTTACACAATCACATGCCACCCAAGTTGAAGGATCCCGGAAGTTTCACAATACCTTGTTCCATTGGAAACCACTATGTCGGGAAAGCATTATGTGACCTTGGAGCCAGCATAAACTTGATGTCTAAATCGGTTTTCCAAAAACTAGGAATCGGGAAGGCAAGACCTACAACAATTATGCTACAGCTAGCCGAAAGATCATATGTGCATCCAGAGGGAAAAATCGAAGACATACTGGTAAAAGTTGATAAATTTATTTTTCCCGCTGACTTTATTGTTTTGGATTGTGAAGCAGATGAGCATGCACCTATCATTCTCGGGAGACCCTTCCTAGCAACAGGGAGAACCTTGATCGACGTTGACCAGCAAGTTAAACTAAATGTGTTCCAAACACTAAGGCATGCCGATGATCCAGAAGAATGCCAACTTCTTCATGCCACGGCAGAGTTTAACTTTGACAAGGAATTTAGTTGCCTCGGCAACTACATTGCTGATCAAGAGGAACCTGAGGAGTATGAAGAACTGATCGATGAGGAACAACAAGAAGAGGCAAATTGGTTAGTCAATCGACCAGGTACATACTTTGAACCACTGGATTACTCAGGTAAGGAAGGTAAACTCAAAAAGCCCTCTATTGAACAACCACCGATTCTTTAGTTGAAACAGTTGCCAGGGCAACTAAAATATGCTTACTTGGGAACCGATAATACATTACCTGTAATTATTTCCTCTAAGTTACAGCCTGACCAGGAAAAGAAGCTGATCAAAATGTTGATGCTACACAAGAAGGCAATAGGGTGGACAATTGCCGACTTAAAGGGAATTAGCCTGGCAGTGTGCATGCATAAGATTTTGTTGGAAGATGATCACAAACCTTCGATTGAGGCCCAGAGGAGACTGAATCATGCCATAAAAGGGGTTGTAATGAAAGAAATCATCAAGTGGCTTGACGCCGACATTATATACCCTATCTCTAATAGTACATGGGTAAGTATGGTATAATGTGTACCGAAAAAGAGAGGTATACCGGTTGTAAGTAATGAAAACAATGAACTCATTCAAACCAGGACTATGACCGATTGAAGGGTTTGTATGGATTATCGAAAGCTAAACAAAGCCACTAGGAAAGATCACTTCCCATTACCCTTTATTGATCAAATGCTTGACCGTCTTGCAGGTAAACCCTTTTATTGTTTTCTTGATGGCTATTTAGGTTACAATCAAATTGCCATAGCACCAGAAGATCAAGAAAAGACAACCTTCACATGCCCATACGATACTTATGCTTTCTGAAGGATGTCGTTTGTATTGTGTAATACCCCGGCAACCTTCCAAAGATGCATGATGGCACTCTTTTCAGATATGGTTGAAGACTTCTTTGAGATCTTCATGGATGATTTTTCTGTTTTTGGTAATTACTTCGATAGTTACCTCAGCAATTTAGGGAAGGTGTTGGCAAGATCTGAAGAAACTGATTTAGTCCTTAATTGGGAGAAGTGCCATTTTATGGTAGATGAAGGAATAGTGCTCGGCCATAAGATTTCATCCAAGGGAATTGAAGTAGACAAAGCCAAGGTGGACGTGATCGAGAGATTACCCCCACCAAGTTCGGTTAAAGGAATCCGAAGCTTTCTTGGACATGCAGGTTTTTACAGGAGGTTTATTCATAATTTTTCTAAGATTACTAAACCCTTGTGCAATTTGCTTGAACAGGATAAAGCCTTCAATTTTGACAATTCTTACACCCAAGCGTTCAAAACCCTAAAGGAAAAGCTTACCTCAGCACCCATTGTCGTTCCACCATATTGGACACTACCTTTTGAGCTCATGTGTGATGCAAGTGATTTTGCAGTAGGAGCAGTCCTAGGCCAACGCACAGGTAAGACCTTTCATGTGATATACTATGCTAGTAAAACTCTTAATAGTGATCAAGTGAATTACACAGCAACAAAGAAAGAGTTACTAGCTGTAGTTTTCGCATTGGACAAGTTTCAATCCTATCTGATTGGTACAAAGGTAATTGTTCATACGGACCATTCGACAATTAAGTATCTATTTGCTAAAAGGATGCCAAACCTCGTTTGATTCGTTGGATATTACTTTAACAAGAATTTGATATTGAAATTAAGGATAGGAAAGGAACAGAAAATCAAGTGGCCGATCACTTATCACGTTTAGAACGCAATAGGGAGGAGGACGCGGATTTAGAAATTTGTGATGCATTCCCGGATGAGCAACTTTTAGTTGCCTCGGTAACCATAGATGCGCATGCCTTGGCAACCCTTGACGCCTGGGCAACCATGGATGTGCATGCCTCAGCAACCCTCCACGCCATAGCAACTCTTGACGTGCACGCCTCGGCAACTCCAGACACGCACGCCTCGACAACCATGGACGCCTATGCCTCGACAACTCTAGACGCACACTCCTCGGCAATCTTGGGAGCAGTCTCCATGGCAGCACATGCCTCGACAATACCCTGGTACGCGAATTTAGTTAATTTCCTTGTTTATGGTATCTTACCTTATGGCCTTACTCACCAAGGGAAGAAGCGGTTCCGCCATGATGCTAAGCATTACTTTTGGGACGAGCCTCCTTTGTTTAAACAATGTGCATATCAGGTTATACGCCAATGTGTCCCTGAAGAAGAGCAGCAAAATGTACTCCAACAATGCCATTCTTCACCCTATAGATGACATTTTGGAGGAACACGTACTGCGGCCAAAGTTTTGCAATCCAGTTTGTATTGGCCAACACTATACAAAGATGCCCAAGAGTTTTACAAGCAATGTGATCGTTTCCAGAGGACGGGCAATATCTCTAGACGACATGAGATGCCGCTCCAAAACATTATCGAGGTGGAATTGTTTGATGTGTGGGGGATCGATTTTTATGGGACCTTTCCCATCTTTATCCGGTAACCTCTACAATCTACTTGCTGTTGACTACGTGTCTAAATGGGTTGAGGCAGCTGCAGTACCCAACAACGATTCCAAGACCGTGCAACGATTCTTGTAGAAAAATATATTTACACGGTTTGGGATACCGAGAGCAATTATCAGTGATGAAGGCAAGCACTTTGGTAACAAACTCATCGCCAAAATGTTACAACGCTTTGGTGTATCTCACAAGACTGCCACGACATATCACCCACAAACCAATGGGCAAGCAGAAATTTTCAACCGAGAATTGAAGGGTATACTCGAGAAAGTTGTAAATCCCTCTAGGAAAGATTGGTCAGTAAGACTAGATGACGCACTTTGGGTATATCGCACTGCATTCAAAACACCCTTAGGTATGTCCCCCTTCTGACTTGTCTATGGCAAAACATGCCATCTACCGGTGGAAATCGAACACAAGGCATATTGGTCAATCAAGAACATGAATATGGATTTGGAAAGTGCCGAACAAAAGCGTTTGTTGGACCTCAACGAGATAGAAGAATTTCGTGCACTCACCTATAACAATGAACGAATCTACAAAGAGAAAACAAAGCAATGGCATAACAGGAAACTATTGCTGCGACAATTCATGCCAGGGCAACTAGTTCTCTTATTCAATTCTCGGCTAAAACTTTTCCCGGGAAAACTGAAATCAAGATGGTCGGGACCATTCGAAGTTGTCAAACCATTCTCCCATGGTGCAGTGATAATCAAGTCCATCACTGACGAACATGAATTCAAAGTTAACGGACAAAGATTGAAGCACTATAACGGTTCCCATATGGAACGTAACAAAGAAGTGGTCACCTTAGGAGATGCAAGAGCATGCTCTCCTTTCGATATTTTTATTTTTATTTTTAATTTTTTTCGTACTATTTAATTTTTAATTTTTTATTATTTTCGATTATTTGTTCTTTTTAGGATAGATTTATTTATGTTCTTTAATATTAAAACTACATCTTTCTTTCATATTTATCTTTTTAAGAATTTCTTTACACAACTTTATTTATTTCCTTTTATTAGTTTATCTTTAATTTTAATCCTTATTTTATTTGTCTTTGAATTGTAGGAAAATAGTTCAAGATAAAGAGGAATTTTGATTCAAGAAGGAAACTTCTTCAACAAGGAAATTAATGGGCTGAATCTAAGGCTTATTTAAAGCCTCCAACTTACCCTAAATAAACCCCCTAGCCGTCACCCTTCCCCTAAACTGAAACCCCTTTCCTCTTTATTCCAAAATTAATCCCACCCACCATATTTACTACCTATCTTTTCTATTTAACCCATCACCCTTACTTCCAAGAAACCTATTCCTATTTTTCATCTTGCAACTCTTTAGTTTTTTTTTTGCTTTCTTTTCTTTGTTTTTACAAAACTCACAACCAAGATCATCCATGGCATCCAAAATTGAATTTTTGGTTCATCCAAGTTCCTCCAAAGAACCAAGATACAAGAAGTTTGCTACACCGGTGGTTCAAGAAAGATTTCACTCCAAGTTTGAAAGTCGAAAGATTTGCGAAGAACAAGGCTTTGAATACTCCAACTCTCATCAAAATTTTGGCCTTGAACCATTCATCTTCGAAAGGATTGCACATCAAAAGTGGCAAATCTTTTGCCACCAATCGAAACCGGTAACATCTTATGGGTAAGAGAATTCTATGCTCACTCACCTAACCCGGATAATCCTTATGTTTTTGTTCGTGACAAGGCTATACTCATAAGCCCTGAAAAACATCAACACCTTTTACGGGCTTTACATTGAGAAGGACGAGCATCAAGCCTTTGTTGATCAACTCACGCCCAACCAACTCAATGGACTCACTCTACCGGGAACTCCATGGAACGACGGTAAATACAAGGGCACGGTAAATTGCCTTCGGCTTAAACCCGAGGCAAAATTATGGAATAAGTTTGTTAAAACTTCTTTAATGCCCACAACACACAATACCACCGTTGATACACCTCGTCTTTTGCTCATACATTCTATCTTGCATGATCGCGACATTAACATTGGAAAAATTATTTGTGATGAGATTTTTGTCTGTAGCTCAAAAGACAAGGGTTCTCTTTTATTCCCTTGCTTAATTTCCATTTTTTTCAAGGAGATGCATGTCCCAAGTGAGTTCACCGATGAAAAGGCCCTACCAAAGTTCGGTTGGAATCGAGTACAAATCCGAAAGCTAATGGGAGAGGCACCAGTAAAATCCTTAATGCCCCCAATTACCGCGGCAACCCCTGCCACCTCAGTAACACCTAATGCCCAAGAACCTAATGCCTGGGCAACTCACCCATCAACCCCGGGACACTTTGAAGAACTCTTACAACCGTTGGCAAGCTGTCTTAGGCAAATTGATGACCGGCAACTAATGTTCATGCGGTACATGAAGGATCACAACAATGCCATAACCCAAGTCATCCTGGAAAAGTACCCGGACAGCCGCGTGCCGTTCCTAATCTTTCTTGCCGAGATTCTTGCCACGGCAACCAATGAAGCAGTTGCCACGGAAACCGCAACAGATGATGCCGCGACAACCTACATCGCGCCTGCCCAAGCAATTGCCACAGTAACCAACACTGAAGATGCCACGGCAACCAAAGCTAAAGACTCCCCAGCAACCACTGCAAAAGCCAAAGGTAAAGCACCTATGCCCGAATCAACTCGTGCGGAATCATTGTCTGATTTTTTAGATTCGGACGAGTCCTCCATTGCACTATAAAGACCGCACCAATCGAATCCTCCAAGCCCAAGTGAAAAGCCAATGACATTGATAAAGAGGATGATGAGGACAACCCCGTACGAGGATCGATTCCACCATCGGCAACAAGGAAGCAACCACCGCGTTCAAGCAAAAGAATCAAGACACTGACCAAAAGGAAACTAATCATCCACGACGACGAACTCTCAGAGTAAGTCCTTGTTTGCATTTTACTTTTCTTTATTTTTCTTTTTGCATGCATTGAGGACACTGCCTCACTCGAGTTTGGGGGGATTGTTATTAGTTAGTTACCATGTTTAGTTGCATTCAACTTAAGTATTGCATTTAGGATACATAAATTGCTTGCCATGCCTTTAGTTGGAACAAGAATTGCTTAGATTTGATGAATATTAGATGATGACTTTACCAATGCACTTAATTGATAGAATTTTTTATTCTAGTATAACCGTGGAAACATTTAGAATCTTACTATGATGCTAAACTTGATGAAACACTGTTGTGGCTTGATTGATTTAAGGAATTCTAGCGAACTTAGGTTGATAGTTAAAAAGTTAGGGGATTAGAATAAAAATTGGATGAATACTAGAGGTGCCCGAAATTGGCTCTAGTATGTGCTAAAAATTGATTTTTAGAGGTTCCCGAAATTGGCCTAGTATATGCTAAAAATTGATTGCTAGAGGTGCCCAAAATTGGCTCTAGTATATGCTAAAAAATTAATAGCTAGAGGTACCCGAAACCGGCTCTAGTTGAATAAATTAATTTAACTTAAAAAAACTAAAAACAAAACACTTGAGGTGCCCAAAACCGGCTCTAGTTAAAACATGTTAATAGAACCCAATGAAGTAATTTGAAAACCTCTTGTTTGCCTAGAATCCAAAAAATCAACTTGCACACAACTCCTCACACACTCACAAGCATTATAGTTTGATTCTGAGTAACTCCTAAAGTTTTCCAAAAAATGAAAAGCCAATCATACTTTGTGCCCCGGTTCTGAGAATTGAAATCAAGTTCAAAGCTATGTTTGTGAAAATTGAAGTCTTGGCGGGTAATTATTAGTTTTCATTGCTTGAGGACAAGCAATAGTTCGAGTTTGGGGGTGTGATAAGTGTTCAAAAGTACTATTTTTATTACACTTTTTACTCATATTATTGTTAGACTTAGGCTCATATTAGTTGCATAATTAGCCATTCATGCATTAATTAATGTTTCTTTCCATCGTTGAGCTTGATTACATAAGTTGGTGATTTTTGTGGGAAAAGATGTTGTTTTGGTGTGTTTTGTGTGTATGTGCATAATCACTTGCCAAAGCAAGGCTAGAACCAGTTGCCAGGGCAATGCATGAAGGAGATGTCGACTTAGTTGCTAGGGCAATGCACGAAGGAGATGCCGAGCTAGTTGCCAGGGCAATTTTCGACAAGGAATAAGATGATATGGTAGTCAAAATCGATGACTAGATAAGCCCAAGATGACGTGGAGCAAAGCTAAATCCCAAAAGAGTTTGATTTCCATGAAGAGGTTAAAGAGAAATTAAATCCCAAGAAGATAGGAGAAGTTCTAGAAGGAATTTAAATATAATAAAGAATTATATTCTTTAAAGATAATTTAATTCCAACTAAATTTTCTCCTCAAAAAAGACTTTGACCTAGCCCTATAAATTGAAGGCCATGCCGTCAACTCCAAGGGGAGAGGGAGAGGAGAGAAATTTCAACAAAGGGAGAGAGGAAAGAATTTTTGACAAGATCAAAGGGGGAGATATCGACAAGGCTCAAGCATTCTTCATCTTTTTCTTTCTTGTTCAATTAGGTTTATGCTAGGAATTCTTTATCTTGTGTTTCTTTGGAACCTAGCCATGAACTAAATCTATTTGGCTATGGTTATTGTGTTTTGTGGTTGTGAGAAACAATTGGATTTTGTTTAGGTAATAAAAGTTTGCACTTTCTATTCAAGGTTTATTCATTCTTGGTTCTTATTCTTGTTTGCGAGTGAATTAGGAGAGGATCTCGTAACTTCATCTATTTATCTAATATCGGGAGAGTTAGATTCAAGAAACGAATGAGTATTGTCTTTATTAAATCTATTGATGGTGAAGATTAATCTGGCTTATGAATATGTTAAGGATTTCAACGGCTAAGAAGAGCGCAAGATTGGTTGTTGTTCACCCTTGATTCACGTAGGGATGCATTATCAAGGCATGCACAAGTAGCTAGAATTTCGACTTAGGGATAAGAAGAAACCATTGAAGAATGCTCCGCCGAACCTTAAAGTTGCTGCCCAGCCGCCCGAGTAGTTGCCTAGCTAGTCGCGCAGGCAACCATCGATTAGTTGCCAAGGCAACCCCGCTGTGCAAGTTGCCACGGCAATTGAGTTGCCCTTGCACTCTTTTACCAAGACGATCCAATCGGCTATCACACCTCAACTCACGATAACCTGGCCTATTCTCTCTCATTTGATTACATCTTCTTTTACTTTATAGCTTTCTAGTTTAGTTGTTAGTTAAACTCCTACAATCTTCTACTTGTGTTCTTTTACTTTTTACAGTGCAAGAGATTAGATTCCTGAAGTGGCACTAATCCCTGTGGAGACGATATCTTTTATACTATAACTTGTGACTTGTACACTTGCACAATTGCGGAGCACTTATTACGCGCAACACCACTCTCGATGTAGGAACTTTTAAAGTGAGAACATTCTTTCAATGGCAACCTTGTTGATTGGCCCTATGTTGGTTATCCACTCCTTTTTTTAGGGGTATTACACTCTTCAATTCACAAAGCTACATGATCAGCGAAGGAAAAGCCAATGTGCCATTCTTCATCTCAGCAAAACCCTTAATCTCTTTGTGGATGATTGCACCCACATCAATATTTCTTCCTTTAATGATATAATGTATCAGACACATTCTATCAAGTGAGACAGTCATACTATGGGTTGAGGGTAGCAACCTAGAGTTAATGAATTGAAACCAGATATTGGCAGGTAAAGTCAAAAACTTTCTATACATAGTAAAGTTCCCAACATTGGTCCCCAGCCACAATGCACCCACAACGCATAAATCTTCAACTAACATATCTAGTTTCTTATCAGTAATCTCAGCCACAAAAAATGCATGCTATCCATAGTCACAGAAGTCTTAAATAACTTGTTAATGGTAGTATCACTCTAAGGAATAAAATTTTCCTTTACTAAAACTAGTTTTAATGAAGGCTTATAAAGATTTGCATAAAATTCTCTTACCAAGGCAACACTATAACTGCCGGGATAAGTGGAAAAATTGCTCTATTTGTGAAGCGCGATGGTGTTGTGGATGATTTTCCAGGCTCCTCCTCGGAAGAAAGTTTAATCCTCTATTCTGGGTGGATGCTTCTCTTTTGGATATGCTCTTAAAAACGCTCACCCACAATCTTTGTTTGAAAAACCTCATACTCAGCAGTTTCTTCCTGAGTGGCTAGTTCCTCAGATGGAAGGTTTGATTCTAAGCTTGGAACATCTTACACAGAGGGTTCTATTGAGATTTTTCAGGCTGCCCTAGTCTTGGCCATGAAGTAATTTGGAAGAAGATGAAAAGGAAAGATTTTTGTAGAGAAAATGTGAACTTTGAAGCTTCGAAAAATTAGATAAAGTAGAAAATTAAGTGAGTGGTTACTGAAGTTCATAGTTGCTTAATAAAGAAGATGAATAGACGGAAAATAAAGAGGCATGATTTGTACCGTCTGATGCGATGAGATTTAACGGCCTGATCTTGGCAGAATAATCATGCCCGTTCATTGCATTTCCCGAGCGCATGATGAAAGGCTGTGATTTTTAAGGATTAATCGGTGTAATTGAATTACCTAAATTGCCCCCAAATATTCATGCATACTTGTGAGGCCTCTTGTCGTACAAGTCATTAGAGAAGAAGATTCCTTTACAAACTGAGGAGAGATTATTCTATGAAAAAAGGAAATAAAAAAATATTAAAAGAAAAATAAAGGAGAATAAAATATATTTCTAATAAATCATTTAAAGAAAATATAAAAAAATGACCAATTTAATGGTCTCAATATTTCTAGGATCAAAGTCACCAAAGTACAGTTTGAGTCGTTGGCCATTCAATTTGAATGGAATTCCCCCTTTTGTATCTTTGATTGTGACTACACCATGTGGAAATACTTCCACAACTTTGAAGGGTCCATACCATCGTGATCATAGATTTCCTGGATGTAATTTTATTCTAGAATTGAATAGCAAAACCAACTATCCTACTTCAAATTGTCGCTGCAAAATAATCTTATCGTGCCAGCGCTTACTCTTGCCCTTGTAAATAAAGGCATTTTCATAAATGTTGCATCAAATTTCCTCTAATTTAGTAATGTCCAACAATCGCTTCATCCCTACTGCCTCATAATCAAGGTTGACTTGCTTAAGAGCCCACAAGGCTTTATGTTTAAGAACCACAAGCAAATGGCAAGATTTTCCAAAAACAAGTTGGTCCAGTGACATTCCCAATAGAGTTTTGTATGCAGTACGTATAGCCCACAATGCATCATCTAAGCGAGAGGACCAATTCTTTCTAGTGGTGTTCACCACTTTTTCCAATATATTTTTAATTGCCCGATTTGAAATCTCTGCTTGTCCATTAGATTGGGGATGATACCTTGTGGCCGGTATGCGATTTACTCCATAGCTTTTCAATATAGCAACCACCTGATTACAGTGGAAATGCTTGCCCTGATCGTTGATCAATGCTCTTAGTGTTCCAAAGCGAGTGAATATACTTGTAAAAGAACTTCAAAATTGTTTTTTCATCACTTTTAGGCACTGCAACGGCTTCTATCCACTTTGAAACATAGTCTACCACAACCAAAATGTATAGATTTCCAAAAAAATAGAAAAAAACCTTATAAAATATAATCCCCAAACATTAAATAACTCGATTTCCATTATTGGTTGTAATGGCATCTCATTTCTCCTAGATATAGATCCAGTGCATTGACATCTGTCACAACATTGGGCAAACTTTGTGAGCATCTTTGAACAATGATGGCCAGTAAAATCCATATTGGAGGACTTTCTATTAGGAGCAATGTTACAATGTTATAGAATAGATTTCATCTATTCCTCAGGGATGCAACATCGAGTTATATTGTCATTACAAACCTTGAACAGATATGGTTCATTATAATGATATTTTGGCACATCTCTAAGAAACTTGCCTTGTTGTGCCCGGTTACACCCAGTGGAGTCTTTCCACAAACCAAGTAGTTTACAAAATCAGCGTACCACGGTGTTGCATCCAAAACAAAAAGCTTTTCATCAGGAAATGCATCGACAATTCTTCGCTACCTGTTTCCAACCTCAAAAGGTGATCACCAAATTGATTTTCTGACCCTTCACGGTCTTTAATTTCAATATCAAACTCTTATAGCAATAAAATCCAATGGATTAGTGTAGGTTTTGCATCTTTTTTTTTGCAAAAAGGTATCTCAAAGCAGAATGATCAGTAAAAACTATAGTTTTTGCAACCACAAGATAAGAACAAAATTTATCATAAGTAAAAATTACTGCTAATAACTCTTTCTCAGTAGTAGTGTAATTGATTTGAGCTTCAGTTAGAGTCTTACTAGTATAGTAAATCACATGAAATACCTTGTCTTTGTGCTGTTCTAAAACAACTACCATAGCAAAATCACTGGCGTCACGCATTAGTTCAAATGGTTGCTCCCAGTAGGACGTAACAACGATCGATGCATTCACAAGCTATGTTTTAATTTTATTGAAAGCATCCAGAAATGCATCATCATAAACAAATTTTCTACCTTGCTCCAATAATAGGCATAGAGGTTTGGTGATCTTTGAAAAGTCCATAAGGAATCTTCTATAGAACCTATCATAGCCTAGAAAACTCCGAATTTCCTTCACATTTGTTGGTGACAGTAATTTCTCAATTCCATCCACTTTGTCTCTATCAACTTCAATTTTAGCTTTCGATATTCTGTGGCCCAACATAATCCCCTCAGTGACCATGGAGTGACATTTCTCCCTATTTAGGATCAAATTAGTGTTTTTACATCGTTGCAATACTTTCTCCAGTTGTCGATACAATGGTCAAAGTTATTCCCACACACCGAAAAATCATCCATAAATATTTCAAGGGAATTACTAATCATATCTAAAAATATTATAACACCCTTAACGTATACTCGTAGTACGAATACACATTGAGGATTGTCACAATATTATTTAATAGAGTTTTAGACTTGTAATTTTTTTAAACATCTAACATAAAACTAGTTTATAAAATAACCCTTTCTCAACTTTCGAGGTATTCATAGCCTATTTGCATATTGCTAGTTTTGACTTTGAATTGGTTTTATAAAACATGTTAGTCAGCTATTAAAATAAGTACGTAACACAGGGTGAAAACTAGGTACACTGCCTAGGCCCTTTCTTGAATTTAAAATCATTATGCTATAATCAATAAATAAAATGTTACCCGCTTAAATATCATCACCGGTAATTCTTTAACCGTACGAATAATTCATATTTATTTTTAAAACAAATAACGAATAAATTAATACATGCCCACTAGAGAATATCATAAATTAGAATGTCTTACTGATGTTTGGCAGATTGTAGCTTGATCAACATGCTTAATTCCTCTTTCGGTAAGTTTCTAAAAACATACGTGTGAAACAACACACGCTAAGTATTCACTTAGGCAAAGCATATAAGGTTATCAATTAACTGACATGAACATAATTCAAGGCTTATTTTTATATCTAGCTTATCTAAGTATAACTGATAAATTACTTGTGTTAAGTTCATCATGTTTACTTGACATACTTCAACTTGCTTCTCATAGCATAATATAACCAGTTTCTATGGCATTTCATGGCAAACTTTATCATAATTCTAATTCTTTGCCTAACATATCAAACAAAGAAATATAGATATTATTGAGCTTAACATAATCGAGAACATATTGATTTTACAAAAAATACAAAGATACACAGAGAGTACGGAGAACCTGTTATTTCTTGTACTTAGTACCAAAACTTTGCAGAAAACTTAGTACATAACGGATTTTTCCAAGCTCACTAGCTGGATTACCTGCACTTTTATTGATCTTTTAAATTTGCCCAGAGTATACTTTATGAGACCTTAGGTACGCGATTCATCTGAAATTTGACACCGTAGTGCCAAACGAAATAGACAGATGAGTACGTACTTGAGGATGCTCTTTGCTCCTCATATAATGAATAACGCTCTTTGCTCCTTATGTAAGCACCTCTTTAGTGCACTTAGCACCATGGGCTTAGATCCCCAAGGTGGATGTGACACCGTAGTAGTCACAAAACATACAAATATCATAATAGAATCATGCAGCTACTAAGACTCTATGGCATGCCAATTATACCAAGGACTCCCACTTTGTAATACAGATATATGTATATCATGATCAGAAGTTATCATATTATATGTCATAAATAAATCGTAATGGCAGTTTATAACCCAGATAATATCAGGTATACTATAACAAAGATATCTATCAGAGCATTGGCAATGTATTATACATATTACTTGCTCTTACCATATTCAAATAACATATCAGTTATAGTGACTATCATAACATTTCACAAATAAGTTCTCATACTTAAAACAGTATGTTATTCAAACCATATTAGCTTATTTATTAAGAATAATTTTCCAGTCAGTGGTCATGTATCAAACACATCACTTATTCTTAATTTTTTTATGAACATAACATATTATAAATAATTCTTTAGTCATATGTTAGGAACATTGTCCCCACATTGCTCGCCATATTACTTACCACAGTTAAACAGTAGAACATAACATCAACATATATCATGTCATGCATTCATAAATAAGGTTGGCTTATCGCAAGCCTCCCTCTATCACATGCATAATTAAGTAATAATAAGGCACTCACCTTGGCCACTTAACACAATGCCTCACTAAGTCCTAGTCCGATCCTTTCTTTCATAGTACCTCAAACCTTCTTTGATTCGAACTTGACTTCATTAATTACATGAATAAAATAAAATATTTGTTAGATTCTAATCTAATAATACCTTAAACATGTTCTCTAATATAATCATTCGAATATAAAATTTCCAAATATTTTCCTTTCATCCTTGTACTGTTCAAAAACTCATTATGGTCCTTAGTGACCAATTTGAACTACCATTAACTTTTCCGAGCTTGCTATCTAACATTTAAATACACAATGTTTCAAATTCCATTTTTTTGACAGCTTGCGCTACCTTCAAAGATTTACTTGTACATGGCAGAATACATAGTGGATCTCAATTTCCTTTCTATCGTAGAAACTAGATTCGATAACGATTCTAAAGGTATAAGATACATAAATTAATAAAATCTAAAAAATTATAAAAATTCCTTACATTCACGTCTAAGAGTTGTCCAGGAAAAAAATGCTCTATAATTTTTCTGACCTTCATTCGATTAAAAATTCATATCTTTTAACTCAGAACTCGAAATCAGTTTTCTTTTGTTGGAAACAAAACTAGACTAACAAATCTTTACAACGGTATAAAATTCATCATCTAACCATTTTTGTAAAATTTATTGCGAATTTTAAAACTTGCTGCCATAATTCAAATTCCAACATAACTTTCCATGGATAAATTCCTTACTCCATCCATATATCTTTTTTGCCAAATAAATCATTTAAGTTTGACAAATTGTCAAAATGGTCACTAATACGATTAATCATCGGTTTAGCATTCTAAGTTCATTTTCATGTCTCTAACATCATTAATAATATAGATACACATCAAATTCATAAAAATTAGATCTGGTCCCTTAATTTTAAAGCGTGCTGAAATGGTCCCTATGTATTTAACTTAGGGTTTTACTTCCAAACAACAAATCAAGCTTACTAGATCATTAATCCAACATCAAAAAACCTAAGTTAGACTTAAATCCATAAACCCTGATCTTCTCTATACAACCAAAATATGTAGGGTTTAAATCCCAACTCAAAAACATGATTCTAACATCATACAAGCATGATTCTAACTTAAAATCAACCATGGATTCATAAAATCATAAAAGCCCTAATTTGTTCATAAACCATAATTTCTTCCTCATATCAAATCTCATCAACCAAGCAAGTATTCTATGAATTATTGTAATATCCCAATTTTTAGACTAGTGACCAAATTGAAATTTTTGAAAGTTTAAGGGGTAAAAGTGTGAACTTGGAAAAGTTTAGGAACCAATGAGTAATTTCTAAAAGTTATATAAGTTATCCCCATAAATGAATAGTTCACCCCTAAGAGTGGCATTTCCGTGTTACTCGGATTTTTCGTACGAGGCTTGTATTATTAGCATTTTTGGATCGAATGAAAATTGTTAAGATTGCTCAAACTAGAGTAGTACAAGGACGGGTGACCATATGGGAAGGTCCCATATATAATATTTTGATTGATAAAAAGGATTTATTTTAAGTTAATAATGTTCGAGATGGATTGTAGAGATAATTTTTAAAAGGAAAGGCATCCAGTAAAATTTCCCGATAATTATCGGTATATCAGATTGAACTAAAACTTTAAAGACAGTTCCATGAAAGTATGGAAAACTCATAAAATATTATTTTATGAGTATTTTATTTTATTTGGTTGGATTCTAACTATATTTAGTTAGATGGTGATGGAATGGCAATTTTCAAGGCTAGTTGTAAATAAAGTCTAGTTAGAGGGCAAATTGGACATTTGCCATGGATGGCATTTTTGAAATATTTTGAAACTTTGAGGGTAATTTTGGATGAAGATTTATACATGGATTAATCATAGCCATTTATTTTATGAGATTAAATTATGGGCATTATAATAAAGGGGTAAAAAGGTAATTTCACTATTTAAATGAATTTTAAATTCATTTAATCTTACACATGGATTAAATATGTTAAGAGACGATAAAAAATCATCTTCACCACCAGCTGTTTTTCGAACATAAGAAAAACAAAGGGGTAAAGGATTTTTCAAACTTTCAAGCCAAATTTGGAAGAAATCAAGGCTAGTTTCAAGCAAGTTTCAATTCGGTAAATTATTCTACACGTCAAGCTCTTCATTTTGATAGTATTCTTGCATGGAAAAGTTTAATATAAGTTTTGTCTTGAATGAAGATTGATGATGGAAGTTGAAGTTTATGATGAAATTAGAATGGTAGATAGTAGAAATGGTTATTTTGATATGGAATTAAGGTTGATTTTGGATAAATTTCATGTGGAAGACATAAACCCTAACCTTAAAATTTGGGGGTTTTGGTTAGGAAGTTAATTTGAGGATTGAATTGATTGAATTATGATGTTAGGAAACTTACTTTGATGATATGTTGAATAATTTCCTAAGTTGTGATTTTAGGGACCATTTTGAAATTTTGGAAAAATTAGGGGAAATTATTGTAAAAATTATTTTAGCATGAAAGTCATTGAATTTTGATGAAAGTGGCTTGAATTGATGATTAGGAACCAAATGAATATTTTTGGGAATTCAAGGACCAATTCCGCAATTTAGTAAAAGTTAGGGATTGGTCTTAAAATTGTACAAAATTTATAGAATTGAAGATTTAAGCATGTTACGAAAGTTGAAGGATCGAAATGTCAAGAAAGAAAGAGGGGGTCAATTCGAAAAGAAAGTTGGTTAGGGACTAAAGTGAATAAGTTTCGAAGTTAAAGGAAAATTTGTATAAGGGTGTTAGAATTAAGTAAAAGGTTAAATTGTAAATTAATTTAATGTACAAAGGCAATATAGTGACCAAAATGTCACTTTTATAAGATTTGGGGACTAAAAAGGAAATAGTCCAAAATAAGAAATTATTTATGGAAATTGTTCAAAAATGGGTTTGAACAATTGTTTAATGTCTAAATTGGTCACTAAAGATCTAGGGACTAATTCGGCAATTTGCAAAATATTTGGGAAAATTTCTAGAAAATTTTTATATTCGAATAATCATGTTCAAGAATTAAATTAGCAGTGTTAGATTTAAGTCAAACACAAGAATGGTGATGTATATGTTAATTGGTTCTATACAGTTTCAAAAGAAAACGAAGGAGACCCAAGTGATAAAAAGAAGGATAAGATTCACGAGTAAAGCATAGTGAGGCTATACTGCATTAAAAGAGGTGAGTGCATTTACATGTTTAATTTATAAATAGGAAGACTAGCGAATAGTCAACCTTAATTATAAATGGTATTGCATGATTATATACGTATGCTAATCTATGTTGCCATAAATTTATATATATACATGATTAAGCATGTGATACAAATGATTGTTTATATGATTGATCATGATAATGGACTCATAAAGAAAATTCCCAAGAATTATGTATGTGGGTCCATGGTATAGTTGGCATGCCATAGAGTCTTTAGCAGCTGCATCCTTATGATTATGTTATCAAACAGATATTGTGACAAAATGATTGTGTCACATACACCTTGGGGACCAAAGCCCTTGGTGTGCACCCTAGGGATCTACGCCCATTGTGCCCAAGTACACTGTCGAGGTGCTTTATGTTTATGGGGAGCAAAGAGCGTCCCCGAGTACGTACTCATCTTTACGTTATGTTTGACACTACGGTGTCATTTAAAGATGACTCGCGTACCTTGGTCTCATATAGTGTACTTTGGGCAATGATAAATAAATCATGTTATGTATAACAAATATGTTATGTAACAGAATCATGTTATGTATACGTATGATATCACATATGTGAAATATGCCACGTATGAGAACCATGTCATGCAAGTAAAATATGCCATCTATAAGAAATATGTTATATAAATAGATCATGCCATGGATATGAATTATACTATGTATAGGAATCATGTTATATATGTGAATCATGTTACTTATGTGAATTATATCATATATATATGACTTACTTTACGATGATAGAGTTTTGGAACCTTGATAGTACTATTCTATTTTAGGTAGAGAACTTGGTAAGATAACTTGAGATAAGTTTTATTATTTTACTTTATGTTTGTTAAATGAAATTATGCCTCACTAAGTTCGTACTTAGCGTGTGTTAATTTCACACATAGATTCTCCGAAGTAAAGTAGCGAGGAGGAGCAGTGTTTGATAAATCGAGTTGCAATAGTAGTTCACGGTATGTACATTTTAAGTTATAATTTTGATGTCTAGTAGGCATGTACGCATATGTATGCAAGTTTGAAAGTATAACTATTTTGTAAACGTAAGTTTATCACATGCCTATGTTTTATTATGAAAGTATGGACTTAGATTATGAATTCCTACGAATGGTTATAATTTTTGACATGATTAAATATTATTTAACCCTAATCACGTAATAAATTTTAAAATCAAGGAAATGGTCTAGGTAGGGTACCTAGTTTTCACCTTGAATAATATTTTTATTTGAAAAACATATTTATAAATTTTATAAAACAATTCAGGGTTGAAACTAGCTATTGTAGATCGATGTAGTTTTCAATTTTAAGCTGAAAAGGGGTTAAATAACAGGATAAAGTTAAAAAAAATTCAAGTCAAGTTTTCTTAATAATCCAGCAACATCGTTAATGTATATTCGGCCTACGAGTATACATTAAGGGTGTTACATTTATTGGTATCAGAGCTATAGGTTTAGCCAATTTTGGAGGTTAACCCGAGTCAAAAGTAATTTGTTAATAAGTACATACCTCTAGGATGTCAACATTATTGATGTATTGTCGGTCTAACTTGATTTTGCTCCTTATGTATGAATAGGTTATTCTAGTATACGATAATGTCGAGTACTGCTGGGTCACGTCAAGCTAAAGAGCACGGGTAACAGAAGTAGGTACAAAGTAGGAGCAATGATGTTCAGCAGGATCCACCTCCCGCTCCTGCTCTAGCTGACCCACCGGTGCAACAAAGAGCTCCGGCACTAGAATATAGGGCATTAGTGCAAGCTCTTGAAGCTATGGTAAACAGACTTTAGCCCCCAGCACCAGTACTGGCTCTGGCACCTGTGCCAGCTAAGGCATCAACAGCTAAGGAACTTAAAAAGCTGGGAGCCCCAGAATTTCATGGTGAAGGTGGGCCGATGGATGTCGATCTGCGGTTAAATAATGCTAAGGTTTTTATGGAAGGACTTGGGTGCACCAACGCAAAGAAGTTGGAAGGAGTTGTTTCCTTATTAAGAGGACATGCTCGTATTTGGTGGTCTAATGCCACGGTGCTAGTATCTGCTGTTGAAGTAAATTGGACATTTTTCCATAAGGCATTCGAGACTAAGTATATTGGGGAGCAGTTTAAAACAGAGATGATGCAGCAATTCTTGGATCTTAAACAAGATACTCGTACTGTTTATGAGTACGAGATAGATTCCAATAAGCTGAGTCGGTATGCAGCTGAGTTAATGCGGACTGAAAAGTCCCGATGTCAGTGGTTTATGGAAAAGCTACACCCAAGGCCCAAGGAATTTTTATTGGGCATGAATCTGTCAAACTCCCAAGAAGCTGTGAATAGAGCGAAGGCTATGGAAAGAGCCTATATGGAACGAGTTAAAGCTCGGCCTTCTCGAGCTTCTAAGAGGTCTGGCGAGACTTTTACCTCGACACAGTCTAAACGAGGCAGAGGTAATCGATCTCAGGGCATAAATGAGTCAGGATTCACTCGAAAGAATCCTTCATCAAATAAAAGGCAAGGTGCTCAGACTTCAGTTGCCGGGTCGAGCAGGCCTTTATTTCCAGAGTGTGAAACTTATGGAAAATGGCATTTGGGAGTTTGTCGTGTGGGTTCAGGAGGTTGCTTCAGATGTGGTAGCAGCGATCACTTTATTAGAGACTGCCCAGAGGAGTAGGTAAAGAAATTAAACCAGTCTGAAAGATCTGTAGCTGCTTATCCCCGAGGTCGAGGTGGTGGTCAACATAGGACATCGACTCAGGGAGCCTTTGAAATGGCATCAAACAGAGAATTCAGGACCCCAGCTAGAGTGTACAACATTTGCACAGATGAAGAAAAGCATCACCCAGACATTATTGCAGGTACGCTCCGACTCTTGGGTGAACCAGTATTTACTTTAATTGATCCGGGTTCAACTCATTCATATATTAGCACTAAAATAGTAGAACAAAGAAAGATTCATATGGAGAAAATATCTAGTGATGTGATTGCTAAAAATCCTCTTGGACATAGTGCTCGAGCTACTAGAATATGTAAGAACTGCCCTTTAGAAATTCAAGGGATTAAATTTCCGGCAGACTTAATGGAACTTCCATTCCATGAATTTGAAGTCATTCTTGGAATGGATTGGTTATCTGCGTATGACGCATATGTAAAATGTAAGAAGAAAAGGTTGATACTTCAGGGACCTAATGGTTCTAAAGTAATCTTTGTGGGAGAAAGAACTGACTGTTTAGAGTCTGTATTTTCTGCAACAATAGCTCAAAGGCTGTTATGTAACGGATGTGAAGCATGTTTGGTTTACGTGGTGGATACACAAAAGTCACCTAAGAAGATTGAAGATATCCCAACCGTGAGGGAATTTACTGATGTATTTTCGGACCAACTACCAAGTTTGCCTCTGAATAGGGAAATACAGTTTGGGATTGATGTTTATCCCAGAACTGAGCTGGTATCAATGGCACCATATAGAATGGCGCCTACGGAGTTAAGTGAACTAAAGGCTCAATTGCAAGAATTACTAGACCGGGGTTACATTCGACTGAGTGTATCGCCTTGGGGTGCTCTGGTGTTATTTATGAAGAAGAAGGATGGTTCTCTACGATTATGTATAGATTACCGGTAGTTAAATAAGGTAACTATTAAGAATAAGTATTTGTTACCAGGGATTGAAGATCTATTTGACTAGCTTAGAGGTGCAGCGGTGTTTTCGAAGATAGATCTTCGATCGGTATATTATCAGCTTAAAGTTAAAGAAGAAGATGTACCAAAAACAGCATTCAGAACTCGTTATGGACATTACGGGTTTCTAGTAATGTCGTTTGGACTTACAAATGCTCCTGTTGCATTCATGGATTTGATGAATAGGGTATTCCAACCCTATCTAGAATAGTTTGTTGTGGTTCTCATAGATGACATCTTGGTATACTCGAATACAGAAGCTAAGCATGATTATCATCTTTGAGTGGTATTACAAACTTTAAGGGATAAGCAACTTTATGCCAAGTTTTCCAAATGTGAGTTCTAGTTGTCGAAAGTAACTTTCCTTGGACATGTAGTGTCATCGGAAGGAATAAGAGTTTCTCCCAAGAAAATACAAGCTATTCTTGAATGGGAGGCGCCGAAAAATGTCTGTGAAGTTCAGAGTTTCTTGGGATTAGCTGGATATTAAATGCGCTTTGTGCAAAAATTTTCCATCATTGCTATGCCTATTACCCAGCTACTACGAAAGGGTATTCCATTTGTATGGACAGAGAAGTTCTAGGAAAGCTATTAAAGATTAAAGAAAGTTCTGATGGAAGCACCAGTTTTAATCCAACCAGAACCAGGAAAAGAATATACTCTGTACAGTGATGCATCTCATTGTGGATTGGGCTGTGTGCTGATACAAGAAGGTCGTGTGGTAGCCTATGCATCAAGGCAGCTCAAAACTCATGAAAAGAATTATCCAACACATGATTTTGAAATGGCAGCTGTGGTTTTCGCTTAGAAAATATGGCGACATTATTTGTATGGTGAGAAGTGTCACATTTACACGGATCATAAGAGTTTAAAGTACCTGATGACGCAAAAGGATCTGAATCTGTGACAATGAAGGTGGTTTGAATTCTTAAAGGATTATGATGTGGTTATCGATTACCACCCTAGAAAGGCTAATATAGTCGCAGATGCTCTAAGTCAAAAAACATTTTCTGCTCTGCGCATGATGAATGCACATTTATCGATAGGACAAGATGGTTCTTTGATAGTAGAATTTCAATTAAAGCCTACTTATTGGATCGAATCAAAGATTTGCAGTTTATAGACGAAGAATGTCTTGAAAAGAGAAGACAAGCTAAAGCAGGAGAAGTGCAAGATTATGAGATCAGGCCTAATGGTTGTCTATGTTATAGAGGTAAAGTATATATTCCTGATAACGACAACCTGAAGAAAGAGATATTAACAGAGGCCCATTATAGTCCATTGACTATGCACCTAGGAAGTAATAAGATGTATCAAGATTTGAAGACTCGATAATGGTGGCCAGGTCTGAAAAGAGCAATCTCAGAATTCACGGCAAAGTGCTTAACGTGTCAACAAGTAAAAGATGAGCATCAAGTACCTTATGGATTGCTCCAACCCATTTCTATTCCTCAATGGAAATGGGAACGAGTAACGATGGATTTTATATCTGGATTACCATCTACACCAAGTAAAAAGGATTTGATTTGGGTCATTGTTGATTGCTTAACAAAGTCTGCTCATTTTATCCCAGTTCGAATGGATTGTTCACTGGATAAATATGCAGAACTTTATGTTCGAGAGATAGTAAGACTACATGGTGTTCCAGTATCAATAATATTAGACAGAGACCCAAGGTTCACTTCGAGATTTTGGGGTGCATTACATGAAGCGTTGGGTACTAAATTAAATTTTAGTACAGCTTTTCATCCACAAACAGATGGACAATCTAAAAGAGTCATACAGATTTTGGAAGATATGTTACGGGCTTGTGTGATCGAGTTTGCAGGATCATGGAAAAAATACTTGCCTTTGGCTGAATTTGCTTACAACAATAGTTATCAAGCAAGTATTAAGATGGCACCTTTTAAAGCATTATATGGAAGAAAGTGCCAAACTCCTCTTAATTGGTTCGAGTTGCAAGATCGAAATGTACAGAATGACTCAAACATTGGAGGAGTTAATTTAACACAAGACATGGAAGATAAGGTAAGGATTATTCAGCATAATCTCCAGGCTGCAACATATCTGCAAAAAGCTTATGCGGATAAGAAAAGAAAAGATATTGAGTATGAAGTGGGAGAAAAAGTATTCCTAAAGGTTTCTCATTGGAAGAAAATATTGAGGTTTGGGTGGAAAGGAAAGCTTATTCCCAGATTCATTGGGCCTTACGAGATTTTGAAAAGAGTGGGACCAGTGGCTTATCAATTGGCATTGCCTCCAGATATGAGTAAGATACATGATGTGTTTCATGTGTCCATGCTACGGAGGTATCGATCAGATCCTTCACATGTGATTTCTTCTGAGAAGATTGAGCTGCAACCGGATCTGACTTATGAAGAAGAACCAGTGAAAATCCTAGCACATGGAGTTAAAGAATTAAGAAATAAGAAAATTCCATTGGTTAAAGTTCTTTGGAGGAATCATAAAGTTGAGGAAGCCACTTGGGAAACCAAAGAAAGGATGAAGAAGCAGTATCCAAACTTGTTTAAAAAGAGCATACGTTAAAAATTCGAGGACAATTTTCTTAAAGGGGAGGAATTGTAATATCCAAATTTTTGGACTAGTGACCAAATTGACAATTTTGAAAGTTTAGGGGGTAAAAATGTGAACATTGAAAAGTTTAGGGACCAATATGTAATTTCCAAAAGTTATGTAAGTTAACCCCGTAAATGAATAGTTCACCCCCAAGAGTGGTCTTTCTGTGTTACTCGAATTTTTCGTACGAGGCTTGTATTATTAGTATTTTTAGATCGAATGAAAATTGTTAAGCGTGCTCAAACTAGAGTAGTACAAGGATGGGTGACCATATGGGAAGGTCCCATATTTAATATTTGGATTGATAAAAAGGATTTATTTTAAGTTAATAATGTTCGAGATGGATTGTAGAGATAAGATTTCTAAAAGGAAAGGCATCCGGTAAAATTTCCCAGTAATTATTAGTATATCAGATCGAACTGAAATTTTAAAGAGAGTTCCAAGAAATTATGGAAAACTCAAAATATTATTTTATGAGAATTTTATTATATTTGGTTGGATTCTAACTATATTTAGTTAGATGGTGATGGAATGGCAATTTTCAAGACTAGTTGTAAATAAAGTCTAGTTGGAGGGCAAATTGGACATTTGCCATGGATGGCATTTTTGAAATATTTTGAAACTTTAAGGGTAATTTTGGATGAATATTTATACATGGATTAATCATAGCCATTGATTTTATGAGATTAAATCATGGCCATTATAATAAAAGGGCAAAAAGGTAATTTCACTATTTAAATGAATTTTAAATTCATTTAGTCTTACACATGGATTAAATATGTTAAGAGATGATAAAAAAATCATCTTCACCACCAACTGTTGTTCGAACATAAGAAAAACAAAGGGGGAAAGGATTTTTCAAGCTTTCAAGCCAAATTTGGAAGAAATCAAGGCTAGTTCCAAGCAAGTTTCAATTAGGTAAATTATTCTACACTTCAAGCTCTTCATTTTGATAGTATTCTTGCATGGAAAAGTTTAATATAAGTTATGTCTTGAATGAAGATTGATGATGGAAGTTGAATTTTATGATGAAATTAGAATGGTAGATAGTAGAAATGATGATTTTGATATGGAATTAAGGTTGATTTTGGATAAATTTAATGTGGAAGACATAAACCCTAACCCTAAAATTTGGGGGGTTTGGTTAGGAAGTTAATTTGAGGATGGAATTGAATGAATTATGATGTTAGGAGACTTACTTTGATGATATGTTGAATAATTTCCCAAGTTGTGATTTTAGGGACCATTTTGAAAATTTGGAAAAGTTAGGGGAAATTATTGTAAAAATTATTTTAGCATGGAAATAATTGAATTTTGATGAAAGTGGCTTGAATTGATGATTAGGGACCAAGATGAAAATTTTTGGGAATTTAAGGACCAATTCGGCAATTTAGTAAAAGTTAGGGATTGGTCTTGACATTGTGGAAAATTGATACAATTGAAGTTTTAAGCATGTTATGAAAGTTGAAGGATCGAAATGTCAAGAAAGAAAGAAAGATGGGGTCAATTTGAAAAGAAAGTTGGTTAGGGACTAAAGTGAATAAGTTTGGAAGTTAAAGGAAAAATTGTATAAGGGTGTTAGAATTAAGTAAAAGGTTAAATTGTACATTAATTTAATGTACAAAGGCAATATAGTGACCAAAATGTCACTTTTATAAGATTTGGGGACTAAAAAAGAAATAGTTCAAAATAAGAAATTAATTATGCAAATTGTTCAACAATGGGTTTGAACAATTGTTTAATGTCTAAATTGGTCACTAAAGATCTAGGGACTAATTCGACAATTTGCAAAATATTTGGGAAAATTTCTAGAAATTTTTTATATTCGAATAATCATGTTCAAGAATTAAATTAGCAGTGTTAGGTTTAAGTCAAACACAAGAATGGGGATGTATATGTTAATTGGTTCTATACAGTTTCAAAAGAAAACGAAGGAGACCCAAGTGATAAAAAGAATGATAAGATTCGCGGGTAAAGCTTAGTGAGGCTGTACTTCACTAAAACATGTGAGTGCATTTACATGTTTATTTTATAAATAGGAAGACTAGCAAATAGTCAACCTTAATTATAAAAAGGTATTGCAAGATATATATACATATGCTAATTTATGTTGCCATAAATTTTTATATATACATCATAAAGCATGTGATACGAATGATTGTTTATATGATTGATCATGATAATGGACTGATAAAGAAAATGCCCAAGTATTATGTATGTGGGTCCATGGTATAGTTGGCATGCCATAGAGTTTTTAGCAGCTGCATCCTTATGATTATGTTATCAAACAGATATTGTGACAAAATGATTGTGTCACATACACCTTGGGGACCTAAGCACTTGGTGTGCACCCTAGGGATCTACGCCACTATGCCCGAGTGCACTGTCGAGGTGCTTTATGTTTATGGGGAGCAAACAGAGTCCCCGAGTACGTACTCATCTTTACGTTATGTTTGACACTACGGTGTCATTTAAAGATGACTCGCGTACCTCGTTCTCATATAGTGTACTTTGGGCAATGATAAATAAATCATGTTATGTATAAGAAATATGCTATGTAATGGAATCATGTTATGTATACGTATGATATCACATATGTGAAATATGCCACGTATGAGAACCATGTCATGCAAGTAAAATATGCCATGTATAAGAAATATGTTATATAAATAGATCATGCCATGGATATGAATTATACTATGTATAGGAATCATGTTATATATGTGAATCATGTTACTTATGTGAATTATATCATATATATATATGACTTACTTTACGATGATAGAGTTTTGGAACCTTGATAGTACTATTCTATTTTAGGTAGAGAACTTGGTAAGATAACTTGAAATAAGCATTATTATTTTACTTTATGTTTGTTAAATGAAATTATGCCTCACTAAGTTCGTACTTATCGTGTGTTAATTTCACACGTAGGTTCTTCGAAGTAAAGTAGCGAGGAGGAGCAGTGTTTGATAAATCGAGTTACAATAATAGTTCACAGTATGTACATTTTAAGTTATAATTTTGATGTCTAGTAGGCATGTACGCATATGTATGCAAGTTTGAAAGTATAACTATTTGTAAACTTAAGTTTATCACATGCCTATGTTTTATTATGAAAGTAGGGACTTAGATTATGAATTACTACGAACAGTTATAATTTATGACATGATTAAATATTATTTAACCCTAATCACGTAATAAATTTTAAAATCAAGGAAATGGTCTAGGCAAGGTACCTAGTTTTCACCTTGAATAATATTTTTATTTCAAAAACATATTTATAACTTTTATAAAATAATTCAGGGTTGAAACTAGCTGTTGTAGATCGATGTAGTTTTTGATTTTAAGCTGAAAAAAGGGGTTAAATAACAGGATAAAGTTAAAAAAATTCAAGTCAAGTTTTCTTAATAATCCAGTAACATCATTAATGTATATTGGGCCTACGAATATACATTGAGGGTGTTACAATTATTACATCAAAAGATAGAGCTCGAAGAGTAGAACAACTTTATAGTTCAAAAGATTACCTGAAAACCGAGATTCGGGGCTTAAATCGAGCTTGTAAAGTTTTTTCTCTTCTTTTTCTCTTCACCACGGTTTTGGAGGTTATTTGGCTGGTAATTCCTTCACATTTCATGTATTTAAGACATTTGTATTATGAAAAATTGAATTTTTAATTCAATAAATTTCACTTTCCAAAAATACCCCCAACTATATCTATATTTCTAATTTGCCATTTTGTAACATTCCAACTAGACTTAGTTGGATTCTAATCAGCCACTATTATCAATAAAAGAAATCTCAAAATTCCTTTCATGTCCCTTTTGGGCAAAATGACCAAAATGCCCTTTACCGATCAACTTATTCACAAAATTTCCATTCCATGTCATTTTAATCGATTTAAATTTTCCTGATCTTTTTAACATCCAAATATTCATAAAATGATATTTTATGACTCTTCTAAGGTCCATGGAACTATCTCTGAAATTTTAGCTCGATCTGATTATCAAAATATTTTTCCGAACTTTATCGTTTTATAGCCATTAATACAAACTCCGTACGAAAAATTTGGATAACACAGAAATGTCATTCTTGGGGGTAAACTATTCATTTAAGGGTTTAAAATACATAACTTTTGAAAATTGCACTTTGATCCCTAAACTTTTCCAAAGTTTATACTTTAGCTACAAAACTTTCAAAATTTACATTTTGGTCACTAGTCAAAAACTAGGATATTACAATTCTCTCCCCTTAAAAAAATTCATCCTTGAATTTTTGACACGTACCTGGTTCAAAAAGGTGAGGAAACTGCTTTCTCATAACTTCTTTTCTTTTCCAAGTCATTTCCTCAACTTTACGATTTCGTCAAAGAACTTTAACAAGAGAAATTGACTTATTTCCCTATTTCTTTGACTCCATGTATTTTCATCTTTACCTTATCTTTAACCTCTTTAATTTGTTCAGGGCCAACTACATCTCGATCCTTTGGATTCAATCACCCAGATTTAATCCTTCTTATTCGATGTCAAAGATAGTCCTAATACAAAATCCATCATCCCTCTTTCTCATTTCCACTGAGAAGTGGAAATCAGTTACTATAATTTAGAAGGTGCCTAAAGTTCTGCTTTTACTTGATGACATGTCAGATATTTAGAAACAAACTCAATTATAACTCTTTTTATGCCTAGCCACCAATATCGACTCTTTAAATCTTGATACATCTGGTTTCCACCTGAATGTACAATCAAAGAACTATAACGTACCTCGAAAATAAGTTGTTTCTTTAATTCTTCGTCGTTTGAAAAAAATAGAGTTTTTTTTAATACAAGAATCCATCAGATTAACTTTAAAGTCTTCGGTTTCACCTTCTTCAACTTATTTGAACCTTAACAAACACTTCTCATCTTTTCTCTAAAAATCTTTTATTCAATCTCATAAAGTAGAGTTATTCTTAACTCAAAAATCAAAGCGACATCTTCTTTTAATGTCAGTCTCACATTCATAGCTCTTAAGGCAACAAATGTTTTTCGAATGAATGCGTTAGCTACCACATTAGCTCTTCCTGAATGATAGCCAATGATCACATCATCATCCTTAAGAAGCTCGATCCACCTTCTTTGCCTCAGGTTCAACTCCTTTTTAGTTAACAGATAATTTAAACTTCTATAATCTGTGTAAATATAGCATCATTTACCATATAAATAATGACGTTATATCTTTAAAGCAAATACAACCATTTCAGCTCCAAATCATGAGTAGGATAGCTCCTCTCATGCGTCGTAAGTTGTCTCGAAGCATAGGCCATTACTTTTTCTTCTTACTTAAGTACACTTCCCAAGCTTTTATGAGAAGCATCGTTATAAACCACATAATCTTTGCCCGATTCTGGTTGTAAACCAAATCAAATCAAAGTTTTATTGGCACTTATCTGTCCAACGGAATGGCATATCTTTCCTCAGTAGCTTGGTCAGTGGGGAGGCAATCATCGAGAAATTCTTTACAAACTTTCTATAATAACCAACAAGTCCCAAGAAACTTGAAACCTTGGAAACATTCTTTAGAGGTTTCCATTCAACTATAGTTGGTACTTTCTTGGGATTTACTCTTATCTATTCTGCCAAAACCACATGACCAAGAAAAGCAACTTCCGGAAACCAAGATTTACACTTTGACAGCTTAGCATTTAACTTCTATTCTTGAAGAGTCTGAAGAACAATGCAAAGATAGGCATCATGTTATTCCTTTGTCTTCGAATTGAATATCTTTTCCTTTCAAGTCTGTATAATACTTCTGTCGATCATCAGTCTTTTTATGATTATCTTGTATAATCTTTACTTTTTCTTCCATTTCTTGTAATGGATCTGACTTAATTAATTTACGATCTTTAACTCATACCAATTTAATAGTGATATACACTTCTGACTATAGAGAGCTTCGTAGGGTGCCATCTATATACTTTCTTGATAACTATTATTATAAGCAATTTCTACTAATGGCATATATCTTTTCCATGATCTCAAACTCAATTATACAAGCTTATAACATATCCTCAAGAAATCTTTCACAAACATTCGATCATAACCAATAAGTCTTAAGAAACTGCAAACCTCTATAATATTTTTGGGAATTTTTCCACTCCACAATAGACTGTATATTTTTAGATCAACTCGGATCCCTACAGCTGAAGTAATATGACCTAAGAGAGCCAGTTTTAATAACCAAAACTCATACCAAGTCTTTCTAGTTGAGGTTAATTGATAATCCTGATAGAAAATATATCATTTCCTTTTTCTTATTTCCTTTTATAAACAATCACTACATGGTCATAAAGAACTATCTTCCTTCTTTACGAATAATTTTGGAGCTTCTCACAATAGCACACTAGATTGATTATAACTCCGGTCTAACAATTCTTACAGCTGAGCTTTCAGCTCTTTTAATTCCTTCTAGGAAATTTTCAAGGTCACTTCTATTGTAAGTACTACTCTGTGGCATTAGTCCACCCAAATACAAACATGTTCCCCTAGTAACAATATTACTTCTTCTGTCTTTTCAATTTTCAAATCTTTCAGACCTTCCAATATGATTTTTATCATCCTTTAACTTCAGATAAGTAGTCATCAATTCACCTTTACTATAAAATTTAGGGCACTCAGAAACTTAAACTTTTAAAAACCAATGCCCCAACAAATACAGATACTGGAGGTTAAAACCTCTCATGTATTTCTTCTAATATCTAAAATAGTATTCTCTACTCATGTGCTTGAGCTCCCTACTGCATAAGTAGCTCAGCCAAGTCAGAAGTCGAGAACAATACATACTTTACTTCATTTATACTATTATAGGTCTCTTTCTGACCCCTAAGCATTTATATTTCTCAAGTAAATATACTTCTTCTTCTTCTTACTTCTTTATATCCGAATATCTTAATTTATCAAAGATATTCTTAACATGATTTAATCATAAACTTACAGTCTTACGACTGTCTTTTACCTTGAAATGTGAGCCCTTACTATCTAAATTTCTTTGTAACTAATGTTGTTATAAACATAAGTGCATATATAGATGTTAAGGACTAACATCTTATAATTACTGCATCAGCTCCTTACAATGGAGATAACTCAACCCAAACTGAAGTTGAATACAATACTTATTTCACTTCATTGTACTCGCTATAGGTCCTTTATTGACCTCTAAGATTCGTTGATTGACAAAATTTGGCAGTGTCTTACTTCCTTACTAAAATCTTATTTTATCTTATACTAATGAGGAGCAGCTTCAAGTCATACAATCAACACATCAGTAATATGACATTCTAGGGGCATGCATTTACTGACAACTTATAACAAACTTAGTTTAGCATCCAGAAATGGCTAAACCTGTAGCTCTAATACCACTAAATGTAACACCCTTAACGTATACTCGTAGTACGAATACAAATTGAGGATTGTCACAATATTATTTAATAGAGCTTTAGACTTGTAATTTTTTAAAACATCTGACATAAAACTAGTTTATAAAATAACCCTTTCTCGACTTTCGAGCTATTCATAGCCTATTTGCATATTGCTAGTTTTGACTCTCAATTAGTTTATAAAACATGTTAGTCAACTATTAAAATAAGTATGTAACTCAGGGTGAAAACTAGGTACACTGCCTAGGCCCTTTCTTGAATTTAAAATCATTACGCTATAAACGATAAATAAAATGTTACCCGCTTAAATATCATCACTGGTAATTATTTAACCACGGGAATAATTCATATTTATTTGGCTATTAATCAAACTTATACCTTTAAAACAACTAACGAATAAATTAATACATGCCCACTAGAGAAATAAATTAGAATGTCTTACTGATGTTTGGCAGATTGCAGCTTGATCAACATGCTTGATTCCTCTTTCGGTAAGTTTCCAATAACCTACGTGTGAAACAACACACGCTAAGTATTTACTTAGTGAGGCAAATCATAAAAGGTTATCAATTAACTGACATGAACATAATTCAAGGGTTATTTTTATGTCTAGCTTATCTAAGTATAACTGATAAATTACTTGTATTAAGTTCATCATGTTTACTTGACATACTTCAACATGCTTCTCGCACCATAATATAACCAGTTTCTATGGCATTTCAGGGCAAACTTTATCATAATTCTAATTCTTTGCCTAACATATCAAACAAAGAAATACATATATTACTGAGCTTAAGATAATCGAGAAAATACTGATCTTACGAAAAAATACAAAGATATACAGAGAGTACGGAGAACCTGTTATTTCTCGTACTTAGTACCAAAACTTTGCAAAAAACTTAGTACATAACAGAATTTGCCAAGCTTACTAGCTCGATTACCTGCACTTTTATTAATCTTTTAAATTTGCCCAAAGTATACTTTATGAGACCTTAGGTATGCGAGTCATCTGAAATATGACACCGTAGTGCCAAACGGAACAGACAGATGAGTACATACTCGAGGACGCTCTTTAGTGCACTTAGCACCATGGGCTTAGATCCCCAAGGTGGATGTGACACCGTAGTAGTCACAAAATAGACAGATATCATAACAGAATGATGCAGCTGCTACGACTCTATGGCATGCAAAGTATACCAAGGACTCCTACTTTGTAATACTTGGGCATACAAATATATGTATATCATGATCAGAAGTTATCATATAAGATGTCATCAATAAATCGTAATGGAAGTTCATAACCCAGATAATATCAAATATACTATAACAAAGATAACTATCAGAGCATTGACAATGTATTATACATATTACTTGCTCTTACCATATTCAAATAACATATCAGTTATAGTGACTATCATAACATTTCACAAATAAGTTCTCATACTTAAAACATTGTGTTATTCAAGCCATATTAGCTTATTTATTAAGAATAATTTTCCAGTCAGTGATCATCTATCAAACACATCACTTATTCTTAATTTTTTTATGAACGTAACATATCATAAATATTTCTTTAGTCATAGGTTAGGAACATTGTCCCCACATTGCTCGCCATATTACTTACCACATTTAAACAGTAGAACATAAGTTTAACATATATCATATCATGCATTCATAAATAAGGTTGGCTTATCGCAAGCCTCCCTCTATCACATGCATGATTAAGTAATAAATAAGGCACTCATCTTGGCCACTTAACACAACGTCTCACTAAGTCCTAGTTTGATCATTTCTTTCATAGTACCTCTAACCTTCTTTGATTCGGACTTGACTTCATTAATAACATGAATAAAATAAAATATTTGTTAGATTCAAATCTAACAATACCTTAAACATGTTGTCTAATATAATAATTCGAATATAAAATTTCTAAATCTTTTCTTTTCATCCTTTTTCCGTTCGAAAACTCATTATGGTCCTTAGTGACCAATTTGAACTTCTATTAACTCTTCCGAGCTTGCTAACTAACATTTAAATACAAAATGTTTCGAATTCCATTTTTTGACAGCTTGCGCTACCTTCAAAGATTTACTTGTACAGGGCAGAATACATACTGGATCTCAATTTCTTTTCTACCGTAGAAACTAGATTCGATAACGGTTCCAAAGGTATAAGCCACATAAATTAATAAAATCTACAAAAATTATGAAAAATCCTTACATTCACGTGACAGAGCTGTCCAGGCAGAAACTACTCTATAATTTTTTTGACCTTCATTCGATTAAAATTTCATATCTTTTAACTCAGAACTCGAAATCAGTTTCCATTTGTTGGAAAAGAACCATTTTTGTAGAATTTATGGCGAATTTTAAAACTTACTACCATAATTCAAATTCCAACATAACTTTCCATGGATAAATTTTAATTTACACCAACTTCTTCGTATTTCTCTACTTGTCAATTTAGTCCCATCACATTACGTCAAATGGCTAGAATAAAGCTTCTATTAATATGGTCTCTTTACACCCTTCATTAAAATAAGCTTAAACCTTTACTCCTCTAATTTCTCTTCATTTCTCAAAATGGTCATCAAATTTCTAATATAAGGATTCAAGCTTCTTAACTTTGCAAATTAGTCCTCAAATCAACATTACTACCTTAATTCCATCATTTTAACTAAAAAACAGATTTACTCCTTCTACCTATCCTCTTTGCCGAATAGACCATTCAAGTTTGACAAATTGTCAAAATGGTCACTAATGCGATTAATCATCGGTTTAGCATTCTAACTTCATTTTCATGTCTCTAACATCATTAACAATATAGATACACATCAAATTCATAAAAATCATATTTGATCCCTTAATTTTAAAGCTTGCCGAAATGGTCCCTATGTATTTAACTTAGGGTTTTGCTTCCAAACAACAAATCAAGCTTACTAGATCATTAATCCAACATCACAAACCCTAAGTTAGACTTGAATCTATAAACCCTAATCTTCTCTATACAAACCAAAATATGTAGGGTTTAAATCCCAACTCAAAAACATGATTCAAACTTCATACAAGCATGATTCTAACTTAGAATCAACCATGGATTCATAAAATCATAAAAGCCTCAATTTGTTCATAAACCCTAATTTCTTCCTCGTATCAAATCTCATCAACCAATCAAGTATTATATGAATTATTTACATCAAAAGATAGAGCTCGAAGAGTAGAACAACTTTGTAGTTAGAAAGATTACTTGAAAACTGAGATTCAGGGCTTAAATCGAGCTTGTAAAAAAATTTTCTCTTCTTTTTCTCTTCACCATGGTTTTAGAGGGTATTTGGCTGATAATTCCTTCATATTTCATGTATTTAAGACACTTGTATTATGAAAGAAATGATTTTTTAATTCAATAAATTTCACTTTCCAAAAATACCCTCCAACTAGATCTATATTTCTAATTTGCCATTTCATAACATTCCAACTAGAATTAGTTGGATTCTAATTAGCCACTATTCATCAATAAAACAAATCTCAAAATTCCTTCTATGTCCCTTTTGGGTGAAATGACCAAAATGCCCTTTACCGATCAACTTATTCACAAAATTGGCATTCCATGTCATTTCAATCGATTTAAATTTTTCCTGACCTTTTTAACTTCCAAATATTCATAAAATGATATTTTATGACTCTTCTAAGGTCCATGGAACTATCTATGAAATTTTAGCTTGATACGATTATCTGAATATTTTTTTCAAACTTTATCGCTTTATAGCATTAATACAAACTCCGTACGAAAAATTCGGATAACACATAAATGTCATTCTTGGGGGTAAACTATTCATTTAAGGGGTTAACATACATAACTTTTGAAAATTTCACTTTGATCCCTAAACTTTTCCAAAGTTTATATTTTAGCCTCAAAACTTTCAAAATTTACATTTTGTTCACTAGCCAAAAATTGGAATATTACAATTGCCATCATGCACATTTGAAATATGGCTAGTGCATTACAAAGAACAAAAGGCATGCGGCAAAAGTAAGTCCCGAATGGGCATGTAAAAATAGTTTTCTCCTGGTCTTCAGGTGCAATAGCAACTTGGTTGTAGCCAGAACACCCATCTAGAAAGTAGTAATACTCCTTGCCCACAAGTCGATACAACATTTGGTCAATAAAAGGAAGCGGTAAATAATCATTCCTTGTGGCTGCATTGAGTGGCCTATAGTCCATACAAATATGCCAACACGTAGGAATACGAGTTAGAATCAATTCATCAGCATCGTTACGAACTACAGTGATGCCACTTTCTTAGGAACACAGAGGACTAGACTAACCCATGCACTATCAAAAATGGCATAGATAATTCTTGCGTTGAACCACATAAGGATTTCCTTCTTGACTACATCCTTCATCTTTCCATTCAATCTTCTTTGTGGCTTAATAGACTACCTATTCTCATCATCCAGCTTAATCTTGTGCATGTATAAAGATGGACTAATTCCCTTAATATTTGCAATTGTCCATGCAATAGCATGTTTGTGCTGCTTAAGAATATTTATCAACTTAGCTTATTGTATTGTGTCCAGAGTTACAAAGACAATGATTGGGAGTGTTTTCGTATCTCCAAGGAATACATATTTAAGATTAGCTGGAAATGGCTTGAGTTCCAAGGTAGAGCTTTTCAGTAGATAGAAATTGTTTGGTGAACAAGATCCAAAGATTTAACTTGCCACTTGTGGTGAACTGTCACAGTGAGCACTTCAAAATATGGTCACAATGCGAAAGATCTTCTTTAACCATTGTAGTGCAGTATCCTCAACAATGAGTATACTACGATGACTCATGTTTTCTTGAATTATGTGGTCAAGAATATCAATATGATGTCATTCTTCAGTCCGCCTTCCAATATCAGCATTGAACATCCTAAAAGTAACTTGGTCATTATCAACCCGCATTGTAAGTTCTCCTTTTGATACATCGATAACGGCTTTCCTAGTAGCTAAGAATGGACAACCAAGAATGATAGGAACATCTTTGTCAACCTCGCATACCAATATAATAAAGTCTGATGAAAAAATGAACTTGTCAACTGGAACAAGCACATCCTTGATTTGACTATTCAGATGAGTTAAAGATTTGTCTGCCAATTATAATGTGATGTATTGGGCTTTATTTCTCCAATGCCTAACTTTTGGAAAGTAGACAATTTCATTAAATTGATACTAGCGCCCAAATCACAAAGAGCTTTACTAAAGTAGTGATTACCAATAAAGCAAAAAATGATGAAGCTGCTCAGATCTTTCATCTTTCTCGGTAGAGGGAAAGATATTAACACACTACACTCCTCTGTGAGCGCACTGGTTTCTATTTCATTGAGTTTCTTCTTCTTGGACAATATGTTTTTCATGAATTTTGCATAATTCAAATTTGTGTAAGAGCATCAATTAGAGGAATTTGCACTATAAGTTGTTGCAAAGTATCATGAAAGAATTGAAATTGATTATCTGACTCAGTGTTCTTAAATCTCTGAGGAAAATGTGGAGAAGTAATATCTAATGGTTGCACTGACATTGGGCATTGTGGCGACAACATTGGTTGTAAAACAAATGGAACATGAGTAATAACTAGATGGACATTACTCGTCTTGCTATCATTAACTCGATCTTCTATTGTATGATCAAGTGCAGATGACTCTCCCCATTCTTGAGTAGATATGAAAACTGGTTGCATCAAGTCAGTAGTCTATTTTCCATTACGAAGAGTCTCAGTGTTGCTAGAAAGTGTTCCCAGCTGTCGAGAATTCATGTCAGTAGCCAACTGCCCCAATTGAGCCTCCAGAGTGTGTGTTGATGAAGAGTGACCTTGCACTATAGATTTAGTGCGAGACAAATGATCACATATCATTTCTTCAAGAATAGCAAATGGGTTAGAGATAGTTGATAGAGCATAATGAATCATCTGAGACTGAGTCTGAGATGGTGCTCCATATTGTGATTGTACACGAAATTGTAATTGCTGAGATTGTGAAGAAATTGTTTTGGTTGCATTCGATTCTATTATGCTGCAATGGAGCTTGTGGTGTAAACTATTGCTGTGGGTAACTGAAGTTTCCTTGGTGCACACTAGAGTTCCCTTAAAAAGCATTATCCCTAGAGTGAAATGCTTTTAAATGCTGTGCAAAATTAGAGTTACCCCAAGATTGTTGATTAGCTGTGTTGTAAGATGTACCCATGTTACTGTCTCGTATGTTGCTGATATAACTAGCATTTTCTGCATAATGTGGGCAATCCTCATAGCTATGGTTCTCGCCACAAATCTCACAAGAAAATACATGAATGGTATTTTTTTGAGCTAGCTGGATAGGAGCAACTTCACTCGTTCCCTTCACATTCTTGATATTGTTCTCCAAATAAGAGATTTGGGCCTTCAGAGAAGATATATCATTAAGTTTGAACACACCCAGTGCAACTTTGCATGATGTAGCCCTTAAAATAGGAGACTCAGAGTCGTTTTGAGCAAATTGCTCCAATACACCAACAACAGCATTGTAGGTGCAATCAAGTAATGGACCATTAGATGACCCGTCGAAAAGATTTCTTGTGGCTGCATTCAACCCATTGTAAAAAATTCCAATCTAAGTTTCTTGATGAATGTAGTGGTTGGGACATCGTTGCAACAAAGACTTATATCTTTTCCAAGTAGTGTGGAGAGTCTCATCGTCCAACTGATATTAGGCTGTAATATCATTCCTTAAATGCAAATTCGTTGTTGATGGATTAAAGCGCAAAAAAAATACGTTGCAAGATCATTCCATGATGTAATAGAATAGGTAGGGAGTCCTTGAAACCATGTGCGAGCTCTGCCCTACAAAGAATATGGAAACAATTGCATTCGTAAGGGATTATCAGGAATGCCTTACTGGCTAAATGAAGTACAAATTAAAAGGAAAGATTGAAGATGCTCTCGAGCATCATCATGTGGTAACCCTGCCTACTGCCCATTAGAGTTAATCATTTGGAACATACCAGCTTCAACTCAAAATTCCCAGCCTGAATAGGAGGTCTAACAATTCTAGGTTGCAAATCTTCCAACTAGGGAACAACAACCTCGCAGATTGTTTTGTTCTAGGCTAGTGGGTGTAGTGGTGGATTTTTAGGATCATGGGGAATTCCCTCATTGTTCTTTTGATATCTTGCCATCCCATTATTTTCCCAAATTCTTCTTCTAAAAGTTCTCTCAACTTCTGGATTTGGTACAAATAGTGGTGTGGTTGCACTTCTAGTCATACAACACCTACCAAACGTAATAAAAAAGAAAGGAAAAACAAAAAGAAAGCTATTAGAAACAACTACAAACTGAAATAAAGAAAATAGAATTACAAGTAGTAACATAAAAACTAAATAACGTTATCCCGACAACGGGGCCAAAACTTTATCGGTCTGAAATCATTACACTATTAGTGCAAGCTATACTATCGATACAAGAATAGAAACAGGGCAAGCCTATTTGAATATCAATCCCACGAGGATGGTGTCCTTAGCTTAAGACTTATGTAACTACAATACAATATCGTAAAAGTGGAAATCGTGGGTGCAATGGTGGTTGCAATAAAATAATAAAGAGGTGAATAAAGGATTGATTGTGGTGGCAATAACAGAGTATAAAAAGATAGAGAAATATTAAAATAAAGACTGGATCTCCTTGGTTCAGTTCGAAAGAAAGATTAAGTACACTTCGAGGGAATATGATGGTTCAATCAAAAATTAGAAGGCCAATTTAAGTACTAGCTTCAATTTAATCTTTAATCGTTGACTCAGGGATATAGATAGGCTTCAACTCTCATTGTAATGCCCCAAAGTATAGCCTAGAAGTATGTTATTAAACTGTATTGTTTGAATTTGTTTTGTAAAGAATATAGGATCAATTAAGTGATTTGGGACCAAATTTAAAGCAAGAAAAAAATAGATAGCCAATGTGAAAAAGGACTAAACCTAGAAGTATGTTATTAAATCCAAGTATGTATTGGATTGTTTTGAACATATAAGTGTATACTATTGATTTAAGTACTGATTTGTATAAGTTCATGTGTTTATTGGACTGTTTTGAACCTATAAGTGTATACTATCGATTTTATGGACTGTTTTGTATAAGTCCATGTATATATTAGACCGTTTTGAACTTATACTTGTATATACATGATTTAAGGACTGCTTTGGATAAATATATATATATAGATATATACAAGTATAAAAATGTATACTCATGGATTAATGGTATTATGGATGATTCAAACAAAAGATATACAAGTGAAATAAGTTACTTGAATCACAAGGCTATGATAAAAGAAACCAAAAAGGTTTATATGAGGATTAATGAGAAATGATAATGACTTGCATAGTAAGTTATGTCCATTTTGAGTATCCAATTGGATGAATAGCTATGCTCTATTTGAATACCTATATGTATGTATGGACATACCTAGTTCGAATCACCCATGTATAAGTGTGATTTCTTGATTGAATGTCTTGTCCTAGAATGGTTAACTTTTTGTCCAAGCTCAGAATCATATGTGCATGAGTAAAAGATCTAGGTGAAAGGATGGGTTATTATTCCATGCTTTAGATGCTTTAAGCTACCTCATTAAGTAATTATACTTATACATCCTTTCACTATCTTTCAGGTTAAGTTCGCCTTTGGTTAGCCTTGAGCTTGGACAAGATCACCGAAAGTCGAGATTGTATGTCTTATATTTCCTTAAAGAACTCCTAGATGGTGGCACATAATCTTTAGCTATGCATAATGTATTTAGTTAATTCTTTGATCTCATAAGTGTATAAGTTTTTAAGTAGCTATCGTTATTTGTAATGGCTTGTTAAGTTTTTTGGTTGTTTGTTGGCTAAGTTCCGTTAATATGGTAATTGAGTAGTTGCTTGATAGTTGAGCTATGCTAGAGACATATTCGAATGTTTGCTAGTAGAATAAGTTGTGTGGGTTTTAATGCTTTAATGAATTGAGATCATGAATGATTGGTAGGACACCTTATAAATTGATTAAGATTAAAGGTTATAAGCAAAATGCTTGTTATGCTAAGAAAATATTGATTAATTAGTCATGATCATAAAAGTGGTTTATGCTTTTTGAACCATCATAGAGAGGTTGGTCCTTATGTGGTTGTTGGATTGCTTGTTTGCTAGTATCTTCCATGTTTTACTTGTTTGGTCCAAATAAGGAATAATTGTAAAGTCTTTGTTGGGTAAATGATTGTTGAAATAAACTAGTAATAATTCTGTGGGATTAGATAACGTTTTAGTGTCTCCTAGTAATTGTTTAACCATAAGGAAATGACCTATGGATCGTCGATGTTTATATGTGCTAATTTCAAAAGATGAAATTGGTATAAAAAGGATGTAGTTAATAGCTGAGGGTTTTAAGATGTCTCACTAACAAATGAATTGGTTTGATCCAGTTGGCCTAAATTGTTATGAACCTTAAAAGATTAAAATCGAAGCCTAAACCACCTTTGTAAAGAATGGTTGGATGCCTTTATATAGTAAAAGACTCGAATGCTTGTGTTATGAAAGGTTTTAATTCAATGCTTGAAGAGGAAGCTATGTACTTGTATCTTTATAAGGTAACTCAAGTTAGGGTTTAAAATTTTGAGTAATTTGAAGTATAATCTTGTCTTTGACTTAACTTTGGTGTTTGAAATCAAGACTACATGTTCTAAATCATTTTTTGTTTGTTTTGAAACACTTCCTAATTTAGTTTACTCATAAGCTGGGTTAGGGGTGTTACACTCATTGTAAGTCAGAACTATAACCCTTTGAATAAGCGAATCAACATTAGTTGTAGCCAATCAAATTTCATTGTAAAACTCGTTAATTTGACTTGTCACTACATTCGTTGATGTTAGTGGCTAGGTTAACACTATCATGCAAAACGGTAATCAGGTCCAACAATTAAAGCTTAATAAAAAGCTAATACAAATATATATTAAACTGAAGAAAGAGTTTTCATAAGTTTATAAAGCTCAGGAAATTAAACCATCATCAACTAAGCGTGAAATACAAAAGTAATATCCACAAACATCTAAACAAAGAAGAGTTTGAAAAGATAACAACATATTTTCCTCGATTCAACACTTGATTCCTCTTCTCTTTAGATGATTCTACCTTACTTCACCTAAAATCTCCAGAAATAAGGTTAAGAGCAATGATCAAGACAAACATATATTGTAGCAAATCTTTAGGTGATGATGGAAGCTAGGTTTATTGCCTAGTAATTATGCTTGATTAATTATTTGAATGATATAGCTATTGACAATACATGATTGCGTAAACAATTAAGATTTTATCTATTCAACATGGTTTTCTATTGAACTTCTGAATCTCTTGAAGCCTAGAAGTTGATAACAAGGAAGCTAAGGTAATACATGTTTGCGTGAATCCTTACAACTCTATTATCTATTTAAGTTCACTTTTTTAGTCGTTGAAACCCTAAACTTATGTCTAAGCTGAATTATGACTAAGTTAATAGCTTAGCACCACTGTTCATGTTTGTTTAACCTATCTCTCTCGATATTAAGCCATAGATCAATAGTTAAAAGGCCTCTCTCAATAGCTCTTACAATAACTACGCATGAAGAATAATAAACATAGTAGATAAAGGAAAAGATTATAGCATTAAACAAAATAATCAAAACATAATATCCTAATTATAATAAACCCAACGAAAAGTATTGAGCTCACGTCTGAGCCTAAAACATCCTTAATATAAATAATTAAAAGCACGACAGTTTATCAAGCAAGGAAAAAGAAAGAATCAAGCATCCTCGACGATCTCCTTTAAGCTATCTAATTGTGCTACAGGTCCTGCACTCCTCAAGCCTCTCTCGATGGCTTTCATTGTGTGGAGACTCTTCTAGAATTTTGACTCTGGTGGTTCTCTGATAGATGAGGACTAAGGTTGTCGTCTAAGATCGAGCTCTTTTTGTTTGTAGCCCAAGTCTTCCTTATATAAGCGAGAAAGCTAGGTTTGGAAACCATAAAGTGCACAAAACCTCTTAAAGAGGATCTTGTTTTCCCACATCTTTAAATGCGTTATGTATCTAGTGAGAGTCCACGTGTGTCAAAGTTAGATTTATCTCCAACTCTTTTGACTTGGTAGCTCCGTCCGAGAGATATGTTATCCTTTTACTCCAGCTCTAAAAGATTCTTGCACAGCCACCAGTAAAACATATTACCTTTCCCTACTAAAAGAATCAATATAAAAATATTTAAGCACGGGTTGGGGAACTCCCTACCTATATGCAAACTACTCCTAAATGCAATTATATAAGCCTAAACACATGCAAAATCCAAGTAAAAGGGGTGCACAAAATAGGTTATTTACACTGTTATCATTACCTAAGTTACAAGAAGTCTTGATTAGACATAACCTCTTCGTGATTAACTCTTTTCATGTATTATATCCTCTCTCTTTTTCTTTTATATCTGGATTAGACACAAGTCATGGAATAGTCACACTTGTATAGCTCATTTAATATTCCTTGATATTTTGAGTAGACTATTATAAACAAATAATTTATGATTTCTTATAGCAACTTATTCGAGCATGGCAATGCATTTTTAGTCTCACTCAATCAAGTGGCCTTAGACATTGCTCCTATTATGTAGAAGGAACAAATCCTATCTTGATCAACCATATCCCACTACATAGATTATGACATATCAAATATCAGTCTTTATAGTGTAGTCGGTTACGAAACACATTTGACTGCATCAAAATATATGACTTGCAATGTTGAAATAATAATGATCTCAAGTCTGAAGATCATACATGTAGTTATCACTATGAGCAATGTTGTGACTACACATAATAATTCAAGAAACACGCTCATAGCGGGTCAGTCCAATATGTCGTTCTCTAACACATACTTATATATTTATTTTGACATCTCCATGTCAATGACAACAGTTTTTCATCAATTAACTACATATTAGTCTTAATGAATTATTGTTGTCCATGCTCACAATAGTACTTGACTTAGGATATTTAAGAATAACTATATTATTCTAAGGACTTTATTATAGTTTAGTTTATTTATGCACATAGAATAATAACTAAAAATAATAGTTGTGATTCCTCTGTATAAATAAACAAGGTAAAACAAATGTCATTTACAATATTCTTATGACTGGTCTTTGGGCATACTCTAACAATCTCCCATTAGCCTTAAGACAAATTACTCATGCATCTACTACCAAGTTACTTAGTTTGACGATCATGCTTCTACTTTGTTAAAGGCTTCGTTAATGGATCAACAATGCTATCATCCATTGGTACTCTGCATATTTCCACATCTTCTTGATCAATGATTTCTCGAATAAGATGATAACGACTAATTATATGTTTGGATCATTGGTGAGATCTGGGTTCTTTTTCTTGTGCGATGTCTCTGTTGTTATCACAACGTTGATCTATAACATTTGATATACTATGCACAACCCCTAGTTCAGATATGAACTTCTTGATCCAAACAACCTCTTTTGTAGCATTGCTTGCTACAATATAGTCAGTTTCTGTTTAGAATCAGCTAATGTATCTTACTTAGAACGTTTTTAGCTCACAGCACCTTCATTAAGACAGAACACAAAACTCGATTGCGACCATGAACCATCCTTATCAGTTTGAAAGCTTGCATCAGTATAACCTTTTATACTTAACTCTTCCTCAATTCCATATATAAGGAATGTATCCTTAGTTTTTCTTAAGTACTTAAGGATGTTTTTAACTACGACCCAGTGACCTTCACCAGGATTTACATGGTACCGACTTGTCATACTTAAAGCGTATAATACATTTGAACGAGTACATAGCATGGCATACATGATACATCCAATTGCTGAAGCATATAGAACCTTACTCGTGCACTCTCTTTCTTGAGGTGTTAAAGGACACATTTCCTTCGAGAGTGAAATACCATGTCTCATACGTAAGAATCCCCTTTTTATATTCTTCCATACTAAATCTTTTCAGAACTTTATCTATGTATATATTTTGAATTATTCATAAGAGTCATCTCGATTAATCTCTATAGATCTTGAATCGTAATGTGTATGTTGTATCACCCAAGTCTTTCATGGAAAAATATTTTCCTAAACAAGTCTTTACGGGCTGTAAAATAAAAATGTCATTTCCCATTATTAGTATGTCATCCACATACAATACCAAGAATACGATAGTGCTCCGATTAGTTTTCTTGAAAACACATGGCCCATCTATATTTTTTATAAAACCAAACTCTTTGGCTGCATTGTTAAAATGAAGATTCCAATTTTTAGAAGTTTTCTTCAATCTATAAATGGACCTTTATAGCTTGCATATATTTCCATCACCTTTTGGATTGACAAAACCTTCAGGTTGTGTCATGTACACATCTTAATCTAGTTTTCCATTAAGGAAAGCGGTTTTGACATCCATTTACCAGATTTAATAATCATAGAATACAGCTATTGCAAGTAAGATCTGTATGGATTTAAACATAGAATAGGAGAAAAGGTTTCATCATAGTTTATACCATGAATTTGACGAAAACCCTTAGGGATGAATCGCCCTTTGTATGTTTGTACATTACCATCCATTTCAGTTTTCTTTATGAAAACCCACATGTACCCTATGGACTTAACCCCTTCATATGGGTCAACAAAGATTCAAACTTAGTTTTTTGACATAGAATCCATATCAGACTTCATGGCCTCTAACCATTTTTCAAAGCTAGGCTCATCACTGCTTCTTGATAAGTCCTAGGCCCATCTTGATCCACGAGTAGAACACCACCATGCAATGTAACAAGAAATCCATATCTCTCAAGCACATTGCATTCTCTCAAGGATCTCCATAGTGGTTGTCTTTCCAAAATAGTTGTTTATTCCTCAACAACTTGTGAAACTTGTTGTTGTACAATCTCCGGTTCAATGAGCTATGGTTGATCTCGGATTTCCTTGAGTTCAATATTTCACCCACTTCCTTTTCTAAAAATAAATTCACTATCAAGGAAGATTCTAGTTCGAGCAACAAACACTTTGTTCTCTGTATGATTGAAGAAATATTATCCTTTTATTTCCATAGGATATCCTACAAAAATACACTTATGAGTTTTGAGTTCGAACTTTATAGATATCTAATGTTTAACCTAAGCTTCGCAGCCCTAAATTTTTATTAAAGTCATACTAAGACGCTTCCAATCCATATCTCATATGATGTCTTTTTGGACTGAATTAGATGGAACATGATTTAGCGTGAAAGCATATATTTCTAGTGCATGTACCCAAAAAGAAACTAGAATGATCTCAACATGACTCATCATTAATCGAACCATGTCTAATAGTGTTCGATTTCTCCTTTCAAAAATTCTATTTCATTATGAAGTATCAAGAGGTGTAAGTTGTGAGACAGTCTCACACTCATTTAGAAGTTCATCGAACTCTAACCTTATGCATTCTCTCCCTCGATCTGATCAAAGGGCCTTAAAGCATTTTCTTGGTTTTGTACTTCATTCTTAAATTCCTTGAATTTTTCTAGGGCTTTAGATTTATGACACATTAGGTAAATGTATTCATATCTACTTAAGTCATCAATGAAAGTAATGAAGTATTGAAACTCTCCTCTAGCTTGTGTGCTCCTTGGTCCACATACATCACTATGTACCAAGCTCAGTAAATCACTCGCTCGCTCACTTTTACCATTAAAAGGAGCTTTGACCATTTTCCCCAATAAGCAAGATTCACATGCATCAAGTTGTTCGAAAACAAATGAAATCAAAAATCCATCTTTATGAAGTTTTGATATGCATTTTTCACTTATATGATCAAAGCGACAATGCCAAAGATAAGTTTGATAAGAGTTTTTTGTCTTTGATCATTTCGTATTTATATTGTAAATAGAATTATCTTGATCCAAAATACAGAGGTCATTTATTAATTGTGCCACACCATAAAAACATTATTGAGATAAAAGGAACAAGTATTATTCTTAATAATAATCTCAAAATTAATCTTGTCCAAACAAGAAATTGAAATGTTGTTTTTAGTCAAACTAGGTACAAAATAACAATCCTCCAAAACTAAATCAAGTCCACTAGGAAATGATAAAGTATATGTTCGTATAGCTAATGCAACAACTCTTGCTCTATTTCCTGCTCATAGGTCCATATCTTCTTTTGCCAATTTTCTACTATTTTAGTCCCTATACAGAAGTAAAAATGTCATACCCATAACCGGTATCTAATACCCAAGATGTAGATATTGATAAATTAATTTCACCATATTCTTTTGCCTTCTTTACCTTTTCAAGATAGGCATGGTAGTTTCTTTTCCAACGTCTATCATTATTGCAGTGGAAACATTTTCCTTCTTTAGAAACTCCTCCTCTAGGTTTCAATGCATCATTTCCTTTGTTTGGCCTTTGCTTTGCCTTGTTATTGGGCTTAGCCTTTCTATTATCCTTTCAATCCATCAGAATGGGCTTACACCCAACCTTTTTCATGTTACTCTCAGCAATTTGCAACAAGCAAATTAACTGTGGCAAAGTCTTGTTAATCTTATTCATATTGAAATTAATAATAAATCAATTAAAACTATTTAGCAATGATTGAGGGATAACATCTGATATGCTCTGTCCTTGATGTTGTTGTAGACGACCTTTGATTGTATGATCTAGGAAGGCAAGCAAGTGATTCCTACAAAGTAAGATAGCTTGAAAGTATGAAAGGTATTTGAATGGTGGCTGCGAAAGATGATAAGAATGGTGTATGGAAATGGTGATGGAAATGGATGGAAATGGTGAAGGTAGTATCTTAAAGAATCAAGGAAGAAACTAGGCTATAGAGAGCCTAACCCCGAACCTTATAGATGTCTTTAAGGGGAGGTAGAAAGGACTTGGACCCGTTGGTTATAAAGAACCAAGAGCCCGAAGTATCAAGGTGGAAAAGAAGGTTTGACGTCACAAGTAAAAAGTACTTGATACGTCGATAAAGTTATAAAAGAACTAAAAAGAGAGAAAATTCTCACAAAGGAAATTTTGTATTATGAATGTGATGTTTACAAATAAAAATTACAACTCAATTTATAGGGGATGAAGGGGCATGGCCGAAAAGCCTTGTGTCTATTCGGCAAGGGTGAAATCTCCCTCCAAATCCGATGGTGTCTCCCTCCACAAGCCATGCAACCATTCGGCCAAGTTGGTGTCTCCCTCCAAAGGTATTTTGGCAAAAATTTCAAGTTTCCCTCATTGTATTTGCCACCCATTCAAGTTCCCTCCAAAAGCGTAGGGACATGTTCCTTAGGAGGGGACATGGCCCTTGAGGTCGTGAGCTAGCATGTGTAGGTGGAGCTGAAGTGAGCTGGTTGAGCTTGGTGTGAGCTGGATTGAGCTGAGCTAGCTAGCTGGATGAGCTAGCTTAATCTTCAAGCTTTTTTGAGCTTCTATGAGTTTCCCTTAGCTAGGTGAGCTACTTCTTTAAGCTTGTGAACTTCCTTAGAATGCTCCCCTTTGTCCTTGAGCTGCCATGAGCTAACATTGGACTCCTTGAGCTAATCCGAGCTACTTTGAATATCCTTGAGCAATTCCAAGCTGTGCTTACACTTCTTGAGCTAGTACGAGCTTTCTTGTAAGGTCCTTGAGCTATCTCAAGCTTATACCTTCATCATTAGTACCTAAAGAAACAATAAACATTGTGTGAGATTAAAATAAAGTCATAATGAGACGCTTAAGTTTAAAGATTCAATGCAATGTAAACATACTTAAATGACTTATATAACTAAATATAAAGATGTGGATCATAGGTTATGCATGAATATCATATATTATGCAAATAAATGATAACATATGATAATCCTAATAGGAAAAGCATGTTTATAACAATGTATAATGCATAAAGAAGATAATAAAAGATAAAATAAGGTAGAACTCCCTTCGAATCAGCCTTGATGATTTTCAATGGTGTGATCAAGTCATGAAGAAAGTTGATGTTGATTAGGATTGTATCATCCTCCCCTTCTTTCTGGCAATTTGTCCTCAAATTGAAAGTGTTCTTTAATGGACACCTCTTTTTTGTTAGGGTGGACGAATTCTCACTTCTTTTCCCCAGTGAAATCTTCAATCTTCTCGGTTCATCCTTCTTTGAATACGCATGATCTCTTTGGAATCCTCCTTTGGAAATGTAATTCCTTTTGAAAACAAAACTCGTCCTTTGAATCACTCATTGGTCCGAAACATCTTGCCTTTGGTGAAGGTACTATCTTTTCAACTTCTCTCTTTGATCTATCACGAGGGTTGGTAAAATCATGATCTTTCATCATTGCTTCAAATCTTTTCATTAGATCCTTATGATTTATGCGAACTTTACTTTCTATTGTACCTCTTCGAATGATTTCTTTGGAATCGGTGGATAGTTTCTGTAACACCCTCAACGTATATTTGATGAATAAATACACATTGAAGATGTTACTATAGTTTTTAACTGATTTACTGACTTGTAATTTTTTTAAACTAGTTTAGTAAAATAACTTTGCCTCAGTTTTATTAAATTACAAACTTGTCTAGTGTTGCCTAGTTTCGACCCTAAATTGATTAAATAAATATTTAAGACAATTATTAACATGAAAATGTAATTCAGGGTGTAAACTATGTGTGCTACCTAGACCCTTTTCTTGATTTTAAAATCGCTACTCGATTAGCTTTAATTACGTAATAATTATACCAAATCCCATTGCTAAGAGTTTAAAACCATTCTATTCATCCATAATACTTAGGTTACAATCCCACTTAAAATAAGTAAACTAACTTATAAGTTTAGTAATACAAAACAACTGCAAATTTAAAATACGAGTACGTGCCCACTAGACTAGGATGTAAGTTTACATACTATTGCTTGTAAGCGATAACTCAAATTCCAAAAGTGCAGCTCCTTCTTTAATAATACTAGTCTAATTGACCTACGTGTATTACGAAACACATGCTAAGTATTACTTAGTGAGGCATAAATATAACAACAACAACAATTAACATAAATACACAATCCCTGCAAAAATGGCAAGCGATTTTCTGTGCAGTTTATAACATTTCATTTATCATAGTAAATGAGAAACTAACTTATTTCAATGAATCATGGTGCATGTATATATGTTCAAAGTCATAATATCATTCTTACTTTATCGGTAATAAATACGATAGACTTACTGGCCTATCTGCTTGCATAAAAGCATTTCATGAATTATAGCCCAAAGTACAATTTCATGTGAACCTATGGTATACGAGTCATCATAACAACACCATAGTGTCTGCAACGCCGTAGCATCTGATGATGAGTACGTACTCGAGGATGCCCTTTTCTCCTCATTATCGCACCATTTGTGCTAGTTGATACCGAAATGTCTAAACAACACCGTAGTGTCTGCAACGTCATAGCGTCTGATGTCAACACCGAAGTGTCTGGAACTCACCGTAGTGCTGGAATGCAGCTGCTAAGACTCTATGGATATCCAATTATACCAAAGACTCTCACGCTACTACTCAGGCATAACAGTATAATATTTTTCACATTCAATATCCAATCCATCAATACTATCATCCATAATTCGATAATGGGCAGTTAATACCCAAAATCTAAAAGTTTGATTTATCTTAGATAAATCTATAAATCATGACAATGTATCATACATGTCACATCATTAATTCATAACATTCATACAATTATTAATTAACATGCATTTTAATTAATATCAACGTCGACTTGTCGCAAGTCATCCTATTTGTAACATGTCATACATGCATATAATGCACTCACCTGGCTATGCAAAATATTGGGCCTCACTAAGCTAGATCACTACTTTTTCCTTGCCTCTTTTATCTCGTGTTTCCTTGTCCTGCTCGAATGCTGCAAATTTACCCATGGAACATGTACAATAGCATACATGTTAGATTTTTTTAATCTAACACTATTTAACTATAAAATACTAGTATAATTATTCGAAAATAAAAAATTTCCTAAAATTTTTTAAAACATCAGCGCCTCTGAGCTGATCAAATAGATCTTCAATTCTTGTCAACGGATACTTATTCTTTATCGTCACCTTATTCAGTTGTCGATAATCTATACACAATCGTAAAGATCCATCCTTCTTTTTTACGAATAACACCGGGGCTCCCCATGGCGACACACTCGGTCGAATATAGCCTTGATCTAATAACTCTTGTAACTGAGCTTTCAACTCCCTTAATTCTATGGCGCCATCCTACATATCTATTCCGAATTGTACCTCTCTATCTGGAGGTAACCCTGGCAACTCATCTAGAAGTTCTAGCACAGTTGGGATAGCTTCCAATTTCTTGTTTGATGCTTGCGTATTCGCCAAATTAACTAAATATGCTTCACACCCATTAACATCCTTCGAGCCATTGCTGCAGAGATTACTGAGTTTACGCAATTGTTTCTTTCTCCCACTACATCCACCTCAAAACCATCCAGTCCTTGAAGTACTAATTGCTTCTTTTTACATTTGACATTTGTATCATATGCAGATAGCCAGTCCATCCCCAAGATAATCTCAAATTCATAGAATGGTAACTCCATTAAATTCACTGAAATTCAATCTCTTGAATCACTAAGGGATAATTCTTACATATTCGGGTCACTCTAGCACTATGACCAAGCGGATTACTGACAATCACATCACTACTAATAGTCTCCATAGGAATTCTTCTTTTAGTAACTAGTTTGGAGCTAATATATGAATGAGTAGAACCAGGATCAATTAAAACAAACACAGATTCACAAAAAAGTCAGAAAGTATCTGCTATAATATCTGAATCATACTTGTCCTCATCTGTGTGTATATTATACACTCGAGCTAGGGTTCAGAATTCTCGTGTTGATACAGCCTCTATTCTGACTTGGTTTGAATTTCTAGCTTGTTCGGTTCCACCACGACCACGGCCTCTAGGTGGAGCAACTACAGATCGCTCTGACTGGATAGGGTTCTTTGTCTGTCCTCGCAGACATTCTCTAGCAAAATGTCCCATTTGACCACATCGCAGACATGCTCCTATAATAGTCCAACAAACCCCTCTATACTTCTTCCTACAGTGCTCACATTCTGGGTAAGAAGCTTTTTATGACTTCTTCGAGCCTGCAGTAGACATCTGAGAAGCTTGGGCTCTTTTAGAAAAAGGATTTCCTTGTGTAGATCCAGTTCTAGTCTTGTTTTGTTGACATGAACCTTTACCTCGCTTAGATTGTACTGAGACAAATAATTTTCTAGATCTTTTAGTTGATCGAGATGATTGAGCTCTGACTCGCTCTAGATAAGCCCTTTTTTCCATAGCCTTTTCTCTATTCACCGTATCTTGATAAACTGACAGGTTCATGCCTAACAGTAATTCCTTGGGTCTTGGATGAAGCCCCTCAATGAACCATTCACCGCGAGATTTTTCAGTGGCATTAAATCGGTTGTATATCGGCTTAATCAATTAAACTCTAACTCATACTTATAAACTGAATGATTGCCTTGCTTGAGATCCAGGAACTACTGAAGCATTTCTCTCTTGAATTGATCACCAACATACTTGGCTTTAAATGCTTCCTGGAAAAATGTCCAAGTTACTTGTTCAGCAGGTACCAGCTCTATGGCATTCAACCACCATATACGAGCCTCGTTCCCTTAGAAGAGGTACAGCTCCTAATTTTTCAGCATCAAAGCAATTTAACCCATCCAGCATAACCTTGACATTATTTAACCATAAGTTTGCAGCCATCGATGTAACACCCCCTAATTTAATTAAGGACCTTGACATTATTTAACCATAAGTTTGCAGCCATCGATGTAACACCCCCTAATTTAATTCCTTGGGTCTTGGATGAAGCCCCTCAATGAACCATTCACCGCGAGATTTTTCAGTGGCATTAAATCGGTTGTATATCGGCTTAATCAATTAAACTCTAACTCATACTTATAAACTGAATGATTGCCTTGCTTGAGATCCAGGAACTACTGAAGCATTTCTCTCTTGAATTGATCACCAACATACTTGGCTTTAAATGCTTCCTGGAAAAATGTCCAAGTTACTTGTTCAGCAGGTACCAGCTCTATGGCATTCAACCACCATATACGAGCCTCGTTCCCTTAGAAGAGGTACAGCTCCTAATTTTTCAGCATCAAAGCAATTTAACCCATCCAGCATAACCTTGACATTATTTAACCATAAGTTTGCAGCCATCGATGTAACACCCCCTAATTTAATTAAGGATATATAAAAGAAGGTTTGTAGTTGTGGGGTTTGAACCCACGACTAATGGCCTTATGTGCCACATACTCGACCAATTGAGCTATGGCAGCTCTTGTTGCTTTGTTGCACCAGTTTCCTTTTGAAGCTAAGTCTCTTGGTAAGGTTCGATAATAATAATAACCCTTTCACCTATCCATCGGGATTCTTTAAAAAAATAAAATAAAAGATTTTTTAGACCCTTCTTCTCTCTTTTAGCACCCCTCACCTACCCAAACTTGCCGCCGTTCAGTCTCCGTCATCGACCAACAGTGTTGTACACCGCCATTACCCTTTTGACTATCGTTCCACCCTGAGCATAACCCCGGCCGTCACGCGCAGAATCATCGATCCGTTTGCCATGAAAGCCCGACCAAAGATTCAGCCATAAGTTTTACTCGCCACCTTTGTTTTTACAATTTTCTGGCCATCCTCGACGTCTGTTCGAGATACGGCCACCGGATCTATGTTCCTGGCATTGCGACTATCAAAACCCATCCAGCCAATTGTTGTTCCAACATTGAGAAAGGCTTCATCAGAGCTACGCACTATTTTCAACCGTCCCTTGCATTTTAGATTCGAGCGTTTTAGGGTCGTCGGCGTCCTTCTGATGATAATTTCGGTGACCAAAAATGGTGAATGGTCGGCGAATGTTTTTAGGTAAGTAAGTCAGTTCAAACCCATCGAACAGAGTTAGCCAGCCTAAGCCGGACCAGTGGTTCAAGCCAACTGAACCGACCAAACCAGACCTAGCAGGTCAGGCTTGGTTAATTAACCAAGTTCTGGGTCGGCCTATTATGGCCCAATTAGCCGAGCCCATTCCTGTTAACCCATGTCTGACCCGATCCAACCTGACCCGAGTTCAACCTGAGTTTGACCCGACCCGTTGACCTGACCAGTTTGACCGACTGTTAACCAACTCAATTCAAGTTAACTCAGACTAAGTCAACTCATTTGAGTCAACTCAGTGAGTCAACCTGGCTAATCGCTGATATCAGCATTGACCGATGACATCAGCATTGACCGCTGACGTCAGTGTTGACTTTTACCCAAAGAGTTAAAATTTTCAAAAACCCATATTTTATGTTTTTCGGCGTCCTAAGTTCGATTTTGGAGCCTGTTTCTCAAAATTCTAACTCGAAAGCCTCCGAATTTGACCGTGAACTTGGGCCTATATAAGTGTTTAATATTCAATTTGAATGCATTATGATTAAGGTCTGAAATTGGAATTTGTGTAATTGAAGGTATTCACAGTTCCTTGTATATGAGTTGTTGAGGGACGTCAAATTTGGGTGCGAGAGTGTTCGAATGTCGTTTCAAGGGTCGACCAATATAGCAAGGACTTAAGGTAATACATTACTACATCTTCCATGCTTTACGATACATGTTGGCTCTAGGCTAGTTTTCATGAGTACGATAAAGTGTACATTTAACTTTACTTGAGTCAATTAAATTATGAGATAATAGAATGGTAACTTGGATAAGATCGAATTATTCGAAAGAGGAATTTAATAGACGAAAGGATCCTTAGTTCAGTAAATGGTTAAATAAACATAATTTCCCGATCTAATAAATAGAGTTAAATAATATAATATTTGAAATATTTCGTTAAGAAATGACGATAATACACTCGAGAAATAAGAATGACTTAAATACCCCTAACAAAGGAAATGTCCTAAAATTTTACACTTAATCTGATAAATGATTACTTTACTTGAAATCCTCGTTCTATTGGGAAAGAATGTAGTATCAAGATTGCAAATATGTATAATAACATAACACTTGGATTACCCAAACTCTAGACAAACACCTGAAGATAAATTTACTAGAAGATTCTACATATTCTTGTACTGATCTAAATGACAGTAATGAATGAATTGATTGGAATGATAGAAATGACCGAAATAACCTCAAGCACTGAAATTATCAAATTAACTGAAATCATAGATAAACCCTCAAGAATTGAAATGAACAAATTGTTTGGAATATACCAGAAGTATCTTAATGACTAAAACACCCTTGGGCATCGAAGTGTCTATAATACCCTCGAATACTAAAATGACTGAAAATACCTCTAAGACTTGGGATAAGAAATACCAGCAAAGCCAAACAAATAGACTAGCTTTGAAAGTTGTAATATACGACTGTGTTTGTTAGTCATTTTGGATACTAATGTGATAATGGAAGAGTAACCAATTCTTCAAGGTACATCGATGTTATGGATTGAGTTCGGGTGCAATGTACATGTTCGAATACTTGGAAAATACCACTTAAATACATGATCGATTTCTCGTAGTTCGTGTTGTGGTTAATTAGTGAAGGTGATCTACATTGCAATACACTATAGTCAGTTTTGAGAAACGAATACTTAAGGTGTACCTATCTGATTGAATGGTTTGCATTGTATCTTCTGCTGTCATTACTTATTATTGATTATTGTTACTACTGTTATTACTGATTACTACTAATTAATACTGATTTCTGTTAATACGGATTATTACTGTTGTTACTAATATCACTGCTTAGACTATTACTAGGTACTTGGGATAGTGTATGAAGTTACGAAAGGTTCAGCCCTGATCCAGTTGGTAATTCCTTATGACAACTATTTCAGGTTCCTAAGCTTCGGCTAGGGTAATTCCTTATGACTACTGTATTAGGTTCCTAAGTTTCGGCTAGGGTAATTCCTTATGACTACTGTATCAAGTTCTTAAGCTTCGGCTAGGGCAATTCCTTATGACTACTATATCAGGTTCCTACGCTTTGGCTAGGGTAATTCCTTATGACTATTGTATCAGGTTCTTAAGCTTCGGCTAGGGTAATTCCTTATGACTACTATATCAGGTTCCTACGCTTCGGCTAGGGTAATTCCTTATGATTATTGTATCAGGTTCCTGCACTTCGGCTCGAGTAATTCCTTATGACTATTGTATCAGGTTCCTACGCTTCGGCTAGGGTAATTTCTTATGACTACTGTATTGGTTCCTACGCTTCAGCTAGGGTAATTCCTTATGACTACTGTATCAGGTTCTTAAGCTTCAGCTAGGGTAATTCCTTATGACTACTGTATCAGGTTCCTACGCTTCAGCTAAGGTAATTCCTTATGACTATTGTATCAGGTTCCTAAGCTTCAGCTAAGGTAATTCCTTATGACTACTGTATTAGGTTCTTACGCTTCAGCTAGGGTAATTCCTTTTGACTACTGTATTAGGTTCCTTGGCTTCGGATAGGGTAATTCCTTATAACTACTGTATCAGGTTCTTAAGCTTTGGACCCAATACACCCCTGTAGGCCAGCACCCATGCCCAATGCGCCTGGGTAAATACCTTATAGATGCAGTCTTGGAAAACTGTCTATTGGAGTTCAGTTGGAGGAAAGATAAGAATTTGAAATGAACTGTAATTGAAACCTGTGGATACCCGGAACATTGTGATAGTTTTATACTATACCATATATCTGTTTTACCTTACATGCATTTGTCAACATCATCATTTGGTAGTTTTGTATTACTGTGCTTTCCCAAACTCACTTTGTTTCACCATTGCAGGTTAAAGAAATTTGATTATAGATTTATGACCGATATCAGTTTGGAGTTCCCTTGGCGTTGCGCGTGGAGTACGGTACCTACGTATTAGTGGGCATGCATGTCATGATTTATTTTATGATTGAGTCCGTATTTTATTTTATGAATTTCAGTTTGTTTACACTAAATTTTAATATAGTTTTAACAGAAATATTATTTTACACTTTTAAATGTATTTCTAAGAGTTTTTCTTCTATTTTTCTGTGGGTCGCTCCGGTGACCCTAATGTGACCTTGTAGATTTAGGTGTCTCATAGCCGGGTCTAGGGATTACATTTTAGTGGTACCAGAGCTTAGAGTTGTGTCATTCTGGGTAGATCGGCCGATCATTTATCTCAAGGTGTCTGGTAAACACATGCCCCTAGATTGTTATCGTACTCCATTGCATCGGGACACTGATGTTAGATCATTTCTGAAATAAGTGTATCTAAGCCTTTTTGTCTGTCATGGTCATATTTGTTCTAGTAAAGGATGCTCATAATAGTTATCTGTGTTTCAGATTCACATGATAAAACTGAATTTGGATAAGGATCTGAAATGATTAATGTCTGAAAAATTTGCTGAAGGTAAGTAATTTTTGTCCAAAACTTTGGTTACGTTCGATCGGCTTGAAATAAGTTTTTCTTGAAAATATGTTATGTTGTACCGTTATATATATCATCTCTGACTGCAATTCGATGCTTACATCCTAGTTCTAGAAGGCCTTGTTGGAGGCCGTGAGTACTTGTCTGAGCTGCAGTTATATTTCAACATCCACAAGTTGATGGTCAACCTAGCAGAGAAATTCAGATAATGGAGGAGATACTCCAGAGTCACATGATTAGCTTCTGTGGTAGTTTGAAATGTGTTATATTCCTTACTGAGCTGGCTTATAATAACGGTTTATGAGACCAGTGTTTAGATGGAACCATATGAAGTTTTGAATAGATTTACAAACCATATTCTGATTAGTTGTCTGAGATGTATGATGGGATACTTTTGGGTCCAAAGTCAGTTTGAGTGACTGAGGATGTTGTTAGATTGATCTGTGACCGTCTGTGAGTTCTAAGAAGAAACAAGCATTGTTGGATGGGTAAATTTTAGTACATGAAGGGATTGAAGAGTGGTTCATGTATTTCTCTGACTCAGGTAAATTTTGAGGACGAAATTTCTTTTAGAGGGGGAAAGTTGTAACACCCCCTAATGTAATTAAGGATATATAAAAAAGGGTCTGTAGTTGTGGGGGTTTGAACCCACACCACATACTCGACCAACTGAGCTATGGCAGCTTTTGTCTCTATATTGCACCAGTTTCCTTTTGAAGCTAAGTCTCTTGGTAAGGTTCGATAATAATAATAATAACCCTTTCACCTATCTATTGGGATTTTTTTTAAAAAATAAAATAAAAAAAATTACAGACCCTTCTTCTTTCTTTTGGCACCCCCTCACCTACCCAAACCTGCCACCGTTGAGTCTCCGTCACCGCTCGACGGTGTTGTACACCGCCGTTACCCTTTTGACCGTTGTTCCACCCCGAGCATAACCTCGACCATCACACGCATAACCATTGATTTGTTTGCCATGAAAGCCCGACCAAAGATTCAGCTATAAGTTTTACTCGCCGCCTTTGTTTTTACTATTTTCCATCCATCCTCGATGTCTGTTCGAGATACGGCCACCGGATCTATGTTCCTGGCGTTGCGACGATCAAAACCCATCCAGCCAATAGTTGTTCCAACATCGGGAGAGGCTTCATCGGAGCTACGCGCTATTTCTTACCTTCCCTTGCATTTTAGATTCAAGCATTTTAGGGTCATCGGTGTCCTTCTGACTATAATTTTGATGACCAAAAAAGGTGAATGGCCGACGAATGTTTTTAGGGTAAGTAATTCGGTTCAATCCCACCGAACTGAGTTAGCCAGCCTGAGCCAGACTAGTGGTTCAAGCCAACTGAACCGACCAAACCGGACCTAGCAGGTCGGGCTTGGGTAATTAACCATGTTCTGGGTCGGCCTGTTATGGCCCAATTAACCGAGCCCATTCATGTTGACCCGTGTCTAACCCGATCCAACCTAACTTGAGTTCGACCCGAGTTTGACTCGACCCGTTGACCTGACCAGTTTGACCGACCATTGACCAACTCAGTGAGTCAACCTACCTAACCACTGACATCAGCGTTGACCGATGACATCAACTTTGACCGTTGATGTCAGCATTGACTTTTACCCAAAAAGTCAAAATTTTCAAAAACTTATATTTTATGTTTTTCGTCGTACTGGGTCCGATTTCGGAGCCTGTTTCTCAAAACTCTAACCCGAAATCCTCCAAATTTGACCGTGAACTCGGGCCTGTATAAGTGCTTAATTATTCAGTTTGAATGCATTACGATTAAGGTATGAAATTGGAATTTGTGTAATTGAAGGTATTCACAGTTCCTTGTATATGAGCTATTGAGGGACGTCAAATTCGGGTTTGAGAGTGTTCGAATGTCATTTTAAGGGTCGACCAATATAGCAAGGACTTAAGGAAATACATTACTACTTCTTGCATGCTTTACGATACATGTTGGTTCTAAGCTAGTATTCATGAGTACGATTAAGTGTACTTTTAACTTTTCTTGAGTCAATTAAATTATGAGATAATAGAATGGTAACTTGGATAAGATTGAATTATTCGAAAGAGGAATTCAATAGACGAAAGGATCCTGAGTTTAGAAAATGGTTAAATAGACATAATTTCTCGATCTGATAAATAAAGTTAAATAATATAATATTTGAAATATTTCATTAAGAAATGACGATAATACACTCGAGAAATAAGAATGACTTAAATACCCCTAACAAAGGAAATGTCCTAAAATATTACACTCGATTTGATAAATGATTACTTTATCTAAAATCCTCATTCTATTGGAAAAGAATGCGGTATCAAGATTGCAAATATGTATGATAACAAAGCACTTGGATTACCCAAACTCTGGACAAACACCTAAAGATAAATTTACTCGAAGATTCTACATGTTCCTGAACTGATCTAAATGACAGTAATGAATGAATTGATTGGAATGATATAAATGACCAAAATAACCTCAGGCACTGAAATTATCAAATTAACAGAAATCATAGATAAACACTCGAGAATTGAAATGAACGAATTGTTTGGATTATACCAAAAGTATCTTAATGACTGAAACACCCTTGGACATCGAAGTGTCTGTAATACCCTCGAATACTAAAATGACTGAAAATACCTCTAAGACTTGGGATAAGAAATACAAGTAAAGCTAAACAAATAGACTAGCTTTGAGAGTGGGAATATACGACCGTGTTTGTTAGTCATTTCGGATACTAATGTGATATTGGAAGAGTAACCTATTCTTCAAGGTATATCGATGTTATGAATTGAGTTCGGGTGCAATGTACATGTTCGAACACTTGGAAAATACCGCTTGAATAAATGATCGATTTCTCGTAGCTCGTGTGGTGGTTAATTAGTGAAGGTGATCTACTTTGCAATAAACTATAGTCAGTTTTGAGAAACGAATACTTAAGGTGTACCTATCTGATTGAATGGTTTGCTTTGTATCTTCTGCTATCATTATTTATTACTAATTATTGTTACAACTGTTATTACTAATTACTACTAATTAATACTGATTTCTGTTAATATTGATTATTACTGTTATTACTATTATCACTGCTTAGACTATTAATGTACTTGGGATAGAGTATGAAGTTACCGAAGGTTCAGCCCTGATCCAGCTGGTAATTCTTTATGACAACTGTATCAAGTTCCTAAGCTTTGGCTAGGGTAATTCCTTATGACTATTGTATCAGGTTCCTAAGCTTCGGCTAGGGTAATTCCTTATGACTACTGTACCAGGTTCCTAAGTTTCGGCTAGGGTAATTCCTTATGACTACTGTATCAGGTTCCTACGCTTCGGCTAGGGTAATTCTTTATGACTACTGTATCAGGTTCCTATTCCTTATGACTACTGTATCAGGTTCCTATTCCTTATGACTATTGTATCAGGTTCCTACGCTTCGGCTAGGGTAATTCCTTATGACTATTATAACAAGTTCCTACGCTTCGACTAGGGTAATTCCTTATGACTACAGTATCAGGTTCCTACGCTTCAGCTAGGGTAATTCCTTATGACTACTGTATAAGGTTCTTACGCTTCAGCTAGGGTAATTCCTTATGACTACTGTATCAGGTTCCTAAGCTTCGGCTAGGGTAATTCCGTATGACTATTGTATCAGGTTCCTACGCTTCGGCTAGGGTAATTCCTTCTGACTATTGTATCAGGTTTCTAAGCTTTGGCTAGGGTAATTCCTTATGGATACTGTATCAGGTTCCTATGCTTTGGCTAGGGTAATTCCTTATGACTATTGTATCAGGTTCCTAAGCTTTAGCTAGGGTAATTACTTATGACTACTGTATCAGGTCTCTACGCTTCAGCTAGGGTAATTACTTATGACTACTGTATCAGGTCTCTACGCTTCAGCTAGGGTAATATATTCTGCATTCAGGCTTCAGTTAGGACGATTATTTTGGACCCAATACACCCCTGTAGGTCAGTACTCACGCCCAATGGGCCTGGATAAATGGCTTATAGATGCAGTCTTGGAAAACTATCTATTGGAGTTCAGTTGGAGGATAGATAAGACTTTGAAATGAACCGTAATTGAAACTTGTGGATACCCTAAACACCGTGATAGTTTTATACTATACCATGTATATGTTTTACCTTACATGCATTTGTCAACAACATCATTTGGTAGTTTTGTATTTCTGAGCTTTCCCAAACTCACTTTGTTTCACCATTGCAGGTTAAAGAAATTTGATAATAGATTTATGACTGATATCAGTTTGGAGTTCCCTTGGCATTGCGCGTGGAGTACGGTACCTATGTATTAGTGGGCATGCATGTCACGATTTATTTTATGATTGAGTCCGTATTTTGTTTTCTAGATTTCAGTTTGTTTACACGAAATTTTAATATAGTTTTAACAAAAATGTTATTTTAACTTTTAAATGTATTTCTAAGAGTTTGTCTTCTATTTTTCTATGGGTCGCTCCGGTGACCCTAATATGACCGCCTAGATTTAGGTGTGTCGCATAGTCGGGTCTAGAGGGTTACAATCGGACCACCTTCTCCATTAAACTCAGGTGCACTCAATTTCTTAAGCTCTTTAGCAGTCGATGCCCTTACGGGTGCAAGAGCTGAAACTAGTACGGGTGCAGGTGGCTGAAGCCTATTAATCATCGCCTCTAACGCTTGCACTAACGCTCTATATTCTTGAGTTGGAGCTCCCTGCTGCGCAGGTGGATCAGCTGGGGCAGGAGCTAGAGGTGGAACGTGTTGCACCTTATTACTATAGCTATAAGCCTCTTCCGGGCCCTGGTGATCCGTCGCATGACGTAATCCCTCAGCGTCCGACATTATTTATTACAACATAATCTGAATCATATTAGTAAAGAGCCACATGAAGTTATATAAGCAATACATCAGTAACATATCATCCTAGGTGTATGTACACTTTAAACAAATCACATCGGACTCGGTTTAACCTCTAGAATCGGCTAAACCTTTGCTCTGATACCAATAAATGTAACACCCTCAACGTATATTCGATGATTAAATACACATTGAAGATGTTACTAAAGTTTTTAACTGATTTCCTAACTTGTAATTTTTTTTAAACTAGTTTAGTAAAATAACTTTTCCTCGGTTTCATTAAATTACAAACCTGTCTAGTGTCACCTAGTTTTGACCTTGAATTGATTAAATAAATATTTAAGATAGTTATTAACATGAAAATATAATTCAGGGTGTAAACTATGTGTGCTACCTATACCATTTTCTTGATTTTAAAATCGCTACTCGATTAGCTTTATTGACGTAATAATTATACCAAATCGCATTGCTAAGAGTTTAAAACCATACTATTCATCCATAATACTTAGATTACAAGCCCACTGAAAATAAGTAAACTAACTTATAAGTTTAGTAATACAAAACAACTGCAAATTTAAAATACGAGTACATGCCCACTAGACTAAGATGTAAGTGTACATACTATTGCTTATAAGGGATAACTTGATTTCCAAAAGTGCAGCTCCTTCTTCAATATTACTAGTCCGATCGACCTACTGTATTACGAAACACACGCTAAGTATAACTTAGTGAGGCATAAATATAACATAAACAATTAACATAAATATCACAATCCCTGCAAAAATGGCAAGCGACTTTCCATGCAGTTTATAACATTTCATCATTTATCATAGTAAATGAGAAACTAACTTATTTCAATAAATCATGGTGCATGTATATAGGTTCAAAGTCATAATATCATTCTTAATTTATCGGTAATAAATACGGTAGACTTACTGGCTTATCTACTTGCATAAAAGCGTTTCATGAATTATAGCCCAAAGTACAATTTCATGTAAACATATGGTATACGAGTCATCATAACGACACCATAGTGTCTGCGGTGCCATAGTGTCTGATGATGAGTACGTACTCGAGGACGCTCTTTGCTCCTTATTATCGCACCGTTTGTGCTAGTCGACACCGAAGTGTCTAAACAACACCGTAGTGTCTGCAACGCCGTAGCGTCCAATGTCAACACCGAAGTGTCTAGAATGCACCGTAGTGCTGGAATGCAACTGCTAAGACTCTATGGATATCCAGTTATACCAAAGACTCTCACACTAGTACTCGGGCACAGCAATATAATATTTTCACATTCAATATCCAATCCATCAATACTATCATCCATAATTCGATAATCGGTAGTTCATACCCAAAATCTAAAAGTTTGATTTATCTTAGATAAATCTATAAACCATGACAATGTATCATAATGTCACATCATTAATTCATAACATTCATACAATTATTAATTAACATGCATTTTAATTAATATCAAGGTCGACTTGTCGCAAGTCGTCCTATTTATAACATGTCATACATGCATATAATGCACTCACCTGGCTATACAAAATATTGGGCCTCACTAAGTTAGTTCACTACTTTTTCCTTGCCTCTTTTATCTCGTGTTTCCTTGTCCTGCTCGAATACTAAAAATTTACCCATCGAACATATACAATAACATACATGTTAGATTTTTTTAATCTAACAATGCTTAACTATAAAATACTAGTATAATTATTCGAATATAAAAAATTTCCTAAAATTTTCCCTTTTTCTCCCTTAGTAGCCGAATAGTCCATTTTTGTCCCTAGTGACCATTTTGCCTTTTTTTCAATTTATTCAAATTCGAATCAGAATTACTCCATAATTCTAACATTTTCACTAACCTTTGTTAAAGTGACATTTTAGTCACTATTTCGACACAAAAGTTTGCAAACTTGTACTAATTATTCAATCCAACATTTTTACAATGTTTCTCAAAATTTTCCTTCTATTTTAGCCCTTGGCCGAATTGGTCACTAAACCTTCCCAATGTTGTTTTTCATTCAAACAACATTATAATATGCTCAAAATAATTTTTCCAACATATATTCTTCATTTTCCAAGAATTAACACTTAAAACCCCAATTTATTCCTTCATGCCGAATTGGGTGTCTAAGCATTCCAAGGACTTTATTTTGGTCCTAATGCCATAATAAAGCTTGTAGAATCATAAATCTTCCATATTCATCCTTAATTTCAAAACCCTAAATAAAATCCTAAATTCTAAGGTTAGGGTTTATGTCTTCAAACATGAAATTCATCTAAATCTAAGCTTGATTTCAACTCCACAGCACTTGATTTACTTAAATCAAGCTTCAATCTCAACAAAGAACATGAAACCCTATTTTTTTCATCAATAACATGAACAAATCTTCATAACTCTTTGTAAAATTACTATCAAATGAAACAAAATTAAACATAGATAAATTTTCTATCAAAAACATACCTTGAATCTTGTTTGGAAGCCTTCAAAATGCCTAGGAAAAAATTTTGTGTATTTTTCCTTTCTCTCTTGATGTTTTCAAAATGGAGGAGATGAAGATGAACATATTTTGTTTAATTTTTATCTTATTAATGTCATGTGTATTTAATTAAATGAATTGATTCCAAATAACCCACCAACTAAGTCTTATTTTCTAATTTGCCATTTTGTAAAAGTATAACTAAATCTAGTTAGAATCCAACTAGAATATTAAAATATTCATAAAAATAATATTTATGAATTTTTCCATGGCTTATGGAACTGTCTTTAAAATTCTAATTCGATACAATCACCTGCTAATCACTTACTAACGATTTTCCATTTTCTGAACTATCGAATTGAATCTGAAATTCTCATATTTCAAATTTCCATAAATAAATATTGTTAATATACAAAATATTCCATAATTTTGTAAAAATCAAAATCTTGAAATTTTGACTCGGTCTAATATACTGATAATTTACCCGAAATCTTTATCAGATAAAATTCTCTTAATAATCTTTTATCATTTATCCATACGAATAATATTAACTCGAACTGATTCCTTTTTATCAGTCTCAAGTACTGATATGAGACCTTCCCAAGAGGTCACCCATCCTATGCCCTGAGCATGCTTAACTTTGCAGTTCGATCGAAATTCGATATCTTATACTGCATTTTTATTTGAATTAAGTATCTGTTTATCCCCTAATTATTTGATCAAAAATAGATTTCTACATAAATCCCATACCAAAAATCTATTAAACAGATCAACTTTCTATAACCTGTAATACTTATTTATGCAATAAAAATTTTAATGATAAAATTATCCATCAGGTGCCTATACTTTTCCCATCGGATTTCAACCAAACTTCACAAGTACCTTATTTTGCTTACTCTTTATCACACGGTACTCTAAATTCTCAGGAATTTCTTTCCTAGAGTCCATAATTAAAGAAATCCTAACCTTTATAATTTGGTCACTAATTTAGCTTTTAAGCCCTTATCTGGTGCTAAATGACTCTTAAACAACTTAGCAAATTTTGGGGTATTATAGTTCCTGCTTTACATCCTTGAGTTGATCTTTCTTTGGCAGAATGAACGATTGAAGTTTAGTCTTGAATTTGACACTCCAACCAATCTCAAAATGGTAAAGAAACTTGTCATCACCAATTGATTGCATTACTCCATGTAGGTGAATTATTTTGCTGCAAAACAAACCAAGGTTAGAGAAAGAGAAACTTATAACAAAATGGAAAGAAATTGCAAACCATAGAGGAATTTTGATGATCTTAATTGGTGGATGTTGTTTGATATCTTTGGTGATGGAACACGTCATTGGATCCTCCTTTGAAGTATAACCAAAACATGAATGATGGTTTACTATCTTCATGATTGGAAATGTACTTGGAAAGTTTCTTGAGTCCATTTTTTCATCAATCTGCAATAAGGAAAGATTAAGAATAGGAAGAAATGAATTGTTAGTGAAAAATAAATCTTGCTTTTCTTCTTCACACTTATTCTTTTCCTTCTCGTCCTCCTTTTGAATTTCTTGTTCATTCTCATACTCTTCTTCTTCAACTTGTGCATTGTCAACTCCCACTAGTTTTACATCCAAAATCTCACTATCAGTCTTTTCATGTTCAACTCCTTCTTCAAAATATTCTTTTTCCATTACTTTCTCTTTGATTTCTCCCTCCTTTTTGAGTTCTTCTTCTTGCTTACTCTTAGTCCACTCATCGATCCTTTTGCTCAATTGAATCTAGTCATAATGTACTTGGCTTAGAGGAACCAAGATAAATTTCTTCCCTTTGTGAGAGAATGAATACATATTGGTGTATCCATCATGTGTGGCTTGTTTATCAAACTGCCATGGTCGCCCTAACAAGAGGTGGCTTACACTCATGGAAAGGCTTCATCCTTGTAATTTCCAATTGAAAATGGAATACGTACTTGCTTGTTGACCTTTAGTTAGCCCCCCCTCATTAAACCATTGTAATTTGTAGGGGCTTAGATGTTTAGTTGTCTTTAAGCCAAGTCGTTCCACCATCATAGTACTGGCCACATTGGTGCAACTTTCTCCATCGATGATTAGGGAGCATATTTTGTCATTCACATGGCATCTGGTGTAGAAGATGTTCTCCCTTTGTAGGTCATCATCCTTAGCTTGTAAGCTTAGTGTTCTTTTAACAACAAGAACCCTGTTTGAAGTAGATGGAAAAGAATCTTGTGCCGTTGTTAGTGGTGAAATAAGAAAACAAAAAGACCTTACCAGATTGCACTCAACAAAAACCTCACAGTTTCACTCCAAAGAAATTTCACTCCACTCAACACTCGTGTTTGCACTCTGGGATGTTATTTGGCTTTTATTATCCCTTTCTTATCTCACACTCTTAATTGTCTTTTTCCACTCCTTTATCTCTTGTAAAGTTCTTTAAGGAACTTACTCAAGACTTAGGCAAGTATTGTATCTTGTGCGTCGGCTGAAATGGTTAGTTTAAAAGGAAAATGAAAAGAATATGGTGTAAAGGCAAGTTTAGAATAGGAAAAGAAAAAAGATAGGGTTACTTACTTGGCAAGAAAACTCAGAACCTTCCTTGACCAACAATCAAAGTCTTGAAGAAGATGGCTTCAGGCTTGATGTTGAAGATGATGTTGTTGTGCGTTTTCACCCTTGAACTTGTGCTATCCAAACTTTCCTTTCTCTTTTTTTGTACTTTTTTCACTTTTCGAATCTGTTTTTTTTTTCACAAATTGAAATAACAAAGGATAGCCACTTACAATTTTTTTTTATTTGCTTGAATTGGGCTTCACTTTGATGCACTTGTTTCTTCTACCAAAAGCTCTAATTACCAAATGATATACTCCATCCTTGATGTTGTTGTAGACGGCCTTTGATTGTAGGATCTAGGAAGGCAAGCAGTGATTCCTGCAAAGTAAGAAGGCTTGAAAGTATGAAAGGTGTTTGAATGGTGGTTGCGGAAGATGGTAAGAATGGTGTATGGAAATGGTGATGGAAATGGTGAAGGTAGTATCTTAAAGAATTAAGGAAGAAACTACGCTATAGAGAGCCTAACCCCAAACCTTACAGATGTCATTAAGGGGTAGTAGAAAGGACTTGGACCTATTGGTTATAAAGAACCAAGAATCCGAAGTATCAAGGTGGAAAAGGAGGTTTGAATAAGTCGATAATGTTCTAAAAGAACTAAAAAGAGAGAAAATTCTCACAAAGAAAATTTTGTATTATGAATGTGATGTTTACAAATGAAAATTACAACTCAATTTATAGTGGATGAAGGGGCATTGCCGAAAAGCCTTGTGTCTATTCAGCTAGGATGAAATCTCCCTCTAATGTCGATGATGTCTCCCTCCATAAGCTATACAACCATTCAGCCAAGTCGGTGTCTCCCTCTAAAGGGATTTTGGAGCAAATTTCAAGTTTCCCTTTATGTAGTTGCCGCCCATTCAAGTTCCCTCCAAAAGCGTAGGGACATGTTCCTTAGGAGGGGACATGACCCTTGAGGTTGTTAGCTGGCATGTGTTGGTGGAGCTAAAGTGAGCTGGTTGAGCTTGGTGTGAGCTAGATTGAGCTGACCTAGCTAGCTGGATGAGCTAGCTTAATCTTCGAGTTGTTTTAAGCTTCCATGAGCTACTCTTAGCTAGGTAAGCTAGTCCTTTAAGCTTGTGAACTTCCTTAGAATGCTTCCCTTTGTCCTCAAGCTGCCATGAGCTAACATTGGACTCCTTGAGGTAATCTGAGCTGCTTTGAATGTCCTTGAGTTGTTCCAAGCTGTGCTTACACTTCTTTAGCTAGTCTAAGCTTTCTTGTGAGGTCCTTGAGCTATCTCGAGCTTATGCCTTCATCCTTAGTGCCTAAAGAAACAACAAACAATGTGCGAGCTAAAAATAAAGTTATAATAAGATGCATACTTAACTTTAAAGATGCAATGCAATGCAAACATACTTAAATGACTTATATAACTAAATATAAAGATGTAGATCATAGGTTATGCATGAATATCATATATTATGCAAATAAATGATAACATATGATACTCCTAATATGCAAAGGATGTTTATAACAATGTATAATGCATAAAGAAGATAATAAAAGATAAAATAAGGTAGAACTCCCTTAGAATCAGCCTTGATGATTTTCAATGGCGTGATCAAGTCATGAAGAAAGTTGGTGCTGATTAGGATTGTATTGATAAGTGTTCAAAATTACTAATTTTCTTACCCTTTTTACTCATATTATTGTTAGACTTAGGCTCATATTAGTTGCATAATTAGCTATTCATGCATTAATTCATGTTTCCTTCCATCGTTAAGCTTGATTACCTAACTTGGTAGCTTTTGTAGAAAAGATGCTGCTTTGGTGTGCTTTGTGTGTGTATGTGCAGGATCACTTGCCAAAGCACTGCCGAGCTAGTTGTCAGGGCAATGCATGAAGGATATGCTGAGCTAGTTGCCAGGGCAATGCATGAAGGAGACGCCGAGCCAGTTGCCATGGCAATTGTCGACAAAGAGAAAATGCAATAGGGATATCGAAATTAATGACTTTACAAGCCCAAGATGACATGGAGCAAGGCCCAAGCCCAAAGGAATTTGATTGCCATGCAGAGATTAAAGAAGAATTAAATTCCAAGAAGATAGGAGAAGTTCTAATAGGAATAAAATTATAATAAAGAATTATATTCTTTAAAGATAATTTAATTCCAACTCAAACTCCTCCTCAAAGAAGGACTTTGGCCTAGCCCTATAAATAGCAAGGAGATTTCGACAAGTCCATAGGGAGAGCATTAGGGCAAAATTCGACAAGTCCAAGAGAGGAAGCAAGGGGAATTTTCGGCAAGCATCTAGGGCAAGGGATTTTCGACAAGCTTCATCTTTTCTTCCTTGTTCGATTGGGTTCATGCTAGGGATTGTTTATCTTGTGTTTCTTTGGAACCTAGCCATGAACTAAATCTACTTGGCTATGGTTATTGTGTTTTGTGGTTGTGAGAAACTATTGGTTTTTGTTTAGGTAATAAGAGTTTGCACTTTTCTATTTCAAAGTTTATTCATTCTTGGTTCTTATTATTGTTTGCGAGTGAATTGGGAGAGGATCTCGTGATTTCATCCATTTATCTAATATCGGGAGAGTTAGATTCAAGAAACGAATGAATATGATCTTTATTCAATCCAATGATGGTGAAGATTAATCCGGCTTAGGAATAAGTTAAGGATTTCAACGGCTAAGAGGAGCGCAAGATTGATTGTTGTTCACCCTTGATTCACGCAGGGATGTATTATCAAGGCATGCACAAGTAGCTAGAGTTTCGCCTTAGGGATAAGAAGAAACCATTGAAGAACGCTCTGCCGAACCTTGAAGTTGCTGCCCAGACGCCCAAGTAGTTGCCCAGGCAACCATCGATTAGTTGCCAAGGCAACCCCGTTGTGCAAGTTTCCACGGCAACTGAGTTGCCCGTGCACTCTTTTACCAAGACGATACAATCGGCTATCACACCTCAACTCACGATAACCTGGCCTATCTCTCTCAATTGAATTCATCTTTTCTTTTACTTATTTGCTTTCTAGATTAGTTAAACTTCTATAATCTTTTATTTGTGTTTTTATTTTTACAGTGCAAGAGACTAGATTCTTGAAGTAGCACCAATCCCTATGGAGACGATATCTTTTATACTATAACTTGCGACGTGTATACTTGCACATTTGCGTAGCACTTATTACGCGCAACAAGTTTTTGGCGCCGTTGCCGGGGATTGGCAATAGCGACTTTGTTTTTATTTTCTTGCACTTTCTTTTTATTTTTCTTGTTTAAAATTCAAAGGGCTGACAAACTTTGGTTTTGCATTGGTATATGACCAGGGCAATACCGACTTCACCAGAATATCCCTTTGATCCAGAAATCGAACAAACCTTACAAAGACTTAGACGAAGGATAAGAGAAGCAATGGCAAATCAAGGCGGCAATATGAATCAAGATGTTCGGCGGGAGGAGGAGTGATTCTGCACGAAACAGAACTATTCGAGACTATCTTGAAGAAGATCTTGATGGACTTAATCCGGAGTTGTCGCACTTTGAAATTGAAGCCGACCACTTTGAGTTGAAACCGGTAATGTTTAATATGATCAACACAATTGGTCAATTTGGCGGCTCAAAGAATCGAAGATGCGGCAACATCTGAAATCTTTCCTCGATATTTGCAACTCGTTCAAGATACACGGAGTCACCCCCGATGTTTTACGATCAAGATTATTCCCCTATTCACTGAGGGATAGGGCGAAAGCATGGTTGAATAGCATTCCTGCCGGATCAATAGCATCTTGGACTGATCTTTGTCGTGATTTCCTTGCTAGATTTAATCCTACAAATTTGGTGATAAGCCGTAACGACATTACTTCTTTTTTGAGCGGATGATGAATCCATGTACGAGGCTTGGGAGCGATATAGAGAACTTCTACACAAATGCCCCCTACACGGATTCCCGGTGTAGACTCAAGTAACAATGTTTTACAACGCCGTGAATACACCAACAAGGATGATGCTAGATGCCTCGGCAAACGAAATACTCCTAGATAAGTCGCCGGAGGAAGCAATGCAAATTTTAAACAGACTAGCCAAGAATGACTATCAATTCCCATCTACTAGAAGAGGAGGAGTTAGACGTCAAGCAACAATACATGAACTAGGATCATCAGATTCAATTTCGGCACAATTGGCCACTTTAACCAAGATGGTCCAAAACATGCAAAAACCAAACAACACACATGAAGTCAAGGTAATGGATTCTTTTTGTGCGTTATGTGGTGATAACCATAATTCTTCCGAATGTATGCGAGAATCGGAATCCGGCTTCTATGTGTGGGGAATTACAATCGAACAATAACGTGATGTCCAATACATACAATCCAGCTTGGAAGAAGCACCCAAATTTTTCATGGAGTAATCCCAACAATGCTCTAAACCGGAACAATCAGAATGCACAAGCATCGGGATTCAGCGAGAATATGCCACGGCAAATGGATGCCGGCAACAACAACCGAAGCGACATCTAGTTCTTTGGAAAATTCTCTAAATGCTTTTATGATGAAAACTGAATCTTATATGGTGAGAATAGTAATTTCATAAAAAAAAAACTGATGCTTTTATTAACAGAACCGAGATGAGATTGCAAAACCAAGAGGCGGCAATCAAATCATTGGAAAATCAAGTCGGACGGTTTGCTCAAAAATGAACACTAGACCACAAGGAGGTTTACCTAGCGATCTTGAAGTCGCAAGAGGAACGGCCATGAGCAATGTAAGGCAATCACCACCAGAAGTGGCCAACAACTTAGAGAGGTTCAAACCCCCTCGTCAAACAAAACTCCACAAAAAGATCAAGACGAACCTAGCGGCAAAGCCTCAGATGCTGAACCATGAATTGCCACGGAAACCGGCAATAACCATGCCTCGGCAACCGATGACGCCTCGGCAACTTGCGATAAGCATGCCTCGGCAACCCCAGTTGATAACGCCTCGGCAACTCCAGATGTCCCGGCAATGTCGTCAATCAGATTTCAAACCAATGAAAGGATCGAAGATATCCGACTTCCACCACCATTCCCACAAAGGTTGAAGCGACAAAAGCAAGAATACCAATTCAAGAAGTTTCTTGATATCCTAAAGCAAGTCCACATCAACTTGCCACTGGTGGAAGCAATTGAACAAATGCCAAACTATTCCAAGTTCCTTAAAGACATTGTGTCCAAAAGAACAAGGCTAGGAGAGTTTGAAAGCTTGATTGTTGCAATGAGAGGGATGCATGGCAATCTTACAATCGTATGCCACCTAAGTTGAAGGATCCCGGAAGTTTCACAATACCTGTTCCATTGGAAATCACTATGTCGGGAAAGCACTATGCGACCTAGGGGCTAGCATAAACTTGATGCCTAAATCGGTTTTCGAAACTAGGAATCGGGAAGGCAAGACCTACAATGATTTATGCTCTGACTAGCCGACAGATCCTATGTGCATCGGAGGGAAAAATTGAGGACATACTGGTAAAAGTTGATAAATTTATTTTTCTCGTTGACTTTATTGTTTTGGATTGTGAAGCAGATGAACATGCACCTATCATTCTCGGGAGACCATTCCTAGCAACAGGGAGAACCTTGATCGACGTTGAAAAGGGAGAACTCACAATGACGGTGAATGACCAGCAGGTAAAACTAAATGTGTTCCAAACACTAAGGCATGCCGATGATCCAGAAGAATGCCAACTACTTCATGCCACGGCAGAATTTAACTTCGATGAGGAATTTAGTTGCCTCGGCAACTACATTGCCGATCAAGAGGAACCTGAGGAGTATGAAGAACCGATCGATGAGGAACAACAAGAAGAGGCAAATTGGCTAGTCAACTGACCAGGTACATACTTTGAACCACTGGATTACTCAGGTAAGGAAGGTAAACTCGAAAAACCCTCTATCGAACAACCACCCATTCTTGAGTTGAAACAATTGCCAGAGCAACTAAAATATGTATACTTAGGGACCGATAATACATTGCCTGTAATTATTTCTTCTAAGTTACAGCCTGAGCAGGAAAAGAAGCTGATCAAGATGTTGAAGCTACACAAAAAGGCAATAGGGTGGACAATTACCGACTTGAAGGGAATTAACCCGGCGGTGTGCATGCACAAGATCTTGTTGGAAGATGATCACAAACCTTCAATTGAGGCCCAGAGGAGACTGAATCATGCCATGAAAGGGGTTGTAATGAAAGAAATCATCAAGTGGCTTGACGCCGGCATTATATACCCTATCTCTGATAGTACGTGGGTAAGTCCGGTACAATGTGTACCGAAAAAGGGAGGTATAACAGTGGTAAGCAATGAAAATAATGAACTTATCCCAACCAGGGCTATGACCGGTTGGAGGGTTTGTATGGACTATCGAAAGCTAAACAAAGCCACTAGGAAAGATCACTTCCCATTACCCTTTATTGATCAAATGCTTGACCGTCTTGCAGGTAAACCCTTTTATTGTTTTCTTGATGGTTATTCAGGTTACAATCAGATTGCCATAGCACCAGAAGATCAAGAAAAGGCAACCTTCACATGCCCATACGGTACTTATGCCTTCCGAAGGATGCCGTTCGGATTGTGTAACGCCTCGGCAACCTTCCAAAGATGCATGATGGCACTGTATTCAGACATGGTCGAAGACTTCCTTGAGATCTTAATGGATGATTTTTCGGTTTTTGGTAATGACTTCGACGGCTGTCTCGGCAATTTAGAGAGGGTGTTAGCAAGATGCGAAGAAACGGATTTAGTCCTCAATTGGGAGAAATGCCATTTTATGGTAGATGAAGGAATAGTGCTCGGCCACAAGATTTCATCCAAGGGAATTGAAGTAGACAAAGCCAAGGTGGACGTGATCGAGAGATTACCCCCACCAAGTTCGGTTAAAGGAATTCGAAGTTTTCTCGGACATGCAGGTTTTTACAGGAGGTTCATTCATAATTTTTCTAAAATCACTAAACCCTTGTGTAATCTGCTTGAACAGGATAAAGTCTTCGATTTTGATGATTCTTGCACTCAAGCATTCAAAACCCTAAAGAAAAAGCTTGCCTCGGCACCCATTGTCGTTCCACCAGATTGGACGCTACCTTTTGAGCTCATGTGTGATGCAAGTGATTTCGCGGTAGGAGCAGTCCTAGGCCAACGCACAGGTAAGACATTCCATGTGATATACTACGCTAGTAAAACTCTTAATGATGCTCAAGTGAATTACACAACAACGGAGAAAGAGTTACTAGCTGTAGTTTTCGTATTTGACAACTTTCGATCCTATTTAATTGGTACAAAGGTAATTGTTCATACGGACCATTCGGCAATCAAATACTTATTTGCTAAAAAGGATGCTAAACCTCGTTTGATTCGTTGGATATTACATTTACAAGAATTTTATATTGAAATTAAGGACAGGAAAGGAACAGAAAATCAAGTGGCCGATCACTTATCACGTTTGGAACGCAATAGGTTGGAGGACGCAGATCTAGAGATATGCGATGCATTCCCTGATGAACAAATTCTAGTTGCCTCGGCAACCCTCAACACCTCGGCAACCATGGATGAACACGCCTCGGCAACTCTCGATGCCGCAGCAGCCTTTGACGCACACGCCTCGGCAATTTTAGCAGCAGTCGCCACGGCAGCACATGCCTCGGCAATACCCTGGTACGCAGATTTAGTTAATTTTCTTGTTTGTGGTATTTTTCCTTATGGCATTACTCACCAAGGGAAGAAGCGGTTCCGCCATGATGCTAAGCATTACTTTTGGGACGAGCCTCTTTTGTTCAAACAATGTGCAGATCAGGTTATACGCCGATGTGTCCCTGAAGAAGAGCGACAGAATGTACTCCGGCAATGCCATTCTTCACCCTATGGAGGACATTTTGGAGGAATTCGTACCGCGGCCAAAGTTTTGCAATCGGGTTTGTATTGGCCAACATTGTACAAAGATGCCCAAGACTTTTACAAGCAATGTGATCGTTGCCAGAGGACGGGCAATATCTCTAGACGACATGTGATGCCACTCCAGAACATTATCGAGGTGGAACTGTTCGATGTATAGGGGATCGACTTTATGGGACCTTTCCCATCTTCATTCGGCAACCTCTACATCTTACTTGTCGTCGACTACGTGTCTAAATGGGTAGAGGCAGCTACAGTTCCCAACAACGATTCCAAGACCGTGCAAAGATTCTTGCAGAAAAACATATTTACACGGTTTGGGATGCCGAGAGCAATTATCAGTGACGAAGGCAAGCATTTTGACAACAGACTAATTGCCAAGTTGTTGCAACGCTTCGGCATATCACACAAGATCGCCACGGCATATCACCCACAAACCAACGGGCAAGCAGAAATTTCCAACTGGGAGTTGAAGGGAATACTCGAGAAAGCTGTAAATCCCTCAAGGAAGGATTGGTCATTAAGACTAGATGACGCACTTTGGGCATATCGCACTGCATTCAAAACACCCTTAGGTATGTCCCCCTTCCGACTTGTCTATGGCAAAACATGCCATCTACCGGTGGAAATCGAGCACAAGGCGTACTGGGCAATCAAGACCGTGAATATGGATTGGGAAAGTGCCGGACAAAAGCGTTTGATGGACCTCAATGAGATAGAGGAATTCCGTGCACTCGCCTATAACAATGCACGAATCTACAAGGAGAAAACAAAGCGATGGCACGACAAGAAACTATTGCCACGGCAATTCACGCCAGGGCAACTAGTTCTCCTATTCAATTCTCGGCTAAAACTTTTCCCGTGAAAGCTGAAATCAAGATGGTCGGGACCATTTGAAGTCGTCAAACCATTTTCCCATGGCGCCGTGATAATCAAGTCCATCTCTGACAACCATGAATTCAAAGTTAATGGACAAAGATTGAAGCACTACAATGGTACCCATGTGGAACGTAACAAGGAAGTGGTCAACTTAGGAGATGCATGAGCGTGCTCTCCCTTTTGATATTTTTATTTTTATTTTTATTTATTTTTTTTCCGATTATTTAATTATTTTATTTTTCCCCGATTTTTTTTTATTTTTCTGATTATTAGTAGTTTTAGGATAGATTTTTTTATTCAAGTTTAAGAATTCCATTACACATCTTTATTTATTTTCTTTATTATTTTATCTTTAATTTTAATCCTTATTTGATTTGTCTTTGAATTGTAGGAAAAAAAGTTCAAGATAAAGAAGGAATTCTAAACCAAGTAGGAAAACATCTCCAACAAGGAAACTAATGGGCTGAATCTAAGGCTTATATAAAGCCTCCAATTCATCCTAACCAAAACCCCCTTGTCGACAACTCCTACAAAACCCTAACCCCTTTTTCATTTTTTTTTTCAATCCCACCCACCTATCTTTTCTATAAAACCCATCACCCTTAACCTATTCCTACTTTCTATCTTGCAACTTTTTAGTTTCTTTTCTTTTCTTTTCTTTTCTTTGTTTTTACTCACAACCAAGACCATCCATGGCATCCAAGATTAAACTTTTAGTTCATCCAAGTTCCTCCAAAGAACCAAGATACAAGAAGTTTGCTACACCGGTGGTTCAAGAAAGATTTCAATCCAAGTTTGAAAGCCGGAAGATTCATGAAGAACAAGGTTTTGACTAATCCAACTCTCATCAAGATTTCGGCCTTGAACCATTCATCTTCAAGAGGATTGCACATCAAAAGTGGCAAATCTTTTGCCATCAACCAAAACCGGGTAATATCTCATGGGTAAGAGAATTTTTTGCTCACTCACCTAACCCGGATAATCCTTATGTTTTTGTTCGTGACAAGGCCATACTTATAAGTCCCGAAAGCATCAACACCTTTTACGGACTTTACATTGAGAAGGACGAGCATCAAGCCTTTGTTGACCAAATCAATCCCAAGCAACTCGACAAGGTGCTTCAAGAACTCACTCAACCGGGAACTCGTTGGAACGACGGTAAATACAAGGGCATGGTAAATCGCCTTCGGCTTAAACCCGAGGCAAAACTATGGAATAAGTTTGTTAAAACTTCTTTAATGCCCTCCACACACAATACTACCGTTGATATACCACGTCTTTTGCTCATACATTCTATTTTGCATAATCGCATCATTAACATTGGAAAAATTATTTGTGATGAGATTTTTGTATGCAGCTTAAAAGATAAGGGTTCTCTTTTCTTCCCTTGCTTAATTTCTAATCTTTGCAAGGAGATGCATGTCCCGAGTGAGTCCACCGATGAAAAGGCCCTACCCAAGTCTGGTTGGAATCAAGCACTAATCCGAAAGCTAATGGGAGAGGCACCGGGAGATTCTTCAAGGCCTCAAATTGCCACGGCAACTCCTGCCGCCGCGGCAATCCCTAATGCCCAAGCACCTAACGCCTGGGCAACTCGGCCATTAATCCCGGGACACTTTGAAGCACTTTTGCACCCATTGGCGAGCCGCCTAAGGCAAATTGAAGATCGGCAACTAATGTTCATGTGGTACATGAAGGAGCACAACAATGCCATCACCCAAGTCATCCTAGAAAAGTACCCGGACAATCGCGTGCCATTCAAAATCTTTCCCGCCGAGATCCTTGCCCCGGCAACCAAGGAAGCTGACGCCACGACAACCAACCCTGAAGATGCCACAGCAACCAAAGCTAAAGACATCCCGGCAACCACTGCAAAAGCCAAAGGTAAAGCACCTATGCCCGAATCAACTCCTACGGAATCATTTTCTGATTTTTCAGATTCGGACGAGTCCTCCATTGAACCAATAAAGACCGGACCAATTGAATCCTCCAAGCGAAAAGCCATTGACATTGATGAAGAGGACGATGAGGACAACCCCGTACGAGGATCGATTCCAACACCGGCAACAAGAAAACAACCATCGCGTTCAAGCAAGAAAATCAAGACACCGACTAGAAGGAAACTAATCATCTACGATGACAAACTATCGGAGTAAGTCCTCGTATGCATTTTTATTTTTCGTTATTTTTTATGCATGCATTGAGGACAATGCCTCACTCGAGTTTGGTGGGGGGGATTGTTATTAGTAGTTACCATGTTTAGTTACATTCACCTAAGTATTACATTTAGGATACATAAATTGCTTGCCATGCCTTTAATTGGAACAAGAATTGCTTAGATTTGATGAATATTCGATGATGACTTTGCCAATGCACTTAATTGATAGAATTTTTATTCTAGGATAACCATGGAAAAACTTAGAATTTTACTATGATGCTAAATTTGATGAAACACTGTTGTGGTTTGATTGATTTAAGGAATTCTAGTGAACTTAGGTTGATAATTAACAAATTGAGGGATTAGAATAAAAATTTGATGAATGTTAGAGGTTCCCGAAATTGGCTCTAGCATGTGCTAAAACTTAGGATCACTAGAGGTGCCCGAAACTGGCACTAGTATGTGTTAAAAAAAATTTTAACTAGAGGTGCCCGAAACCGGCTCTAGTCGATTAAATTAACTTAAGAAAACTAAAAACTAAACACTAGAGGTGCCCAAAACTGGCTCTAGTTAAAACATGTTAAAAAGAACCCAATAAAGTAATTTGAAAACGTATTGTTTGCATAGGATCCGAAAAATCAACTTGCACACAACTCCGCACACACTCACAAGCATTATAGTTTGATTCCGAGTAACTCCTCAGTTTTTCGAAAAATAAAAAGCCAATCATACTTTGTGCCCCGGTTCAGAGAATTGAAATCAAGTTCAAAGCTAAGTTCGTGAAAATAGAAGTCTTGGCAGGTAATTATGAGTTTACATTGCTTGAGGACAAGCAATAGTTCGAGTTTGGGGGTGTGATAAGTGTTCAAAAGTACTAATTTTCTTACCCAAGATGACATAGAGCAAGGCCCAAGCCCAAAGGAATTTGATTGCCATGCAGAGATTAAAGAAGAATTAAATTCCAAGAAGATAGGAGAAGTTCTAATAGGAATAAAATTATAATAAAGAATTATATTCTTTAAAGATAATTTAATTCCAACTCAAACTCCTCCTCAAAGAAGGACTTTGGCCTAGCCCTATAAATAGCAAGGAGATTTCGACAAGTCCATAGGGAGAGCATTAGGGCAAAATTCGACAAGTCCAAGAGAGGAAGCAAGGGGAATTTTCGGCAAGCATCTAGGGCAAGGGATTTTCGACAAGCTTCATCTTTTCTTCCTTGTTCGATTGGGTTCATGCTAGGGATTGTTTATCTTGTGTTTCTTTGGAACCTAGCCATGAACTAAATCTACTTGGCTATGGTTATTGTGTTTTGTGGTTGTGAGAAACTATTGGTTTTTGTTTAGGTAATAAGAGTTTGCACTTTTCTATTTCAAGGTTTATTCATTCTTGGTTCTTATTATTGTTTGCGAGTGAATTGGGAGAGGATCTCGTGATTTCATCCATCTATCTAATATCGGGAGAGTTAGATTCAAGAAACGAATGAATATGATCCTTATTCAATCCAATGATGGTGAAGATTAATCCGGCTTAGGAATAAGTTAAGGATTTCAACGGCTAAGAGGAGCGCAAGATTGGTTGTTGTTCACCCTTGATTCACGCAGGGATGTGTTATCAAGGCATGCACAAGTAGCTAGAGTTTCGACTTAGGGATAAGAAGAAACCATTGAAGAACGCTCCGCCGAACCTTGAAGTTGCTGTCCAGACGCCCAATTAGTTGCCCAACTAGTTGCCCAGGCAACCATCGATTAGTTGCCAAGGCAACCCCGTTGTGCAAGTTGCCACGACAACTGAGTTGCCCGTGCACTCTTTTACCAAGACGATCCAATCGGCTATCACACCTCAACTCACGATAACCTGGTCTATCTCTCTCAATTGAATTCATCTTTTCTTTTACTTATTTGCTTTCTAGATTAGTTAAACTTCTATAATCTTTTATTTGTGTTTTTATTTTTACAGTGCAAGAGACTAGATTCTTGAAGTAGCACCAATCCCTGTGGAGACGATATCTTTTATACTATAACTTGCGACGTGTATACTTGCACATTTGCGTAGCACTTATTATGCGCAACAAGTATCAACATCAGTGGCCAATTCATCACTTAGAGGGAAACCAGTTTTTTTAGGCTTTGAATATAGCCTATCATTTTGAGAACGTGGGTTCCTACTAGGGTTCCTTCCATCATCTTGCATCGAAAGAAGGCCTTAGAGGTGTCAAACCTCTCTTGACGGGTTTGCCCCTCATATAATTCTTTGAGATTTTTAATCATCTCATAAGGAACCATATCCTCATGTTGCTTCTAAAGCTCAGGAGTCATGGTCACAAGCATTAAACATCCAACATCTACCATGTTATTAGTATATTTCTTACGGCATCCCTTTCAGCCTTGGAGGCAGTATTTGCTGGTTGTTCAGGAACGGGTTCTTCAATGACATTCAGCTTTTATTTTTGTTTGAGGAAAATCCTCAAATTACGAAACCAATCAAGAAAGTTTATACCATTAAGTTGTCCTTCTCAAGGACCAATCGCAAAGTTAACGAGTTTGAGTTGCTAGCCGTAATAAATATACAATGATGAAATATGATTTATGAGTATATTCTACCAAGTTTATATAATATTCCCACTATTAATAACCCTCTTAAAAATCATGAAAATCTTTCTATAAAGATTTTTCTAGTGGGTAAGGATCCAAATATCACTTCATTTTAAGTCAACTTTGGATTTACTCTTAATAATTTAATTATTTAAGTAAGCAATACTTGCTAATTACTTCTTATGTAACTCCTACATTTGGTGAACAACTATTATTCCTAATCATCTTATGATTATCCAAATCGTTAGCCATTAGGGTTTTAATCCTATTAGAATAATCTTGTTTAACCAATATTACAACCGGCGAATATCACTTGATTATTCATCGCGTTTGACCAAGATAGATACGAGTATCTTGATTTAGCATAACCTACAAAGTATCAATCGAGGTTTTAACGAGGATTTAAAATTGTAACGCAAATATTAAGGGTTTTGTTAAATTAATTTAACCATTCAATTTGATCTTATCAATTTATGTTATTAACTTGTGATATAGCATTTATTGCATCACATGTATGTAAAGCAGTAAAAGGTAAATGCAATGGTTATAGCCCATAAAACTAAGGTGGCCCATCTCAAGCCCATGGGAGAACAAAAAGTAATCTAAGGTGAAAGTCACATTTCAAGCATGTATTCCAATTTTGATCAGTCCATCCTTTTATTCCTCTGATCCATACTTCTTCTTATGAATTACAATTTTAGAAACTCGTTTACGATGGAGTGAGATGAGAAGAGAAATACAATAGAAGTAGAGAGAGGCATGACACATATGCATAAAATTACAAAACCTTGTAAATCAAACTAAATGTGATATCTGGCTATAACCATGTATTTCAAACACTGCATATCAAACATAATAATCAACACACTATGGCTTGATATTAAGTTTTACCAGATTCTTCTGAAGTAGGGGTCAAGGGACAAAGCCCCTTGTGGGGGTTAAGAGGACGGAGCCCCTTGCGAGGGTCCTTTGTTGTGGTAAAATCTCACAATTTGATATTTTTTATCAACAAAATCGTGTTCTCTATGATTTTTACATCCATGAGGTGTTACTGAAAAAATTCTTATTTCTCTTCCCCGTACAAAATCTACAGTCTAAGTATTAGACAAATCCTTCGGTAACTAACTCTTAGTCATTAGAACAAACAATATAATTTAGTTAGATTAGGTATGAATGATTTGAGGGCACACTAATATCATATATTTGTCAAAATCGAATAAACCCTAATCCACTAACATGCATTTCATACAAGAACATCACCCAAGAAAATTAAGTTTGAATTTGAATCATACAAGTTTCTCTGATACCACTATTGGGTCACGTCGATACTCCTCATGGCACAGCAAAAAAAATTATCTGGCGATCACCTCTAGAGATCCATGTACGAGGAACGAATCGAGATAAAAAGGGAGAAGAATTACTTGTTTAAAATCTGGAATTCTAAAATTGGAGAAAACAAAGATCCAATTATGATTCTACGATGTCGATTCCTAAGCCACAACGATAATACTCCGACCTCTACTTAGTTCACTTATTTGGAACGAGCAAATAAAACTCTCTAAATTTATAGGGTTTTGCAAAAAAATATTAGTGACTTCTAGATCTCTCATATCTTTATATAGCCTTTGTAATCCTAATTCAACTCATATTGGGATTTCAATGATATATTAATATATAATCTTAATTTAGGATTTTAGTATATATATATATACTAATATATGTAAACTCAATTCAACTTTAATTAAGATTTCAATATATATATTAATATATATAATCCTAATTCAACTTAATTAGGATTCATTATATATTAATATATGTAATATGAGTTCAACTTTAATTAGGATTTTAATATATATATATATATATATTAATTTAAATTGAATTATATTTTTATATATTAAAAGAGTTATAATATATATGGTCCCAATTCAACTATAATATATGTAACACCCTTACCAGTATTTATTACCCAATACTAGTATAGAGTGTCACATGATGTTTAAACCGCATTTTATGCTATTCATATAAGTCAAAATGATTATTTTGTATTTTCCCTTTAATCGCATAAATCCAATTACAAAATTTTAAACCATCAAATTAAACCCGTTTTCAGGCAGCAACTTGGTAGTTTACAACTACACTATATATTTAACAAAATTACCTAAAAACTGGCTAAAATAAAAATCATTTTTGATTTCTCTAAAAAATTATTTTTATACTATTACCCGACTTTCATTACTAGCAATTTTTTAACTAGCATCAATTTAAACAAAACTCAATATCATATACTAACCACTTATCTAGATATTAATATTACAATCCATATCTAGACTAGTTTAAAAGAGCTAGTATTCATTTATACATGTCAACTAGAAAACATCAAAATACATCAAGGATGTAATTACCGATACTCTATATATATTCCCTTGGATAGTGATGCCTTACTCCTTACTCTAACCCGGGTTTCCTACCTACGCGTGAAAAACCATCACACGCTAAGTATATACTTAGTGAGGCACTATATTTATATATATTCAATATAAATCAATATACTTAAATTTATAACAATAATACCATAACCATGCAGTTTGATCACTAATCATGTATCTCCCTTATGTTAATCACATATTAACATAATATAATCCGGATTTACAATCCTATTAACTTCTTTGCCATTTCCTGAGAGTTTATCTACTCTCTAATCAATATACCATTTATTATACAGTAAATTGTAGCCCAAAATAACTTGAGGACTTGAGTAAACGAGTCAAAAACTGTACTGAAGTACTAAAGAACTGTACTTAAGTGCTAAATAACAGCACCTACTTGCTAATTAACCGCACCTAAGTGCTAATATACTGCACCGAAGTGCTAAACCGTTGGACTCTATGACATGCCAACTATACTCTATACATCAATAACTTACTTGGGCATACTTTTCAATTTTTTAAATTAATTCATCCATGGAAACTATAATCGAATACTTGGGTAGTTCATATCCTAAATATCACATAAGCATATTATAATCAATTTACCTGTGATCAATGCATGTAACCCTTCTACCTTTGACAATTTCTACTATGTCAAATATCAAGATAAATATAATCATCAAGCATATAATTATAACAGACTTATCGAAAGTCTTTCATATCAAACATAATATTTTCCATGCATGTAATGCATTCACCTTGACACTTTATAAGTTGCCAATATGTACTTAGCCTCACTAAGCTTCAGCTTTGATCTATGTCATTTCCTCGATTGTTAATTCGATCTCGATTTTGATCACGATCTACATGTGTATTAACATGCCACAAATACATTCAAATTATATGTTAGTATCATACTAACACATAAATACAATAGGAATAATTTTCCTACAATTATTTCTATAATTGTTCAATCTTAGTTTCATGACACAAGTCATTATACCTTTAATACCTTGAATTCTTTTCAACTTTTAATCAAAGAATGATCAAAACTTCATTCTAATAACAATTTAAGCATAATGCTTCCATGAAAACAAATTTTCACTTTTGTCCCTAATTTTCCAAAAAATGCTGAATTGATCCCTAATCTTTCCAAGATTTTCGAATTGGTCTTTATGTTTTTACAAACTTCTAAAATGGTCCAAATGATATCTTAAAGCTTGTAAAATCATAATTTCATCATATCCTATCTTATGGAAATTTTTCCATAATTTCTTCTAATTTCTCTTCTTTGACCGAAATGGTCCCTTACTTTTCAATATTTCCATTTTGGTCCTAAATTATCAAATCAAGCTAATTTGATCATAATCCCATCATTTCTAATGCTAGAATAATTTTCACAATAATTTCCCCTTTATTTCCAAATCTAACCAAATTGGTTCTTTATTCTTTCTAAGGGAAAATTTTCATTCTAACATCAAATTAAGGCTTCTAATATCACAAATCATTCATTTCCATCCTTTATTCAATTCCCTAACCAAATCCCCAAATTCTAGGGTAGTTTATAACCTTGAACATAGAATTAAACAAAATCCAAGATTGTTTTCATGTTTACAACACTTGAGTTACTCAAATCAAACCTTAATTCTAACATGGTTCATGAAATCCCAATTTCTCTCTCTTCAATAACATGAACTATTCTTCATACCACCATGCAAAATTACTATCAGAAGAAAGAGCATGAAGCATGGATCATTTTCTTCTAAAACAACATACCTTGATTCTAACTTTGGAGCTTTCAATTTGCCAAAGAAAATTTCTCCCCTTTTTTTCTTGCCTTTCGAAACTTTCCAAGAAAGATGAACTAATTTTGTTCATCTTTTTCCTTTTTAATCCACATGTGATAATTAAATGAATTTTAAATTCATTTAATTAGTGAAATTACTAATTTAGCCTTCAAATCCAATGGCTAAATTTAATCTTATCATAAACCAAGGGCCAAGATTAAATCCATATGTTTTTCATCTTCTAAAAATGACCTCAACATTTCAAAATATTTCAAAATTGCCATCCTTGCTAAATGACCAATTTGCCCTCAACTATTCACAATTTCATCTAATTTGCCATCTTGTAATAATTCAACTAATTCTAGTTAAATTCCAACTAGAGATATTAAAATATTCATAAAATAATATTTTATGAATTTTCTATAACCTTTGGAACTGTCTTTAAAATTCCAATTCGATTCGATGTACCGATAATTACCGAGATTTTTTATCGGATACAATTTCTTTTAGAAATCTTATAACAATATTCCATTATGAATATTGTTATAATATTTCTAAGAGAAATTGCATCCGATATTAACTCACACTGAATCCTTTTTATCAGTCAAAAATACTGACATGAAACCTTCCCAGTAGGTCACCCATCCTTGTGCTACTCTGATCTGAGCACGCTTAACAAATTTTATTTCGATCCAAATATCCGGAAATTTTCTCTAACTTTAACACTTTATAGCTCTTAATACAAACTCCATATCAAAAATCCGGGTAACACGAAAATATCATTATTGGGGTGAACTATTCATTTACAGGACTAAAATACATAACTTTTAAAAATTATAATTTAGTCCCTAAACTTTTTGAATTTTTACACTTTAACACCAAACTTTTTGAATTTTACATTTTAGTCACCAACCAAAATTTTTGAGATATTACAATATATATGGTCACTAGAACAAAATTATCGAACATTGGATCTTACCCTGTAGGGCGTTCATTGTTTTCAGACAAAGCATTACGCCAACATACTTATAGCTAAGAATTGTGTTTTAGGGGGACCGCAGTTGGAGTCAAGATTTGTAGAAAAAAAAAGGAAAGTATAAAAAATATACGGTGTGAATTGAGAATTAATATAGTAGAAAATTAGGGATCAAGTTAAATGAAGAAGAATATAGAAGATGGAGGAGGGGAGAAGAAATAACATAAATAGTAAATGTAGAGGATTAAATGTGTAATTATATAAATTGTTTTTATTTTGGTGGTCAAAATAGGAGTGAAGTAATAGCTTAGGGACTATTTGGATAATTTATCTTTCTTTTTACTGTGCTAATTCAACACACCGTTAGTGTCTAACGGCAATTAACTCTCGAGTGACTAAATGTTAAAAAACAAAAACATGATCATAACGGTCAATTTTTAAAAAACGGTGATCAAAAGTATACGCGGTATAAAGATAAGTGACCATTGCAGTAGTTATATATATATATGGCTACAAATCATGTGAAATTTGACATATATATCATTTTTCTGGACTGAACAAATAAAGAATGAAGAATATTTGCAATAGGCTTGAGTTATGGCAGGTGTCGGAAGATGATGGCTTATGGTTGTTTAGGGAGATGGTGGTGGCAAACGTTATAAAGGGGTTTATTGAACCTCCACGCTCCTTCATTGCGTCTGTTTCCAACATGAAAATACTTTAAGTTTCTACAATCACCATAGGAAATAAATGCAAGCTCAATCTAGGCGGCTCTATATAGGGCGAAAAAGTAAATGGAAATTAAAATTATTCATAATTTCCTTTTATTTTTAATGATATAATCTTACAGTAATATCTATTTAATTTTAATTAAATAAATTTATAAATTTTATAAAATAAAATTGTTTGAATCTAAGTTATTTGGAGGAACGTTTTTCCTTTTTAGGATAAACTACATTCATGATCATCCAACTATAAGGTTGATCCTATTTTGACCATTGAACTATAAATTTTTTTAATTAGACGATTAAACTTTTAAATTAGTTTCAATCAAGTCACTGATCGTGAACTTTTTTAACGGAAGTAATAACGTGACAGTTAAATAAATTTGTATAATTACATATTTAGTCATCTTTACTTGCACATTTTATTAATTTGGTTCTAATTTTAATTTATATCAATAAAGTAAACCCACCAATCAAATGGTGGCACGTATCCTATATTTTTCTTTTAATTAATTTAATTTAATTTTTTAACTAACCAACCAGATAGTGATGCGTGTCATTATCCGATTGAATGGAAGCAAATGAAGCAAATAAAATATGAAAAATATGCGGAGATTTGATCCTCGGACCAACGATATGGAGTGCAAAAGCTGTAAGCGCAGGGACAAAATCTATAAAACGGAAGTTAATTGGTGAAAACTGAAAAGAATGGAAATGAAACATTATTCACCTGATACCCTATTGCAAATTAAGCATTAAATTCATTTTTATTCAAATATCAAGCACACGCACGAAAAAGAAAATCAAACAATATTTCACCTTATACCTAATTGCAAATTAAGAAATAAATTCGTTTTTATTTTCTTTAGTTTTCACCAATAAACTATTTTAAAAAATTTGTTATCAAAAGATATCATATGAAAGGGGTTGTCCTAGCGTTTGGAGCTTTTACACTCCATATCGGCATGTTGGAACTTTTTTATTTGTTTATGTCCAATCAGATGGTGACAGTAAGTTGGTTAAATATATTATATTAAACAAATTAAAAGAAAAGAATAGGACATGTGTCACTATCTAATTGTTGGTTAAATTTATTAATATAACTTAATATTATGACCAAATTAATAAAATGTGTAAGTAAAGATAACTAAATATGTGATTATACAAATTTAATTAACTACCACGCCACCACTTTCTTTAAAAGTTAACGTCAGTGGCTTGATTGAAACTAATTTAAAAGTTTAGTGGCCTGATTAAAAAAATTTATAGTTCAGTGGTCAAAATAGAATTAGACTATAGTTGGGTGTTCATGGATTAGTTTACCTTTTTTTACTAACACTTTTTACACGTGTCCAAAGTAAATTATTTGATGCATCAAGGAATATTTTTGAAAAGCTAACTTCATATGTGTCATAAAATCTATTCTCATGTCTTAAAATCTAACCACAAACATTAAACAATAAACTTTAAAAATTAAGTATTTGTAGAAAACAAATTTTCTACCGCAATGTATAATATATATATATATATGAGAAAATATTTTATGCACTGGTAGTGATTTTTTTTTTATAAAAACTTAATTTTAGAGTTTAGAAGTTAGAGTTTAGGGTTAAAATTTTAATATTTGTAGTTAGATATTAAAGTTTGAGGATAAATTTTATGTTTTAAAATTCAAAGTTTAAAATTTAGAAATTAAATTTAAGACCCCTATAAAAATATGTAACAATTTTTGAAAAAAAATTTCATTAACGATACAACAAATAATTACCCATATATAAATAATTACCCATATATACGACGTAGCGTTATCACTAATTGCGTGTCTAATCAATACAATTCTCACCTCTTCAATGACTATCTTCGCATTTTGTCTACAAAAACTCTTGCGAACCTAGGGATTTTCACAAGTTTTTTTTTTTTTTTTAAAAGGGATTTTCACAGTATAGAAGGCATTAAGAATGGAGGTGAAATTGACACAACTCACAAGCCTCACAAAATGTAATATTACCTAAAGAAATAGGTAGTATTGAGATTATTTTTGTATTATTAAATTTTGATACTATTAATAATATCATATTATCAACTTGGGATAATATTATTTTTAGGGTAAATTACATATTTGGTACCCCACTCATTTTCATATTTTTTTTGGTCATCCAACTATTTATTTCGCAAAATGGTATATAATGTTACATTTGTTTTTATTTTGGCACCTCTATTGTTAAAAATTAAGAAAATATAATTCAAGATAATATTATTCAACCAAACATAATTACGTAATGCTATATTACTGTCTAATTTTTCCAAGAGTTAATTACACCACATGTCCGAAAACAATGACCCTCATTTTAAATTGTTCCTCAAACTTGTGCACGTTCTAATTTCATTTCTAAGTCAAATTATAAATTGATCTTCAAACTTTTGAACTTTCCATTTTAATCCCCAAACTATTGGTATCTACTAATCACGTCCTATGTGAATAAAACAGTTAAAAATTGTTAACTCTCATGTGAACATTGATGTGTATTATGTAATACTATAATATGACATTCACGATAATTAATGTTGTATCGCATCACGCTATATTATTACATAATAACATCAATGCTTACATGGCAGTAAAAAATTTTAACAAGGGATATGATTAACATATACCAATAGTTTGAGATAAATTTGGAATGTTTAAAAGTTTGAGGATCAATTTAAAATTAGGGTCATAGTCTGAGGATGAAATTAAAATATTCAAAAGTTTTTGGACCAATTTAAAATGAATGATATTTTAAGGATGAAATTGAAACGTTTAAAAAATTTAAGGATCAATTTAACATGAAAAGTCATGATGCAATTAGCTCTATAAGGTACTAAAAAATTAAGTTGATATATCAATTCAAGCCAAGAAACCACGTTCAGACACCAAATTTGACTTGTAAAAGCTATACGTACCAAATTGAACCAAGATATATATCAATTCAAGCCAAGAAACCAAGTTCAGACACCAAATTTGACTACTAAAACCTATACGTACCAAATTGAACCAAGATAGGATCATCAAAACAAATGGTGGATATTTTCTTGACCCTACGCAACGAAGCAGACAGGAAACTAAAGGCTTGAATTATTATTATTATTTTGTTTGGTAAGATGGGTAGAACTAAACTCTAAAGCTGCTACTCATTTACACAGCACCTTCCTCCCACAGTAATTTGTAAAAGGTAAATCCGTCATGGGTCGGAAACATAGAAGTGTCCTTGTATTTCTAATCCAAGTCATACTCATCCCGATTAAAAGAATCAAATTCTATACTTAATTTCTTTCTTCTTCCTCATAAGAAACTGTCTCTCTATTCAACCGCCGTTGAATCCTTAATATTTTAGCTGCCACTATGAAGAATCCTTTGTTTTTTCTTCCATGCTTCTCTGTTTTAAGGGGAAAATCCCTTAAACTAAATCACGGTTCACAACCGCCTTCATCAAAACTTCCGGAGGGCTTATGCCGTCAGTTTTCACTAGCCGATATCAAAGCCGCCACCAACAACTTCCACCCACGGCTAATTATTGGTAGAGGTGATTTTGGGACCGTTTACAAAGGGACTATAGATGATGGAACTATAGTTGCTGTCAAGCGTCGCCAAAGCAAACTCGGACAGGAAGAGTTCCGAAATGAGACGCTGTTTCTTTGCCAGTTGCGCCACCCACTGCTCGTCTCTCTGATAGGGTTCTGTGAAGAGGGTAATGAGATGATCCTGGTGTATGAGTACATGAGCAGAGGCAAACTCTCTGATCATCTCTACGGTGAGGGTTATGCATCATTCTCTTGGAAACAAAGGCTACAAATATGCATTAGTGCAGCACGAGGATTGCATTACCTTCACACCGGTACAAAATATGCTGTAATTCATGGTAACGTCACGAGCCGAAATATTCTTCTTAGTGAAGAACTTTCTTGTAAGCTTCACTATTTTGGGCTCTCGAAATTGGGTTCCTTTTGCACATCAAAAGCTTCCAGGGTTCGAAAGGAGTCAAAAATCATCGGATCTATTGGGTACATGGCTCCGGAGTATGCCATTCACGGGGAAATGGCAGAAAAAATTGATGTTTTCGCATTTGGGGTCATTTTGTTCCAAGTTCTTTTTTGCAGACCAGCGGAAGATCCCAGCCTACCGCATAATCTAATATATATACTTGAGTTGGCCCAGGAATCCCTAAGGGAAGGAACCATTTATCATGACATGGATCCATACCTCAAGGGAAGTGTAGCTCCGGAATGTTTGAACAAGTATTTGGAAATCGCTTCTAGTTGTGTCCACCGTGAGGGAAACGAAAGGCCAGCGATGGGTGAGGTGGAGGTCACACTAGAGCTTGCCTTGGAGCTGCAAGACGGAGCAGATGCTGAAATGGAGGCCAGAAATCCTTCTGGTCAATGGCTGTATGAAGAAGCATTGTTTTCTGCCTTCGTTTGGAATTTTTCTGGTTTTGATAGGAACTATGATCCTTTCCTTTCTTTAAATTTAGATTCAGATTCAGCTAGCAATAGTTCCAAAAATTTGGTTAGTTTCCCCGAAAAACAAACTATATTTTAGTAGATCTAAGAATAATGCTTTGATATTTCTTACCTTTGTTGTACCAGCGAACCACAACCACGCGAACGCCCAATTAAAACTCTCTGCGAATGTACTAACAAACAACGACCGTGCGAACAACCAATTATGACCCATTGCGAGCTTGACATACGAACGCTACCCTAGACCACATGACGATGCACATGATTCACATCGACACCCAAACCATGACAATTCACCAAGACACTTGTCTTCCTCAATTAACACGTACCCTCACCTCATTCAGCCCCCTATAAGGAGTCATGCACCCCAAACAAGGGTAAGTTGGGCAGAACCAAGAACGGATCTAAAAGAAAACTTGATCGAAAACCCGCATCTCCACCCTTTCAACAACCCAGAACCATTATCCAAAGGTGTTGCTTACTGAGGTGGTCCACAATGGTGCGGTGAGCGTGGACCCTTCACCCTTTCAGTTTGATTCTCAAGAAACAACGAAGAGCAATCCCAGGCAAGAGCGTAAATGGAGGAATGCACAAAGATAGGAAAAACTGGAAAGAAGTATATGAAGAAACCTTCCTCTTTCAAGCCAAAAGCAACCAACTAGCCAACATGTAAAGTAGATTAGAAATCATGGAATAGTACACTCACACCACGCTAAAGCAACTTCGCCAACAGCAAGAGTATATCAGGAAGCATATACAACATTAAAAATAAAGCACGGTGAGAAGGTTGTGGAGGAATCATGAATGATTACAGCTACAATGACTGAGGAGGAGTACATCCATGCAACAAAAATCAACCAAGATGCCGCAACAGTAAGTCCCTTAAAAACATTAGCTAAAAATATGCAAAACTAGACCCCCCGAACCCTGACAGGAAAGAGGAAGCCTACCATCCCGTAGGAGTAGAAGAGAATCGCGAAAATAAGAAAATTATTACATCATTATTCAGAAAGGGAAAACGAAAAGCTAAAGCAAAGAAAAAGGCCCACCAGTATGCGGAGGACCAAATAGGAAAAGGCACTCAAACTTGGCAACCACCACTCAGTTTTTGAACGCACCACCTTCTAAGAGACCTACCATCTCGTATCCTACATCAAGTAAAACACTTGGGAATTCCAAAGTCCCCACCACTAATGAGGCCAAATGAAGTTTGAGAACGGTCGAGTAAAAGATATGAGTTTCATAAGGAACATGGGCACGACACAAATGAATGTATCCATTTGAAGGATGCAATAGAGTTCGCCATTAGAAAATGACAATTAGAAAGGTTCATTAAAGGAAAAGAAGGAAGGTGCTCAGCGGGAACAGGGCTGGAAAATATAAGAGGTTCGGATGAGAGATGTAAAAATTAGAGGGTCACAAGTGGTATAGGGGAGACATGGGGCACAAGAATCAAGAAGTTCGGCTGAGAGATGTAAGGAGCCCCCGTGGCCTCTTTACTAAAAAAGAAGAAGTAATTCCTGCTAATGAAATTCGAAGTTATAAAACTTCAAAAGAAAAGATGCTCCCCTGTGACCTTCTTGGTAGCTAGAAGAGCAGTTAAGAGTGGCGTCTGATGCAAAGCATTAGACCATTTAGCAGCTAAGTATGATGGAGAGGATGTGAGAAAATGACGACTTGTCACCAAGTTTATCCTGATGATCAAAATGGAGTAAAATGGCCCACGCCACTCGTCTACAACCTCATCAAAAGCAAAGGAGGGACAATTTCAGAGACACGCACAACAAAGGTGAAAATGCACCAAATACGCGAAGGTACAAACTAACTCATTTCATTCAATATATATTCTACTTTAAATTTCTAGTACCATCAATATTTTGTTCTAAATACTTTTTCATGTAATCAAGAAAAATAGACTACATGTGAATATCTATAAAAGTTTTAGGAAATATTTACATGAAACTTCCATGCGAATGAATCTATATCGAAAACAAAGGGTTCGCTAGCCACTTCCAAGCAAGTGTGCATAGTAAAGCGACCGCCAAGAAAAAAGGTTCGCTAGCCACTTCCAAGAAAGTGTGTATAGTAAAGCGACCACCAAGAAAAAAAGGTTCAGTATCCGCTTCAAAGCAAGTGTGCATAGTAAAGCGACCGCAAAGAAAAAAAGGTTCTATAGCCACTTCCAAGCAAGTGTGCATAGTAAAACGATCGCCAAGAAAAAAGGGTTAGCTAGCCACTTTCAAGCAAGTGTGCACAGTAAAGCGACCGACAAGAAAAAAGGTTCGCTGGCAACTTTCAAGCAAGTGTACATAGTAAAGTGACCGCCAAGAAAAAAGGTTCGCTAGGCACTTCCAAGCAAGTGCGAGTTATCTCACCCAGGGGGCAAGAATCCTCCTAACTTAAGGTAACTACGCAAATATATAGTACACTCTAAGAGAGTGATGTCGTTCCCTAAGAAACAATTTAAAACCAAATCTCCTGCGAACTATTTTCAAAATGGGGGCAAGCGTTCGCCTTCTATTTATCTTATAAGTTTGCAAACATCGGAACTCTATATTTATGTATCGCCATTTTAAAGGAAGATAAGTACAATACAAACAGCAAAATATAAGCATAATTCAAAATTTATAATTTATTCTTCAAAAGTTTCTCATCACAAGGGTTTGAGAACTCAACCCAAAGGAAAGACAATATGTCATTGTGACTTAAGATAAAATTACTTCAAACATTTACATAGAATAGAAAATAAGAGATAATCTGTGAGCTCCTCAAGAATTACAACATTATGTAATCAGCTGTAAACAAACCGGTGAGTGTGCGAATTTGAATCAACTTAACGATCGTTGTTTCAAAGCAAGCGAGCAATCCGAATTTGCAAACCCTTAAACAATAGTCATTTCCAAAAAAGAGAGAAACAAATGTAAAATAAAATAAAAATACATACTCGCTAAAAATTAGCAAAGCCATTTTGAGTTAACGAAGTCGCTCATGAATCTAAAATTTGAAATATGGGGGACAAAAAATACTAAAAATAATTCATCCCATGTGAACAGTTTTTAGAGCACAAATGAGCACATTCACTTGTTGCTCTAAGATTAATAAAATCACTCATAGTTCAAGGGTCACTTTATAACCCTCACTCTCCTGGGGGGGTAAGTGTCATACCCTACAAACCTCCACTACGCAAACTTGGCATATAAACGCTTCTAAGTAGGTAATGTCGTCATAAGCGAATGACATAAGTAGGGTATCTCTCCACAAGCGAACAACATAAATAAGGTATAAGACTATACATCAAACAAGCGCGCGCCGCTTCCAAAAAACACGTGCTTGACCCACATTCATTTAACGACTACCACTCCCAAGTAAGGTGCTTAAATAATTGATATCTACAAAAACACATGCTATTTATGATTTTTACTCTAGTAAAATGGAAGCCGACAAAGAAACAAAAAGCCAAATTTAGAATCTCAATAATAAGAAAATCTTAGAACTCTCTACAACAAACTTGGTTTCAATTACACAAACAAACGTAATCATTTGGTACAAATGCAAAATATTAGTAATGTTAAAGTACAAGATGGAGCGACAAAATCTAGCGAACTTGCTGATAAAATTGTTTATTGTCACAATGCCCGACATCACCTCCACAAAGGATTGATGAGTGAACAACCACCTTGATGATATATATGGAAAACAGCAAAATCCAAGCACACATCAAACTCTTCGATAATCTGCTTCGCAACAACCGCTTCCCAATGTAGTCACAAACAACAACAAACAACAGTATTTGAAAAATCTTGAGAGCAACGTTTTCCAAACACTTTGTTTGTTGGCATTTATCACTACAAATAGCTAAGCATAGCCTTCCAAATACCATTGTTTGTCTACAAAAACAATTTAGATAAACAATCAGAACTCCCTCAGTATCAATAAAACAAAGCTCGCGTGTACTAGTCATCACCACAAATAAATTCCTCCAACGAACACATAAAACTGTAAAGACGAAAGTTGCAACGAAAATAATAGATCACCCAGTAATTGGATTATGAAAATTCAAACTCAAAGGAGTACTATTTATAGCAAAGAAAGAGGAAATACCAAGACTTGATGGTTAAAATTCAAATCTTGAAAACTGTCGGGATAACTAGTTAATTTTGAGATTTAGAAATCTTAAACAGACGCCTAAATCACGTAATGTTGAAACTTTCAATCAATAAATGCATGCATGAGAGCGTGCACCTATTACAACCAATCTGAGTTTTTCTCTCTTATTAAAGTCTGTCCTAGGTCGTCTAATCACGATGACAATGAAACAACTACTCACTGCTAAAAATTGCCACACCACCGCAAAAGACAAAAAAACACTAAGCACGAGGAATCTGATAAACGTCTATTCACCCATAAAACTAAACAAATACATTTAATGTAGTTCGCTACCAGGCCAATCTTATAAGCCCTACAACGAACATTAATAAATACTATTTATCGCTCCTAAAAACAAGCACTAGGGAACAAGTATACACAAAATATGCTAAACAATAAATCACTTCTTGTGAATTCAAATTTTATACTTTTCCCATCATTAATGACCAGGAGTTCACTGCAAAGGAAAGCCAACTTTTTCTAGAACACGCGCTCGCATTTTCAGGCTTGCAAAGGTCACTTTATAACCTTACATCGTCTGAGGGCAATTGTTAGTACCAACGAACCACAACCACACGAACACCAAATTACAACCCTCTGCGAACGTACTAGCAGACCACGACCGTGTAAACTACCAATTATGACCCATTGTAAACTTAACATGCGAATGGCTACCCTAGACCACGTGATGATGTACATGATCCACATCGACACCTGAGCCATGACAACTCACCAAGACATTTGTCTTCCTCGATTGACACATGCCCTCACCTCATCCAGCCCCTATAAAGAGCCATGAACTTGATAGATCTTTAAAGAACATGTATTTCCTCTAGATTTACAGATTTAATTGTCCCCGCATTAGTGTTGATTGCATTCATTTCTGCATTTTCATGTCTATTTTTTGCATTTTGTCTAACTAAGTCTCAGTTGCTCTTATTTCTACCTATTTTGCCTTGTTTTCACTGTATTTCTAAAGTCCCTACAGAGGAACTTTCACCACTACAACCAACTGTCCAGTTTGCTAAAAGATAAGGATGACCTTACCAGTTGTATTTTTTGTTATAATAGATTTGGTATGATTTTGGGTCACGCAAAACAGTTGAAAGACATGTGTCATTTCTTTGATAGCTTATAAAAGACAAATTTGGGAAGAGAGAGAGTTACGCGAATTCTATTTTTCTTATTATCTTCAACTTCAAGCTCTTTCCTTCCATCCATGGCGGCTTAAGCTCCATTTCTGGAGATCCAAGGTGAAGCAAGGCGGAAATATCATAGGAGAAGAGGATCCAAGTGCTAGATCAAGGAGAATATTTTATTATCTTCTTAAATGTTCCTTTAATTAAATGTTTATTGGAGATTTTAATTATATTTTGTGTTTTAATGATAATGGTTTAACTCTTTTAAGCTCTGCATGAACTCGTTGAAATCTTATCTTTTAGTTCAATATATTTTTATTATCTTTTTCTCATACTTTGATTTTTGGATCTGACTATTGTTTGCATGAGAATGTTAAACATAGCTACAGACATCAACGAATGCAGTGACAAATCATGTTAACAAGCCATTACAACAAGAGTTGAATGAGGATACAACGAGAGTTGATCTAGTTGTTCAAAGGATAGTAGTTTTGACTTATAAAATGGGTTGTGGCCAATCTACGTCTTTGCATTAGTAGTTGAAGATTGAATGGAAGTTAGTAAGTAAGCTTATCTTGTTACTTGCCAAATAAACCATCGTACTACCTTGAGTGTACTTGATTTTCTACCAAGCTAAACCGAGGAGATCTAGGCTTCATCTTAATATTTCTCTACTCTTTTATATTTGTTGATTTTGCTACCACAATTGATCCATTACTCATTTCTTTATTTCTTTATTGCAACTACCATTACACTCACACTATTTCCATTTATAGAATTGCTTGTGGCCACATAATATTTAAGCTAAATACTCATCCTCGTGGGATTGATATTCAAATAGGATCCGCTTATTTCTATTCTTGTACCAATAGTGTTTTCTTGCACTTAGAGTGTGACATTTTTACAAATATAAAATTTTGGCGTCGTTGTCGGGGATGGCGTTATTTGGTTTTTATATTTCTTCTTGCAATTCCATTTTCTTTATTTAGTTTGTAGTTGTTTCTAATATTTTCCTTTTTTGTTATTTCCTTTTCTTTTTATTAAGTTTTGTAGGTTTTGTATAACCAGAAGTGCTGCCACACTACTCTTTGTACCAGATCCAAAAGTTGAGAGAATTTTTAGACGAAGATTTCGAGAATATAGTGGGATGGCAAGATAACCCAAAAATAGCTAAGGTATCCCTCAAGATCCTGAAACCCACCACTACACCAACCAGCCTAGAATAGAACAATTTGGGAGGTTGTTGTTCCCCAGTTGGACGATTTGCAATGTAGAGTTGTGAGACCACCTATTCAAGCTGGGAATTTTAAGTTGAAACTGGTTATGATTCAAATACTTAACTTGAATGTGCAGTACGCGGTGTTACCACACAAAGACACTAGAGAGCATCTTCAATCATTCCTTTTAATTTGTGCTTCATTTAGTCAGTAATGTGTTCTTGATGATGCCATACGAATGTAATTGTTTCCATATTCATTGCAGTGTAGAGCTCATACATGGTTTCGTGTACTCTATGTAGGGTCTATTATATCATGGAATGATCTTGCAATGCAATTTTTAGGCTTTAATCCACCGATAATGAACTCATATCTAAGGAATGATATTAGGCCTACTATCAGTTGGATGATAAGACTCTCCATACTACATGGGAAATATATAAGTCATTATTGCGATAATGTCCTAACTATGGCATTAAACAAGAAACTCAAATTGAGATATTCTACAATGGGTTGAGTACAGCCACAAGACATCTTGTCGATGGGTCATCTAATGGACCTTTACTTGATTGTACTTACATCGCTGTTGTTTGTGTGTTGGAGCAACTTGCTCAGAATGATTCTCAATATCCTATTTCAAGAGTTGTTTCATGCAAAGCCGCATTATGAGTGTTCGAGCTTGATGATCTTTCTTTTCTAAATGATCAGATTTCTTCATTCGAGAACAAAAACAAGAATATGGAGGGTACAAGTGAAGTTGCTCCTATCCAGCTAGCTCAACAGGCTACTACTCTTGTATTCTATTGTGAGATTTGTGGCAAGAACTATAGCTATGAAGATTTCCCACAACATGCAAAAAATGCTTGTTATGTCAGCAACATGAGAGGCAATAACATGGGTACTTCTTACAACAAAGCTAATCGACAATCTTGGGGTAGCTCTAATTCTAAGCATAATTCAAGAGTATTCTGCTCTGGGAATAATTCCTTCTAAGGGTATTCTAGTGTGCACCAAGGGAACTTCAGTTATCCGCAACAACAATTTACACCACAAGCTGCATTGCAACCACAACAAAATAGGATGCATCCATAACATCATGATTCACAATCTCAACAATCGCAATATGGTATGTAATCACAATATGGAGCATCATCTTAAACACAGTCTCAGATTAGTCATTATGCTCCATCAACTATATCTAATCCATTTACTCTTTTTGTGGAAATGATGCGCGACCATTTTTCTCGCATAAAGGCTATAATGCAGGGTCACTCTTCATCAATACGTACTTTAGAAGCTTAATTGGGGCAGTTAGCTACTGACAAGAATTCTAGACAACTGAGCACACTTCCTAGCAATACTAAGAGTCTAGTGATCAAGGGTAAGGAACATTGCAAGGCTATTACTCTTCGCAGTTGGCAAACAAACTACTGACTCGACGCAGCCAATTCCCACATCTACTAAAGAACAAGGAGAGTCCTCTAAACTTGATCATACAGTAGTGGATGGAATAAATGATGGCAGGCAGGGTGATGTTCCTTCAGTTATTACCCAGTTTCCATTTATTGTACAATCTAAGTTGTTGCCACAATGCCAAATGTCGACACAACCAACAAATAATTCTTCTCCACCTTTTCTTTATAGATTTAAGAACACCGAGTATGATAATTCTTCGGCACAATTGGCCACTTTAACCAAGATGGTCCAGAACATGCAAAAACCTAACAACACACATGAAGTCAAGAATCCGAAATCCAGCTTCTATGTGGGAATTACAATCGGAACAACAATGTGATGTCCAATACATACAATCCAGCTTGGAAGAAGCACCCGAATTTTTCATGGAGTAATCCCAACAATGCTCTAAATCAAAACAATCAGAATGCACAAGCATCGAGATTCCAGCAGAATATGCCACGGCAACAGTTGCCGCAGCAATAACCGACAACATCTAGTTCTTTGGAAAATTCTCTAAATGCTTTTATGATGAAAACTGAATCTTATATGGCTGAGAATAGTAACTTCATAAAAAGAACTGATGCTTTTATTAACAGGACCGAGATGAGATTGCAAAACCAAGAGGCGGCAATCAAATCATTGGAAAATCAAGTCGGACAATTTGCTCAAAATCTGAATACTAGACCGCAAGGAGGTTTACCTAGCGATATTGAAGTCGCAAGAGGAACTGGCCATGAGCAGTGTAAGGCAATCACCACTAGAAGTGGCCAACAACTTAGAGAGGCTCAAACCCACTCATCAAACAAAACTCCACAAAATGATCAAGACGAACCTAGCGGCAAAGCCTTAGATACTGAACCAGGAATTGCCTCGGCAACCGGCAATAAGCATGCCTCAGCAACCGACGACAAAGACGCCTCGGCAACTTGTGAAAAGCATGCCTCGACAACCCCAATTGATAATGCCTCGGCAACTCCAGTTGTCCTGGCAATGCCGTTAATCAGGTTCCAAACCAATAAAAGGATCGAAGATATCCGACTTCCACCACCATTCCCACAAAGGTTGATGCGACAAAAGCAAGAACACCAATTCAAGAAGTTTCTTGATATCCTAAAGCAAGTCCACATCAACTTGCCATTGGTGGAAGCAATTGAACAAATGCCAAACTATGCCAAGTTTCTTAAAGACATTGTGTCTAAGAGAACAAGGCTAGGAGAGTTTGAAATAGTTGCCGCAACAGAGGGATGCATGGCAATGTTGCACAATCGTATGCCACCTAAGTTGAAGGATCCCAGAAGTTTCACAATACCCTGTTCTATTGGAAATCACTATGTTGGGAAAGCATTATGCGACCTTGGAGCTAGCATAAAATTGATGCCTAAATTGATTTTCCAGAAACTAGGAATCGGGAAGGCAAGACCTACAACAGTTATGCTACAGCTAGCCGACAGATCCTATGTGCATCCAGAGGGAAAAATTGATGACATACTGGTAAAAGTTGATAAATTTATTTTTCCCGCTGACTTTATTGTTTTGGATTGTGAAGCAGATGAGCATGCACCCATAATTCTCAGGAGACCATTCCTAGCAACAAGGAGAACCTTGATAGATGTTGAAAAGGGAAAACTCACAATGAGGGTGAATGACCAGCAAGTTAAACTAAATGTGTTCCAAACACTAAGGCATGCCGATGATCCAGAAGAATGCCAACTTCTTCATGACACGGCAGAGTTTAACTTCGACGAGGAATTTAGTTGCCTCGGCAACTACATTGCCGATCAAGAGGAACCTGAGGAGTATGAAGAACCGGTCGATGAGGAACAACAAGAAGAGGCAAATTGGCTAGTCAATCGACCAGGTACATACTTTGAACCACTGGATTACTCAGGTAAGGAAGGTAAGCTCGAAAAACCCTCTATTGGACAACCACCGATTCTTGAGTTGAAACAATTACCAGAGCAACTAAAATATGCATACTTAGGAACCAATAATACATTGCCTATAATTATTTCTTCTAAGTTACAGCCTGAACAGGAAAAGAAGCTGATCACGATGTGAAGCTACACAAAAAGCAATAGGATGGACAATTGCTGACTTGAAGGCAATTAGCCCGGCAATGTGCATGCACAAGATTTTGTTGGAAGATGATCACAAACCTTCAATTGAGGCCCAGAGGAGACTGAATCATGCCATGAAATGGGTTGTAATGAAAGAAATCATCAAGTGGCTTGACGCCGACATTATATACCCTATCTCTGATAGTACATGGGTAAGTCCGGTACAATGCGTACCGAAAAAGGGAGGTATAACGGTGGTAAGTAATGAAAACAATGAACTCATTCCAACCAGGACTATGACCGGTTGGAGGGTTTGTATGGATTATCGAAAGCTAAACAAAGCCACTAGGAAAGATCACTTCCCATTACCCTTTATTGATCAAATGCTTGACCGTCTTGCAGGTAAACCCTTTTATTGTTTTCTTGATGGTTATTCAGGTTACAATCAAATTGCCATAGCACCAGAAGGTCAAGAAAAGACAACCTTCACATGCCCATATGGTACTTATGCCTTCCGAAGGATGCCGTTCGGACTGTGTAACGCCCCGGCAACCTTCCAAATATGCATGACGGTGCACTTTTCAGACATGGTCGAAGACTTCCTTGAGATCTTTATAGATGATTTTTTTATTTTTGGTAATGACTTTGACAGTTGTCTCGGCAATTTAGAGAGGGTGTTGGCAAGATGTGAAGAAACTTATTTAGTCCTCAATTGGGAGAAATACCATTTTATGGTAGATAAAGGAATAGTGCTCGGCCACAAGATTTCATCCAAGGGAATTGAAGTAGATAAAGCCAAGGTGGACGTGATCGAGAGATTACCCCCACCAAGTTCGGTTAAAGGAATTCGAAGTTTTCTTAGACATGCAGGTTTTTACAGGAGGTTCATTCATAATTTTTCTAAAATCACTAAACCCTTGTGCAATTTGTTTGAACAGGATAAAGCCTTCGATTTTGATGATTTTTGCACCCAAGCATTCGAAACCCTAAAGGAAAAGCTTACCTCAGCACCCATTGTCGTTCCACCAGATTGGACGCTACCTTTTGAGCTCATGTGTGATGCAAGTGATTTCGCGGTAGGAGCAGTCCTAGGCCAACGCACAGGTAAGACCTTCCATGTGATATACTACACTAGTAAAACATCTAATAGTGCTCAAATGAATTACACAACAACGAAGAAAGAGTTATTAGCTGTAGTTTTCACATTTGACAAGTTCCGATCCTATTTGATTGGTACAAAGGTAATTGTTCATACGGACCATTCGGCAATCAAATATCTATTTGCTAAAAAGGATGCCAAACCTCGTTTGATTCGTTGGATATTACTTTTACAAGAATTTGATATTGAAATTAAGGACAAGAAAGGAACATAAAATCAAGTGGCCGATCACTTATCACGTTTAGAATATAATAGGGAAGAGGACACGGATCTAGAGATATGTGATGCATTCCCGGATGAACAAATTTTAGACGCCTCGACAACCATGGACGTGCATACCTCGGCAACCCTCGACGCCTCGAAAACCATGGACGCGCACGCCTCGGCAACTCTCGACGCTGCAGTAGCCCTTGACGCGCACGTCTCGGCAATTTTGGGAGCAGTCGCCACGGTAGCACATGCCTCGGAAATACCCTGGTACGCGGATTTAGTTAATTTCCTTATTTGTGGTATTTTACCTTATGGAATTACTTACCAAGGGAAGAAGCGGTTCCGCCATGATGCTAAGCATTACTTTTGGGACGAGCCTCTTTTGTTTAAACAATGTGCAGATCAGGTTATACGCCGATGTGTCCCTGAAGAAGGGCAACAAAATGTACTCCGGCAATGCCATTCTTCACCCTATAGAGGACATTTTGGAGGAACTCGTACCACGGCCAAAGTTTTGCAATCCGGTTTGTATTGGCCAACATTGTACAAAGATGCCCAAGACTTTTACAAGCAATGTGATCGTTGCCAGAGAACGTGCAATATCTCTAGACGACATGAGATGCCGCTCCAGAACATCATCGAGGTGGAATTGTTTGATGTATGGGGGATCGATTTTATAGGACCTTTCCCATCTTTATTCGGCAACCTCTACATCTTACTTGTCGTCGACTACGTGTCTAAATGGGTGGAGGCAGCTGCAGTTCCCAACAACGATTCCAAGACCGTGCAACGATTCTTGCAAAAAAACATATTTACACGGTTTGGGATGCCGAGAGCAATTATCAGTGACGAAGGCAAGCATTTTGACAACAGACTAATTGCCAAGATGTTGCAACGCTTCGGCATATCACACAAGATTGTCACGGCATATCACTCACAAACCAACGGGCAAGCAGAAATTTCCAACCGGGAATTGAAGGGTATACTCGAGAAAGTTGTAAATCCCTTTAGGAAGGATTGGTCATTAAGACTAGATGACGCACTTCGGGCATATCGCACTGCATTCAAAATACCCTTAGGTATGTCCCCCTTCCAACTTGTCTATGGCAAAACATGCCATCTACCGGTGGAAATCGAACACAAGGCATACTGGGCAATCAAGACCGTGAATATGGATTGGGAAAGTGCCTATAACAATGCACGAATCTACAAGGAGAAAACAAAGCACTGGCATGACAAGAAACTATTGCCGCGGCAATTCATGCCAGGGCAACTAGTTCTCTTATTCAATTCTCGGCTAATACTTTTCCCGGGAAAGCTGAAATCAAGATGGTCGGGACCATTCGAAGTTGTCATACCATTCTCCCATGGTGCCGTGATAATCAAGTCCATATCTGACAACCATGAATTCAAAGTTAATGGACAAAGATTGAAGCACTACAATGGTGCCCATGTGGAACGTAACAAGGAAGTGGTCAACTTAGGAGATGCATGAGCATGCTCTCCCTTTTGATATTTTTATTTTTATTTTTATTTATTTATTTCTATTTTTATTTTTGATTAATTATTTATTTTATTTTTTTTTGAATTTTTATTTTTTTATATATTTCTGATTATTATTAATTTTCTTTAGGATAGATTTTTTTTAAAGTTTAAGAATCGTATTACACATCTTTATTTATTTTCTTTATTAGTTTATCTTTAATTTTAATCCTTATTTGATTTGTCTTTGAATTGTAGGAAAAAAGTTCAAGATAAAGAGGAATTTTAATCCAAGTAGGAAAACATCTTCAACAAGGAAACTAATGGGTTGAATCTAAGGCTTATATAAAGCCTCCAATTTACCCTAATCACAACCCCTTTGCCGTCACCCTCTCCCTAAACCAAACCCTTTTTCGTTTTCCTCTAATCCCACCCACCTTTCTTTTCTATAAAACCCATCACCCTTAACCTATTCCTACTTTCTATCTTGCAACTTTTTAGTTTCTTTTCTTTTCTTTTCTTTATTTTTACAAAACTCACAACCAAGATCATCCATGGCATCCAAGATTAAAATTTTAGTTTATCCAAGTTCCTCCAAAGAACCAAGATACAAGAAGTTTGCTACACCGGTGGTTCAAGAAAGATTTCACTCCAAGTTTGAAAGCCGAAAGATTCATGAAGAACAAGGCTTTGAATACTCCAACTCTCATCAAGATTTCGGCCTTGAACCATTCATCTTCGAGAGGATTGCACATCAAAAGTGGCAAATCTTTTGCCAACAACCGGAACCGGGTAACATCTCATGGGTAAAAGAATTCTATGCTCACTCACCTAACCCGGATAATCCTTATGTTTTTGTTCGTGACAAGGCCATACTCATAAGTCCCGGAAACGTCAACACCTTTTACGGGCTTTACATTGAGAAGGACGAGCATCAAGCCTTCGTTGATCAAATCACTCCCAAGCAACTCGACAAGGTGCTTCAAGAACTCACTCAACCGGGAACTCATTGGAACAATGGTAAATACAAGGGCACGGTAAATCGCCTTCGGCTTAAACCCGAGGCAAAACTATGGAATAAGTTTGTTAAAACTTCTTTAATGCCCACCACACACAATACTACCGTTGATATACCACGTCTTTTGCTCATACATTCTATTTTGCATAATCGCATCATTAACATTGGAAAAATTATTTGTGATGAGATTTTTGTATGTAGCTCAAAAGATAATGGTTCTCTTTTCTTCCCTTGCTTAATTTCTAATCTTTGCAAGGAGATGCATGTCCCAAGTGAGTCCACCAATGAAAAGGCCCTACCCAAGTCCGGTTGGAATCAAGCACTAATTCGAAAGCTAATGGGAGAGGCACGGGAAATTCTTCAAGGCCTCCAATTGCCACGACAACTCCTGCCGCCCCGGTAATCCATAATGCCCAAGAACCTAACACCCGGGCAACTCGGCCATCAACCCCGGGACACTTTGAAGCACTCTTGCAACCATTGGTGAGCCACCTAAGGCAAATTGAAGACCGACAACTAATGTTCATGCGGTACATGAAGGAGCACAACAATGCCATCACCCAAGTCATCCTAGAAAAGTACCCGGACAGTCGCGTGCCGTTCCTGATCTTTCCTGCCGAAATCCTTGCCCCGGCAACCAATGAAGCAGTCGCCACGGTAACCGCAACAGATGACGCCGCGGCAACCTACATCGTGCCTGCACAAGCTGATGCCACGGCAACCAACCCTGAAGATGCCACGGCAACCAAAGCTAAAGACATCCAGGCAACCACTGCAAAAGCCAAAGGTAAAGCACCTATGCCCGAATCAACTCCTACGGAATCATTTTCTGATTTTTTAGATTCGGACGAGTCCTCCATTGCACCAACAAAGACCGCACCAATTGAATCTTCCAAGCGAAAAGCCAATGACATGGATGAAGAGGACGATGAGGACAACCCCGTACGAGGATCGATTCCACCACCGGCAATAAGAAAACAACCATCGCGTTCAAGCAAGAGAATCAAGACACCGACCAAAAGGAAACTAATCATCTACGATGACGAACTCTCAGAGTAAGTCCTCGTATGCATTTTATTTTTCGTTATTTTTTCCCTTTAATGCATGCATTGAGGACAATGCCTCACTCGAGTTTGGGGGGGATTGTTATTAGTAGTTACCATGTTTAGTTACATTCTTCTTAAATATTACATTTAGGATACATAAATTGCTTGCCATGCCTTTAATTGAAACAAGAATTGCTTAGATTTGATGAATATCCGATGATGACTTTGCCAATGCACTTAATTGATAGAATTTTTATTCTAGGATAACCATGGAAAAACTTAGAATTTTACTATGATGCTAATTTTGATGAAACACTGTTGTGGTTTGATTGATTTAAGGAATTCTAGTGAACTTAGGTTGATAATTAACAAATTGGGGGATTAGAATAAAAATTGGATGAATGCTAGAGGTGCCCGAAATTGACTCTAGCATGTGCTAAAAAAAATTGATCACTAGAGGTGCCCGAAGCTGGCTCTAGTACGTGCTAAAAAAAATTTGATAGAATTTTTTCTAGAGGTGCCCGAAACCTGCTCTAATCGAATAAATTAACTTAAGAAAACTAAAAACAAAACACTGGAGGTGCTCAAAACTGGCTCTAGTTAAAACATGTTAAAAAGAACCCAATAAAGTAATTTGATTCTGAAAAATCAACTTGCACACAACTCCTCACACACTCACAAGCATTATAGTTTTATTCCGAGTAACTCCTAAGTTTTTCGAAAAATAAAAAGCCAATCATACTTTGTGCCCCGGTTCAGAGAATTGAAATCAAGTTCAAAGCTAAGTTTGTGAAAATTGAAGTCTTGGCAGGTAATTATGAGCTTGCATTGCTTGAGGACAAGCAATAGTTCAAGTTTGGGGGTGTGATAAGTGTTCAAAAGTACTATTTTTCTTACCCTTTTTACTCATATTATTGTTAGACTTAGGCTCATATTAGTTGTATAATTAGCCATTCTTGCATTAATCCATGTTTCCTTCCATCATTGAGCTTGATTACATAACTTGGTAGTTTTTGTGGGAAAAGATGCTGCTTTGGTGTGTTTTGTGTGTATGTGCAGGATCACTTGCCAAAGCAAGGCTAGAGCTAGTTGCCATGGCAATACATGAAGGAGATGCCGAGCTAGTTGCCAGGGCAATGCATGAAGGAGACGCCGAGCCAGTTTCCAGGGCAATTGTCGACAAGAGCAAAGGTGATATGGTAGTCGAAATTGATGGCTAGACAAGCCCAAGATGACGTGGAGCAAAGCCCAATCCCAAAGGAATTTGATTTCAATGAAGAGATTAAAGAAGAATTAAATTCCAAGAAGATAGGAGAAGTTCTAGTAGGAATATAATTATAATAAAGAATTATATTCTATAAAGATAATTTAATTCCAACTTAACTTCTTCCTCAAAGAAGGACTTTGGCCTAGCCCTATAAATAAGAGGGAGATTTCGACAATCGATAGAGAGAGAAAGAGAGGGGAATTTTGACAACTCCAAGGAGGGCAAGAGGAGAGAATTTTCGACAAGCATCTAGGGCAAGGAGGATTTCGACAAGCCTCATTCTTCATCTTTTCTTTCTTGTTCGATTGGGTTCATGCTAGGGATTATTTATCTTGTGTTTCTTTGGAACCTAGCCATGAACTAAATCTATTTGGCTATGGTTATTGTGTTTTGTGGTTGTGAGAAACTATTGGTTTTTGTTTAGGTAATAAGAGTTTGCACTTTTCTATTCAAGGTTTATTCATTCTTGGTTCTTATTCTTGTTTGCGAGTGAATTGGGAGAGGATCTCGTGATTTCATCTATTTATCTAATATCGGGAGAGTTAGATTCAAGAAACGAATGAATATGATCTTTATTCAATCTATTGATGGTGAAGATTAATCCGGCTTAGGAATAAGTCAAGGATTTCAACGGCTAAGAGGAGCGCAAGATTGGTTGTTGTTCACCCTTGATTCACGCAGGGATGTATTATCAAGGCATGCACAAGTAGCTAGAGTTTTGACTTAGGGATAAGAAGAAACCATTGAAGAACGCTCTGCCGAACCTTGAAGGTTGCTGCCCAGACGCACAAGTAGTTGCCCAACTAGTCACCCAGGCAACCATCGATTAGTTGCCAAGGCAACCCCATTGTGCAAGTTGCCACGGCAACTGAGTTGCCCGTGCACTCTTTTACCAAGACGATCCAATCGGCTATCACACCTCAACTCACGATAACCTGGCCTATCTCTCTTATTTGATCTCATTCATTATTTTACTTTATTGCTTTCTAGATTAGTTATTAGTTAAAACTCCTATAATCCTCTATTTGTGTTTTTACTTTTTACAGTGCAAGAGACTAGATTCTTGAAGTGGCACCAATTCCTGTGGAGATGATATCTTTTATACTATAACTTGCAACGTGTATACTTGCACAATTGCACAACACTTATTACGCGCAACATTTCAAAGGTGCATGATGGCAATATTTCAGATATGATTGATGATTCCCTTGAAATCTTTATGGATGATTTTTTGGTGTATGAGAATAACTTCGACCATTGCATCAACAACCTGAAGAATGTATTGCAGCAATATGAAGACACTAATTTGGTTCTAAATTGGGAGAAATGTCATTTTATGGTAACAGAGGGGATTGTGTTAGGCCATCGAATATCTAAAGCTAGAATTAAAGTTGATAAAGCCAAAGTGGATGTAATTGAAAAATTAGCGCCACAGATAAATGTGAAGGGCATTCAAAGTTTTTTGGGACATGCTGGATTTTATAGAATATTCATTTAAGATTTTTCGAAGATCACAAAACCTCTAAGCTTATTATTCGAGCAAAGTAGAAAATTTGTCTTTGATGATGCATGACTAGATACATTCAATAAAATTAAAAAGCAGCTTGTGAACACACTTATCGTCATTGCACCCAACTAGGAGCAACTGTTTGAACTAATATGTAACACCAGTGATTTCAACGTGGGAGCAGTTTGAGGAAAAAGAAGAGACAATGTACTTCATGTGATCTATTATACTAGTAAGACTCTAACTGAACCTCAAATCAATTACACTACTACTGAGAAAAAGTTATTAGCATTTATTTTTGCTTTGGATAAGTTTCATTCTTATCTTGTGGGTGAAAAAATTATATTTTTTTACTAATCATTCTAATTTGAGATACCTTTTTGCAAAAAAATGATGCAAAACCAAGATTGATCCATTAGATTTTATTGCTGTAAGAGTTTGATATTGAGATAAAAGACCGCAAAGGGTCAAAAAAATCAAGTTATCGATCACCTTCCAAGGTTGGAAGCAGGAAGCGAAGATGGAAATAAGTTGCAAATTGTCGACGCATTCCTTGATGAAAAGCTTTTCGTTCTGAATGCAACACCATGGTATGCTGATTTTGTAAGCTACTTGGTGTGTGGAAAGTCTCCTTTGGGTGTAACTGGGAACAATAAGGCAAGATTTCTTAGAGATGCGACGAAATATCATTAGAATGAACCTTATTTGTTCAATGTTTGTGATGATAATATAATTTAACATTGTGTCCTTGAGGAAGAAATGACATCGATATTACAGCATTGTCCCAATGCTCCTTATGGAGGGCATTTTGTTGGCATGAGAACGACTGCAAAAGTCCTTTAATTTGGATTTTACTGGCTATCATTATTCAAAGATGCTCATGAGTTTGCCCAATGCTATGACCGTTATTAGTGCATGGGATCAATATCTAGGAGAAATGGGATGCCACAGTAGCCAATAATGTAAATCAAGCTATTCGATGTTGGGGATTGGATTTCATGGGTCCTTTTTTGAATATTTTAGCAATCTATATATTTTAGTTGCTGTGGATTATGCTTCAAAGTGGATAGAATTTGTGGCAGTGCCCAAGGATGGTGCAAAAATAGTTTTAAAGTTCTTTAACAAGCCTATACTCACCCGTTTTGGAACACCAAGAGCATTGATCAATGACCAGGGAAAGCATTTTCACTGCATCCAGGTGGCTGCTGCGTTGAAACATTATGGAGTAAATCATAGATTGGCTACAACGTATCATCCCCAGTCTAATGGACAAGTCAAGATTTCAAAACGGCTATGTTTATATAACATGATATATATGCCAATGCATCAACTTTCACATTGCATTAGTAATGATTTACTACATGCTAATGTCATAAGACTTTCATGCTTGTTCATTTTTCATAATATGTCATCTATGCATCAATGCATGAATATATATATATATACCATGATACAAGCTAATGAATATGCTTGTTCAATTCCTTTAACACCATATCAATACTTACCATTAATGTTAAGCTTTCAAGCTTAACTTACTTACCATTTTCATGCATTTTAACATAAGTAACATCACATGTACTAACATATATCAAAGTACTAAGTTTAATTCTTACCAATACGGTTGCCATTTGTATCAACAAGCTCTCAATCTCACCATCTTGTTTTTCAATTTATTTAGCCCAAAGTATTGAAATAAGAGAATCTAAGTACATGAGTCATCCCCGTATACCCAACCTTCCTTGAGTATACATATACCCAACCTTCCTTGAGTATATATGAATTTTGCACCGAAGTGATTTAATATGTACCGAAGTATTTTCGTATACCCAACCTTCCTTAAGTATACATATACCCAACCTTCCTTGAGTATCTATGAATATTGCACCGTAGTGCTTAGAATATTTATACAGCTATTTATAACTCTATGTCTAGCCAACTATACCTTTGAATCTCTATATCATAATTGGGCTTTATATCATCAAATATTTCATCCATGGCAATGCATATCAATATATATCGACATTGGGCAGTTCATACTCGAAATAACATTTCAAACTTACCTATGTAAGTAACCAAATGATCAATGCATTTTATATTCCAAATCTTGACATATTTATATTATGTCAATCATATGCTCAATGACATAAATATAATGACAATGAACATTTAGGTAGGCTCATCGCAAGCCATCCCAATAATGTATAAAATATCAATGTATTATGATATGTATGCAATTTCACTCACCTTGGCCACTTAACGCAATGCCTCACTAAGGCTAGTTCGATCCTTTCTTTCATAGAACTTCGAACCTTCTTTGATTCAGACTTGACTTCATTAATCACATGAATACAATAAAATATTTATTAGATTCAAATCTAACAATACCTTGAACATGTTGTCTAATATAATCATTCAAATATAAAATTTCCAAATATTTTTCTTTCTTCCTTGTACTGTTCAAAAACTCATTATAGTCCTTAGTGACCAATTTGAACTTCCATTAATTCATCTGAGCTTGCTGACTAACATTTAAATGCAAAATGTTTCAAATTCCATTTTCTGACAGCTTGCGCTACCTTCAAAAATTTATTTCTATAAAATAATCTACAACTTGGAATTTGATTATGTTTATTCTGAAAAAAGCTAGATTCGATAAGTTTTTTAACCATATAATTTAATAGCCCAAATTCAAGTTGTACGATTTATGACGAATTTTCAAATTCAATTATAGTGCTGAATTTAAGAGCAGACTGGTACTCTGTTTTCTGACCTCTCATCACTTAAAAATTCATATATTTTGATATACAAATCAAAATTAGTCATCGTTTGTTTTAAAAGAAACTAGACTGAACAAAGAATACAATGATATAAGGATAACTTTCTAATTATTTTTGTAGAATTTACGGTGAAATTCCAAACTCACTGTCAATGACTAAAATTCTAGGCAGATTCATAATTCACATCTTTAACATCCTTTAACTATTACAATACCTCAAATTAACTTTAAATTACATAATCAAGCATAAAGGACATCATTCAAGCTATTTCCTTCTCTACAATAATTTTTACAATATTTTCCCCTCAATTTTTCTATATAACCGAATGATCCCTATACCACATACCATAGGATTTTCATCACTTTAAGCATTGAAACAACATCACAACAATATTTCCAACATCATTGATCCTTAAAACATAAAATTTCAACATGTTCATCAATCCCTGATCACCATCTTCAACTTAGAAGCAAGAAAGCCATGTGAAAATTATATCAAATGGAAGAATTTAAAGGAGAACAATTTTGCATCTAATGAACTAACCTTGAATCCAACTCTAAATGCTTGAAATCAAGCTTGAAAATTTCTTTTCTTCTCCCTAAATATCCCACGGCAACAAGTGGTACAAAGACCAAATTTTCTTTCTTTATTTTGCTTTTATTTTATGCCAAATGTCGTATTTTTCACTTATTTAACTTAAAATATCTCTTAAATAGCAAAATGACCATTTTACCCTCTTGATCCAAGGTTACAAAGCTTGACACTTGTCAAATTATTCATCCAATGGTAAAAAATAAACCAAGAAGTTATTAGTTACCAACTTTTCCCTTATAATTTTTCAAAATTACGATCTTGCCATTTTCATCCAATGGCTCATATTTAATATGGAAAATAAACTTAAATCCAAGAGTTCATATTCTTCCAACACAAATAAAATATCTTAGACATGTAAAATGACAATTAACCTTGCCTTATCATCCTTCAAAATATCCTGGATATTTGATTCGATCTGATTATCTGAATATTTTTCTAAACTTTATTGCCATTAATACAAACTCCGTACGAAAAATCCGAATGACAAGGAAACTTCATTCTTGGGGGTAAACTATTCATTTACGGGGTTAAAATACAAAAATTTTGAAAATTACACTTTGGTTCCTGAACTTTTCCAAAGTTATACTTTAGCCACAATACTTTCAAAATTTACATTTTGGTCACTAGCCAAAAATTGAGATATTACACGATTTTAAGTTAGTATTGCTTCCGTCAATGGAAATACCCTAAGTTAATTACTTTTAACACCTATATGTCTATAGTGAGTTTTGCAACAATTAACTTGGTGAAAAATTCAATCTTTACTCCTAAGGGTTATATTCACTTCAGATGTAAGTTGATCTACTTGAATATCTTCTGTCGAAGTATCTCTCCTTACTATTTGACAATTAATCCTTATCTCCCAAGTCTATTACGATATTAGGGGATAACAAGCATTCAACACCAACTGTCGTTGGCATAAAATATGGTAACAATGAGCGTATGCAAAATAAATAATAAAGCAAAAGCATTCTATTATTAAAACCTAAAAAAAATTAAGCGTTCATAGCAAACACCCATAGCCAACTTAAAGGATTAGTTTATTGTTGTGGAAACCACCAACACATCATCGTTTTAATCATCCTTACAAAACTAGAAATATTATCAAGAGAAATAAAACTAAAGAAAGAGACCTTTCGATGCAGCCCTTTAATAGATCTAGAGCTCTCGACAAAACTGTAACACCCTCTACCCGATCCGAAAGAAAACCAGGATCGAAGATGTCATCAGAAAAAAACACAGAAATTGAAAGTAGAAATCACATGATCAAAATGTAAAACTCTCATTAGTTTAAGAGGCTTACAATTTTTTTTCTTATAGTGAGAAAAATCATTGTTCATATAACTCAATTATAACTTGCCAAACGTTTTACTTTCTATAATCTACCAATTAGGTCATTTGAACTAGTATGAAAGCATTTTCATATATCAAGCATAGATGAAATGCATATTATCTATTTTATTGGACTCTATCGAAACATGCCTCGAACATTAAAGCAAGATCATATCAACTAGAAACTCAATTTCTTTTAATACCATTACGGTATGATCCATTAGGGGTCCTATCTTATTTGTTAAACTATCCCTTTTTTATATGTCCCATGCATTTCAAGCCTAGCTCAAAAGGTATCATTGTTAGTTCATTTTTATACAAGATTTGAGACAAGGGTAAGAAGAGTTCGAGTGGAATTATTAACCATATAATTTGGCCAACCTCAAAATCATAATAATTAAAGGTTATATATAATCTATAATTTAAGTCATTTTATTCAAACATATATTATCAATGTTGTATTCTTTTAAGTTCTATACACTAAAATCAAAGTCTCGAGCTAAAACACCATTTATCAAACATTTTTATGCCTCTAATAATTACATGACATATAATTACATACACATCCTATGTGAAATTACTAACCTAGAAAATTAACACGCCATACAAATAACAATCATATTACATCCATAGTCAAATGTTTTACAAGGATTGATTTAAAACTAAGAAGCCTCTCTTCGAACACTAAAGGTATCATAAAGACAAGGTATATATATATATTCCTTCAAACGTTAATCACAAATTTTAATCTTAACTTCAAGGTACTCTATAAGGTCTAGGATTTTAATCAAGTTTTAAACATTCAAGTTATCTATATTTTATCTAGCAACCACTCAAACATCATATCTAACATAAATTGGTCAACAAGAAGACATTTGAATACTTCTCTAACATATCTTAACTAACAAGCAACTATTCGATTATCATATTAAATAAAGCTTAGCCAACAAGCAATCAAAAAGCATAACAGGCCATTCATATAAGGATGGTTATTAAGAAACTTATACATATATGAAATCGAAAGGTTATCTAAGTGCACTATGCATAAATAACATCTATGTGCCACCAACTAGGAGTTATTTAAAGGAAATACATAAACAATACACATAAATGTTTGAGAGTGACTTGTAACCTCAGATCACGATCGAAACACAGAGCTTCTTAAATCCTATAAATGCATGATAATCCATATATTAGGCTTATATAGCCTAAGTGAGGTAGTGACATTAACATAACAAAGCAAAATGCCAAAGATGTTGAGTGAAAATTCAAAGATTACAAGCACAAGTTAGTAATTGTTACTTATGTTTTAATCTTAACTTAAACAAGGCTTTGTTTATTGGAAGCTTTGTCAGAGTTCGTATTATTTCAAATGTTAATCAAATATGTTTCAAAGTTTTTAATTGATTTCTTTCAAATTTCTTATCGAACTTATCAGAGTTCGTATTTTATCTTACTGGAGTCTTATCAAAGCTTATTGAAGTTCTTATCAAAGCTTATTGGGGATCATAACAGAGTTTATTTGAGTTCATGACATTGCTTATCAGAGTTTCTTATCAAAGCTTAGTATCTGAGTTCATATCTTTTAAAACATTTGCCTTGGATCACATTTGGACATAGGTAGCATTGTTCCATGTTTGACCGTACTGGTCCGTGTTACACATAGCTCAAAGCACACATCAATGGCTAGTGTAAGAACGCAACAAACCTAACTTCTCATCTATCCAACCAACTATCGCCAATCTCCTTACATATCCCCTATTACATCCTATTGTAACCAATATATCACATATATAGGGTTGTCACCCTTGAGCCATAGCTCATGGACCATAGTCCCGAAATATATACCTTTTCACCATGCCAAAGTGTCCAAAGACTTCCATTGTTTAGGCAACTTAAATATTTTATGCATTGAAGTTAGGAGGTGTATCTTATCACACAAGTGAACTTGTTTCTTTTCTTAGTATCTTATAACACGAGATAAGCTTTTAGCTCCTTAGAGCTTTAGAATTCATGAACTTATAACATTGGAATTGAATTCTTTTACTAGAATCTTATGGCATTGTAAGTCAGAAGTGTAATAACCTTAAAACCGGGCTAGGAATTTTACAAGTGATCACATGCTTGGTAATGCTATCTTAAAATTTCTAAAGATTCGATTAGAGTTAATTGAATAAGTTAGTCTGTGATATTTCAAACTTTAGCATAGAAATATGCTATAATGAACCACTAGTTAATTGCTATAGAATTTTCATTCATTATTCTAATTAAGTGAATTGGGACTAAATGGGAATAAAAGAGAAATGGATGGCCATTTACATCAAGGATTAATCGGGCAAAAAAAATAAAATGTAGGAGATTGCATGTTAAATTAGAAAGACTATGGGGTCTTGCACACATGTCATTCTAGAGGGCAATGACATGTATGAATAAGCTAAGTGAGGGATAAGGCAGCCATTATCTCTATCTTCCTCCATGTGCACCGAATTGCCTAGTTAGAGAGGGAGAGTTTCCAAAAGCTTCATTCGATTCACTTAGTTGAACCCTCTTCGAGTGATTTTTTTATGAGGTAAGGGTTCATCACATTTCTTTTAATCTAGGATAACCATGCTGATTTTTCTTTAAGTTGTTATAAAGCTAGGATTTTCCTATAGATTCTTTATAACCATGTTCGGTTGAATTTTTAGAGGATAGCAATTTCTTTTGTGTATTATTTTTCTGGAATCCTTCGAATAATACATGTTAAGCTCTATGTTGATTGTGAAATTTTGGTGAAATTAGAAGAGATGAGTTGCTGATTTTAGAACCCTATAAACTTGTAAGGATAAATAAGTATTCGATTAGATCTTGATCAAGATGAACAAATGAAATTGAACATGAGTTTGGTCAATCCTTGCTAGCATTCAATTAGGGACAGTTTTGAGGAAATGAAGTGTTGGGGTTTGTTGTAATATATTAAGAAGGATTGAATTGTGAATTTGAATTTTAGATTGATTGATATATGTTCTCTAGTGAAACGATGAATTTGAAGCATGATTCATGTACAATTTGAAATTGGAATAAACTATGTTATTGCTATTCTCTTCGGTTAATTGAAGCATATTAGGGGTTGCTGGAAATTTGTTATAGTTTGAATGCCAATATGTATATATGTGTAGACATGCTTAATTATAGATGCCGCCCTGTTTTGATCACATTGCTAGGGAAGATTGTGTAAACATGATTAATTTTATAAAATGCTCTATTTTGATCACATTGGTAATAGAATGAAACTGACCTAGACATGTAAGCACATGTATATAAGTTGAATTAACATGTTAGAGGTGTCATCTAAGTGATTAAAGAGGCTAGAAACTTAAGCTAAAGTAATCTGCCCAGAATACCTTGTTCTGGGCGGTAACTTTGAAAAATTACCCTAAATTGTGTAAATGGAATTTAAGGCTGAAAATTTAATTGATAGTACCTTAACATGTCTAAATTCTTTAGGAGAAAATATAATTGAATTCAGGATTGTAGAAAGGATTGTAGAAATGAAACACTAGGTACAGTGCAACCTGTCTAGTGTTGTAATTACCCTGTCTTTAAGTAAAAAACTGTATTAATTGGTAAATAATTAAAAAGCAAGGCCTATATGGTTAGAAATACAATTAAGTTAGCTTTCCAACGGTGTAAACAAATTCAAATTCCGATGTACGGAATGAAATGTATGCATGTTTAAGTAAACAGTGCACATGCTGCTAGGCAGCAGCAGCCTTGATGTCTTGGAATGAATGATAAATGAATTAATTTTATTGTTGCCTTGTTTTGAATAAATGAATGAACTTTGTATTGATCTTGATTTACTTGTATAAAATGTTAGCGCAAAAAGAGAACTTCGGAGAAGGGTCTAAGGAGGCGAAAGCTAGAAACAAAGGAGTTTGGATCCAAGACTAGCTAAGCTTGGAGTATTGTGAGTATAGTTTACAAATAGGGTTAGGACTTAGGTCCTAACCAAATATGCATGACTATTTTCTTGCTATGAATATGCCATGATAATGAACCTAATTTAACTTGAATATAAATATTAAGGGAAGTATGAAATATGATAAATATATGAAACTTGTCTACATGAATGCTACTTGAATGCCTTGGGTGTAGATTATCGAATGCCACTTGAATGTACTGTCTTGAACATGAAATGCACTGCTTGAAACATGAAACGTACTGCCTTAAACATGAATGGTTTGCCTTAACCATGAAACACATGAAATGTGAAATGAAATTTAAGAGCAAAGGCTCAATTGGCCTAAGGGCTAAAGCATAATATTGCTATACTTGCTTGAAATGATTATTGACTACATGATCTTGAACTTGTGTAAGCTTGATAATTCTTGAATAAATAAAGTGTAATCAAACAACCTTGGTTGCTAGCTGAATAGGTAGAAGGGCATGGCTTAGAGTCTAATGCTCATTGTGTAGGGTGTACTACGGTCCAGGGCTAAGGCCCCTAATTGGCGACAGACGGAGGGTACGTTTGTGTGGTCTTTGGCGACAGTAGGAGGGTTGACCAGTACTACGGTACATCTTGCGTACTACGGTACATCTTGTGGCGATAGTTGGTTGGAGACTTGATTACCTAATCAAACTAAGAATCAAGGATTGTGTTAAAGATATTAAATGAACTAACACCACCATGAATATTTGAATTACTTGACATGTATTTTTGAAAAGACAAACTATAAACCAAGGATTGTTTTAAAAGAATATAAATGAGCTAATAAGTATGAATTGATTAATTACTTGTCTTGAAAACATGCTACTTGAATTACTTGTCTTGAAATCTTGCTACTTGAATTGCTTGTATTGAAATCTTGCTACTTGAATTGCTTGTCTTGAAATCTTGCTACTTGAATTGCTTGTCTTGAAATTTTGCTACTTGAATTACTTGTCTTGAAATCTTGCTACTTGAATTACTTGTCTTGAGACCTTGCTACTTGAATTGCTTGTCTTGAAATCTTGCTACTTGAATTACTTGTCTTGAAAAACTTGCTACTTGAATTATTTGATATGTGACCATGAATAGTCAGATTTCTTGAAACGGACAAAGTATGAATTGTGATTTATTGTCTTTTGCATCTTGTGCTATTTGATGGCCTTGAAATCCATAGTTAGGATCATTCTTGATTAATTAACACTTAACTCGATATAACAATTGGATAGAACTAGATACTACCTCACTAAGTACATTCTTGTACTTATCACTCTCGTTTTCATCCTTCCCAACCATAGGTTAAAGGATTCGATCGTAGCTTGATCCTGAAGCCTGAATTCTTGAGCTGAAAGAAGACACAAGCATAGCTAAAGTATGGACATACTTGTTTTGTACTCCCCTAGTTGGTGGCACTTAGTGGTATATAATGTCTAGTGCATGCATTTTAAACACTTGAAATTGTATATGTATATATGTCTTGAATGGGCCTACTATTTTGTGAACTTGGTTACTAATATGAATTAAGTAATGAACTAGAATTTCATGTATTGTAAGTATTTGCTGTGGTTATGTTTATAATGAATGTTCAAAGTGATCATCTAGACTTGTACTATTCAAATGCCTTGTGAGATGATATAGTCACTTGAATAAGCATAACATGTTGAATATGTATTTTTATAAGTTGAATGGTAAATGTCGAATGGTAAGAATGGCATAAGCTTGCTTGGAATCAAGGTACGTTCAAATGATCATGTTTAGTAAGCTATGTAAGTAATGTTACATGAATCAAGTTAATGAACAATGAAATAAAAATTGAAACTTGTTTGCTTATACGTCTTGAATGTGATGCTTGAATGACAATGTAAAGTGAAATTTCGGTAACCTATAATGTATGTAAATAAGATTGCTTATATGATAAGTAATAATTGTTTTGGTTACTTGCTAGTTAAGTAACTCATCTAATAGGGATGAGTTAGCATATTCTTGCTTGTTCATGCTTGTAATGTACGTTAGTAACGCTCCTGAGCCGGTTTGCTGCCAACTTGGGTACAGGGTATTACATTTGTTTGGTAATTAGAGCTTTTTAGTCAGTTCTAGGACTAAACCGGGCTCTCTTGCATCATATAGGATACTCGTGCCACCTAGGAGACTTGTATTGTATAGCTTGTGTCTTTGCTTAACTAAACCGAGCTCTTAATTGTTCTATTTAAATGTAGAATGTCTGAAACACAGCTTGGCCGAGATAATGAAAGTAGGCTCCTCAAATAAAGGAGATAGTGTGAGGATGGAACAGAATCCTCCACAACAACAAGCTGAACCTAGAGCGCAAGCTCAACCTTGATTGTAAAATTAAACTTAAAGCCTGAAATTGTAAAACAAAGCCTTGTAGTTTCGAACCCAATAGGGGGAATTACAAAAATAAGCCTTATCTGTAGAAATTGTCCCCTATTCATTCTAAATGTACCCTTTCTTGTTAATCTATACATACTACCAACTTGTGAGTTCGATCTAGTACTGGGACTAGATTGTTAAGCAAGCATGAAGCCTTGGTAGATTGTCTAAATATGAGACTTTAACCCCGAAGTTTAGGAAAGGAATCAATTCTTCTAATTGACAAGAAACCAACCTCAATCTTCGCTACTATGGTCTTACAAGATGAACTTGAATTCGGTTTACCTAGTGTGCCTATTGCATCTGAATATCTCGATGTTTTTCCCAAGGAACTCCCTGGTCTTCCTCCAACCAGAGAAGTAGAGTTTGGGATCGATGTCCAACCTGGAACAACTCTGGTGTCCATCACACGTTATCGAATGACACTTGTTGAGTTGAAAGAACTCAAGAAGCAACTCCAAGAGCTACAAGACAAGGGTTTCATTAGGCCTAGCTCGTCTCCCTGGGGTCTCCAGTCTTGTTTGTGAAGAAGAAAGACGGGACTATGAGACTCTGTATTGACTACAGCCAATTGAACAAGCTTACTATCAAGAATCGATATCCTCTCCCAAGGATTGAAGATATTTTCGATCAACTCAAAGATGCTGCAGTATTCTCAAAGATCAATCTACGATCGGGATACTACCAAATGAGGGTAAAAGAAGGAGATGTACCCAAGACATCCTTTTCGTACTCAATATGGCCATTTTGAATTCCTTGTAATGCCATTCAGATTAACAAATGCTCGGCTGCATTCATGGATCTCATGAACCGTGTATTCAAGCCCTACCTTGACAAGTTCATGGTCGTTTTATTGATGACATTTTGGTGTATTCTCGGAATAAGGAAGAACATTCGAACACCTTGAATTGTATTGCAAACCCTCCAAGAATGTCAATTGTTTACAAAGTTCTCTAAATGCGAATTTTGGCTATCGAAAGTGTCGTTCCTTGGCCATGTCATTTCGGTAGAAGGGATTAAAGTAGCTCAAGAAAGATTCCATCTATCTTGGATTGAGACCTCCAAGGAATGTTGGTGAGGTCAGAAGCTTTCTCAGTTTAGCTGGGTATTATCGACGTTTTGTCAAAGGATTCTCATCCATTGCTGCAAGTTTGACTAAACTAACACGCAAAGATACACCCTTTGTTTGGTCGGAGAACCAACAATGAGGCTTCGATCAACTTAAACAAGCCCTGACTCATGCTCCAGTTCTCATCCAACTAGTATCAGGCAAGGAGTATACTATTTACAGGCAAGGAGTATCTATGCTGATGCCCTTAGTCGTAGACCATACTCGGGTAAACCCTTAAATCTAAATCCTAGAATAATTCATCAAAGGAACATTTCGAATTAGATCTTTCTTGACTTGCAAGTAACCATTCGAATTAGACTTTTCTTAACTTGCAAGTAACTATTCAAAAATCTCCTTAATGATCTTTTCTATCCATTTATAGCTTCCTTAGCTATCAATGCTCATTTTCGTTTATCTAAAAGACGGAAATTATTGTCGAACTTCAAGTTCAATCTAGTCTAATCTCAAGAATCAAAGAACTCCAAAAATTGATCCAGATCTTCAGAAGATCATGTCCAAACTAGACTCTGAGTCTAATTCTGACTTTTCCCTCAAGTCGAATGGACTCCTCTATTTCAAGGATAGAGTATGTGTTCCTAACAACGAAGAATTAAGACACGAGATGTTACAAGAAGCTCATCAAAGCTCTTTCTCGATTCACCCCTGAATCGGTTAAGATGTACAAGGACCTAAAGCCACTATCTTGGTGGCGGGCATGAAATCATCTATCACAATCTTTGTTTCAAAGTGCTTAACTTGCTAGAGGGTCAAAGCCGAGCATCAAGTCCCTACTAGATTGCTCCAACCAATCAAATTCCCTCATTCGAAATGGGATTGGATTACAATGGATTTCGTTATTGGTCTTCCTTCCACACCAAGAAAGAATGATGTTGTGTGGGTGATTGTTGATAAATTCACAAAGTCTACTCATTTCATCCCTGTTCGAATAAACATGAGCTTGGAAACCTTAGCCGAGCTATACATCTGTGAAGTGATTCGATTACACGGTGTACCTACAGCTATAATCTCCGATCGAGACCCTAGATTTGCTTCTCGATTGTGGAATTCTTTGTAAAAAGCCCTTAGAACTAAAGTGCACCTTAGTACAACCTTTCATTCTCAATCAGATGGCCAATCTGAAAGAATCATTCAAGTACTTGAAGACATGCTACGTGCTTGTGTTATAGACTTCGGAAAGAACTAAGAGAAATCTCTACCCCTAGTAGAGTTTGGTTACAACAATAGCTACCAGACATCTATCCATATGGATCCCTTCGAAGCTCTATACGGAAGAAAATGTAGAACTCCCTTGTGTTGGTATAAACTAGGAGAAAACAAAGTATTGGGACCTCAATTACTCAGAGAAACTAAGGAACAAGTTCAAATCATACATGATCGATTGAAGCAAGCCTTTGATAGACAGAAAGCATATGCAGACTTAAAAAGGAGAGACATCCAATACAATGTTGGAGACAAAGTCTTCTTGAAAGTGTCCCCTTGGAAGAAAATCTTTAGGTTTGGAAGAAAAGGGAAACTTAGTCCCCGTTCATTGGACTATTCGAAATCATTGAAAGGATTGGTATAGTGGCTTATAGATTGGCACTCCCTTGTGAATTTGACAAGATTCATAATGTCTTCCACGTGTCTATGCTCTGAAGATATCGATCTGATCCATCCCATGTTCTTGAACTTGAAGAAGTTAAATTGAATCCCAACCTATCATATGAAGAAGAGCCAATACGAATACTTGATAAAGAAGTTAGAAGACTCTGAAACAAGAATGTTACCTTGGTGAAAGTGTTATGGAGGAATCATAAAATGGAAGAGGCAACTTGGGAACCTGAGGCTACGATGAGGAAACAATAACCTCACCTATTCGATTTAGGTAAATTCGAGGGCGAATTTATTTTAAGGGGGGAGAATTATAATACCCTTAAAATCGGGCTAGGAATTTTACAAGTGATCACATGCTCGGTAATGCTATCTTAGAATTTCAAAAGATTCGATTAGAGTTAATTAAATAAGTTAGTCTGTGATATTTCAAACTTTAGCATAGAAATATGCTATAATGAACCACTAGTTAATTGCTATAGAATTTTCATTCATTAGACTAATTAAGTGAATTGGGACTAAATGGGAATAAAAGAGAAATGGATGGCCATTTACATCAAGAATTAATCCGGCAAAAAAATGAAATGTAGAAGATTGCATGTTAAATTGGAAAGACTATAAGGTCTTGCACACATGTCATTCTAGAGGGCAATGGCATGTATGAATCAGCTAAGTGAGGGATAAAGCAGCCGTTATCTCTATCTTCCTCCATGTACACCGAATTGCCTAGTTAGAGAGGAAAGGCTTCCAAAAGCTTCATTCGATTCACTTAGTTGAACCCTCTTCGAGTGATTTTTTATGAGGTAAGGGTTCATCACATTTATTTTAATCTAGGATAACCATGCTGATTTTTCTTTAAGTTGTTAATAAAGCTAGGATTTTCCTATAGATTCTTTATAACCATGTTCAGTTGAATTGTTAGAGGATAGCAATTTCTTTTGTGTATTATTTTTCTGGAATCCTTCGAATAATGCATGTTAAATTCTATGTTGATTGTGAAATTTTGGTGAAATTAGAAGAGATGAGTTGCTGATTTTAGAACCCTATTGTAAGTATTTTTATTAGATCTTGATCAAGATGAACAAAAGAAATTGAACTTGAGTTTGGTCAATCCTTGCTAGCATTCAATTAGGGATAGTTTTGAGGAAATGTAGTGTTGGGGTTTGTTGTAATATATTAAGAATGATTGAATTGTGAATTTAAATTTTAGATTGATTGATATATGTTCTCTAGTGAAACGATGAATTTAAAGCATGATTCATGTACAATTTGAAATTGGAATAAACTATGTTATTGCTATTCTCTTCGGTTAATTGAATCATATTAGGGTTGCTGGAAATTTGTCATAGTTTGAATGCCAATATGTATATATGTGTAGACATGCTTAATTATAGATGTTGCCCTATTTTGATCACATTGTTAGGGAAGATTGTGTAAACATGATTAATTTTATAAAATGCTCTATTTTGATCACATTGGTAATAGAATGAAAATGACGTAGACATGTAAGAACATGTATATAAGTTGAATTAACATGTTAAAGGTGTCATCTAAGTGATTAAAGAGGCTAGAAACTTAAGATAAAGTAATCTGCCTGAGAATACCTTGTTCTGGGCGGTAACTTTGAAAAATTACCTAAATTGTGTAAATGGAATTTAAGGTTGAAAATTTAATGAATAGTACCTTAACATGTCTAAATTCTTTAGGAGAAAAAACAAAATTGAAAAGGATTGTAGAAATGAAACACTAGGGACAATGTAAACTATCTAGTGTTGTAATTACCCTGTTTTTAAGTAAAAACCCATATTAATTGGTAAATAATTAAAATGCAAGGTCTATATGGTTAGAAAGATAATTGAGTTAGCTTTTCAACGGTGTAAACAAATTCAAATTCGATGTATTTGAAATGAAATGATATGCATGTTTAAGTAAACAATGCACATCTTGCCATGCAACAACAACCTTGATGTCTTGGAATGAATGATAAATGAATTAATTTTATTGTTGCCTTGTTTTGAATAAATGAATGAACTTTGAATTGATCTTGATTTACTTGTATAAAATGTTAGAGCAAAAGAGAACATTGGAGAAGGGTCTAAGGAGGAGCATTCTAAAGCTAGAAACAAAGGAGTTTGGATCCAAGACTAGCTAAGCTTGGAGTATTGTGAGTATAGTTTATAAATAGGGTTAGGACTTAGGTCTTAACCAAATATGCATGACTATTTTCTTGCTATGGATATTCCATGATAATGAACCTAATTTAACTTGAATATAAATATTAAGGGAAGTATGAAATATGATAAATATATGAAACTTGAATCTACTTGAATGCCTTGGGTGTAGATTATCGAATGCCACTTGAATGTATTATCTTGAACATGAAATGCATTGCTTGAAACATGAAATGTACTGCCTTAAACATGAATGGTTTGCCTTAACCATGAAAAACACATGAAATGTGAAATGAAATTTAAGAGCAAAGGCTCCATTGGCCTAAGGGCTAAAGTATAATATTGCTATACTTGCTTGAAATGATTATTGACTACATGATCTTGAACTTGTATAAGCTTGATAATTCTTGAATAAATAAAGTGTAATAAAACAACCTTGGTTGCTAGCTGAATAGGTAGAAGGGCATGGCTTAAAGTCTAATGCTCATTGTGTAGGATGGACTATGGTCCAGGGCTAAGGCCCCTAATTGGTCACATGACGGGGGTACACGTTTGTGTGGTCTTTGGCGACAGTAGGAGGGTTGACCAAAGACTACAAAGTACATCTTGCGTACTATGGTACATCTTGTGGCAATAGTTGGTTGGAGACTTGATTACCTAATCAAACTAAGAATCAAAAATTGTGTTAAAGATATTAAATGAACTAATATCACCATGAATATTTGAATTACTTGACATGTATTTTTGAAAAGACAAACTATAAACCAAGGATTGTTTTAAAAGAATATAAATGATCTAATAAGTATGAATTGATTAATTACTTGTCTTGAAAACATGCTACTTGAATTACTTGTCTTGAAATCTTGCTACTTGAATTGCTTGTATTGAAATCTTGCTACTTGAATTGCTTGTCTTGAAATCTTGCTACTTGAATTGCTTGTCTTGAAATTTTGCTACTTGAATTACTTGTCTTGAAATCTTTCTTAATTACTTGTCTTGAGACCTTGCTACTTGAATTGTTTGTCTTGAAATCTTGCTACTTGAATTACTTGTCTTGAAAACTTGCTACTTGAATTATTTGATATGTGACCATGAATAGTCGATTTCTTGAAACGGACAAAGTATGAATTGTGATTTATTGTCTTTTGCATCTTGTGCTATTTGATTGCCTTGAAATCCATAGTTAGGATCATTCTTGATTAATTAACACTTAACTTGATATAACAATTGGATAGAACTAGATACTACCTCACTAAGTACATTCTTGTACTTATCACTCTCGTTTTCATCCTTCCCAACCATAGGTTAAAGGATTCGATTGTAGCTTGATCCTCGAAGCCTGAATTCTTGAGCTGAAAGAAGACACAAACATAGCTAAAGTATGGACATACTTGTTTTGTACTCCCTAGTTGGTGGCACTTAGTGGTATATAATGTCTAGTGCATGCAATTTGAACACTTGAACTTGTATATGTATATATGTCTTGAATATGCCTACTATTTTGTGAACTTGGTTATTAATATGAATTAAGTAATGAACTAGAATTTCATGTATTGTAAGTATTTGCTGAGCATATGGTTATGTCTATAATGAATGTTCAAAGTGGTCATCTAGCCTTGTACTATTCGAATGCCTTGTGAGATGATATAGTCACTTGAATAAGCATAACATGTTGAATATGTATTTTTATAAGTTGAATGGTAAATTCCGAATGGTAAGAATGGCATAAGCTTGCTTGGAATCAAGGTACGTCCAAATGTTCATGTTTAGTAAGCTATGTAAGTAATGTTGCATGAATCAAGTTAATGAACAATGAAATAAAAATTGAAACTTGTTTGCTTATACGTCTTGAATGTGATGCTTGAATGACAATGTAAAGTGAAATTTCGGTAACCTATAATGTATGTAAATAAGATTGCTTATATGATAAGTAATAATTGTTTTGGTTACTTGCTAGTTAAGTAACTCATCTAATAGGGATGAGTTAGCATATTCTTGCTTGTTCATGCTTGTAATGTACGTTAGTAACGCTCCTGAGCCGGTTTGCTGCCAACTTGGGTGGTGTGGTATTACATTTGTTTGGTAATTAGAGCTTTTTAGTCAGTTCTAGGACTAAACCGGGCTCTCTTGCATCATATAGGATACTCGTGCCACCTAGGAGACTTGTATTGTATAGCTTGTGTCTTTGCTTAACTAAACCGAGCTCTTAATTGTTCTATTTAAATGTAGAATGTCTGAAACACAGCTTGGCGAGATAATGAAAGTAGGCTCCTCAAATAAAGGAGATAGTGTGAGGATGGAACAGAATCCTCCACAACAACAAGCTGAACCTAGAGCGCAAGCTCAACCTTGATTGTAAAATTAAACTTAAAGCCTGAAATTGTAAAACAAAGCCTTGTAGTTTCGAACCCAATAGGGGGAATTACAAAAATAAGCCTTATCTGTAGAAATTGTCCCTATTCATTCTAAATGTACCCTTTCTTGTTAATCTATACATACTACCAACTTGTGAGTTCGATCTAGTCTTTGGGACTAGATTGTTAAGCAAGCATGAAGCCTTGGTAGATTGTCTAAATATGAGACTTTAACCCCGAAGTTTAGGAAAGGAATCAATTCTTCTAATTGACAAGAAACCAACCTCAATCTTCGCTACTATGGTCTTACAAGATGAACTTGAATTCGGTTTACCTAGTGTGCCTATTGCATCTGAATATCTCGATGTTTTTCCCAAGGAACTCCTGGTCTTCCTCCAACCAGAGAAGTAGAGTTTGGGATCGATGTCCAACCTGGAACAACTCTGGTGTCCATCACACGTTATCGAATGACACTTGTTGAGTTGAAAGAACTCAAGAAGCAACTCCAAGAGCTACAAGACAAGGGTTTCATTAGGCCTAGCTCGTCTCCCTGGGGTCTCCAGTCTTGTTTGTGAAGAAGAAAGACGGGACTATGAGACTCTGTATTGACTACAGCCAATTGAACAAGCTTACTATCAAGAATCGATATCCTCTCCCAAGGATTGAAGATATTTTCGATCAACTCAAAGATGCTGCAGTATTCTCAAAGATCAATCTACGATCGGGATACTACCAAATGAGGGTAAAAGAAGGAGATGTACCCAAGACATCCTTTCGTACTCAATATGGCCATTTTGAATTCCTTGTAATGCCATTCAGATTAACAAATGCTCCGGCTGCATTCATGGATCTCATGAACCGTGTATTCAAGCCCTACCTTGACAAGTTCATGGTCGTTTTATTGATGACATTTTGGTGTATTCTCGGAATAAGGAAGAACATTCTGAACACCTTCGAATTGTATTGCAAACCCTCCAAGAATGTCAATTGTTTACAAAGTTCTCTAAATGCGAATTTTGGCTATCGAAAGTGTCGTTCCTTGGCCATGTCATTTCGGTAGAAGGGATTAAAGTAGCTCCAAGAAAGATTCCATCTATCTTGGATTGGAGACCTCCAAGGAATGTTGGTGAGGTCAGAAGCTTTCTCAGTTTAGCTGGGTATTATCGACGTTTTGTCAAAGGATTCTCATCCATTGCTGCAAGTTTGACTAAACTAACACGCAAAGATACACCCTTTGTTTGGTCGGAGAACCAACAATGAGGCTTCGATCAACTTAAACAAGCCCTGACTCATGCTCCAGTTCTCATCCAACTAGTATCAGGCAAGGAGTATACTATTTACAGGCAAGGAGTATCTATGCTGATGCCCTTAGTCGTAGACCATACTCGGGTAAACCCTTAAATCTAAATCCTAGAATAATTCATCAAAGGAACATTTCGAATTAGATCTTTCTTGACTTGCAAGTAACCATTCGAATTAGACTTTTCTTAACTTGCAAGTAACTATTCAAAAATCTCCCTTAATGATCTTTTCTATCCATTTATAGCTTCCTTAGCTATCAATGCTCATTTTCGTTTATCTAAAAGACGGAAATTATTGTCTGAACTTCAAGTTCAATCTAGTCTAATCTCAAGAATCAAAGAACTCCAAAAAATTGATCCAGATCTTCAGAAGATCATGTCCAAACTAGACTCTGAGTCTAATTCTGACTTTTCCCTCAAGTCGAATGGACTCCTCTATTTCAAGGATAGAGTATGTGTTCCTAACAACGAAGAATTAAGACACGAGATGTTACAAGAAGCTCATCAAAGCTCTTTCTCGATTCACCCTGAATCGGTTAAGATGTACAAGGACCTAAAGCCACTATACTGGTGGCCAGGCATGAAATCATCTATCACAATCTTTGTTTCAAAGTGCTTAACTTGCTAGAGGGTCAAAGCCGAGCATCAAGTCCCTACTAGATTGCTCCAACCAATCAAATTCCCTCATTCGAAATGGGATTGGATTACAATGGATTTCGTTATTGGTCTTCCTTCCACACCAAGAAAGAATGATGTTGTGTGGGTGATTGTTGATAAATTCACAAAGTCTACTCATTTCATCCCTGTTCGAATAAACATGAGCTTGGAAACCTTAGCCGAGCTATACATCTGTGAAGTGATTCGATTACACGGTGTACCTACAGCTATAATCTCCGATCGAGACCCTAGATTTGCTTCTCGATTGTGGAATTCTTTGTAAAAAGCCCTTAGAACTAAAGTGCACCTTAGTACAACCTTTCATTCTCAATCAGATGGCCAATCTGAAAGAATCATTCAAGTACTTGAAGACATGCTACGTGCTTGTGTTATAGACTTGGAAAGAACTAAGAGAAATCTCTACCCCTAGTAGAGTTTGGTTACAACAATAGCTACCGGACATCTATCCATATGGATCCTTCAAGCTCTATACGGAAGAAAATGTAGAACTCCCTTGTGTTGGTATAAACTAGGAGAAAACAAAGTATTGGGACCTCAATTACTCGGAGAAACTAAGGAACAAGTTCAAATCATACATGATCGATTGAAGCAAGCCTTTGATAGACAGAAAGCATATGCGGACTTAAAAGGAGAGACATCAATACAATGTTGGAGACAAAGTCTTCTTGAAAGTGTCCCCTTGGAAGAAAATCTTTAGGTTTGGAAGAAAAGGGAAACTTAGTCCCCGTTCATTGGACTATTCAAATCATTGAAAGGATTGGTATAGTGGCTTATAGATTGGCACTCCTTGTGAATTTGACAAGATTCATAATGTCTTCCACGTGTCTATGCTCAAGATATCGATCCGATCCATCCCATGTTCTTGAACTTGAAGAAGTTAAATTGAATCCCAACCTATCATATGAAGAAGAGCCAATACGAATACTTGATAAAAAGTTAGAAGACTCAAACAAGAATGTTACCTTGGTGAAAGTGTTATGGAGGAATCATAAAATGGAAGAGGCAACTTGGGAACTGAGGCTACGATGAGGAAACAATAACCTCACCTATTCGATTTAGGTAAATTCGAAGTAATTTATTTTAAGGGGAGAATTATAATACCCTTAAAATCGGGCTAGGAATTTTACAAGTGATCACATGCTCGGTAATGCTATCTTAGAATTTCAAAAGATTCGATTAGAGTTAATTAAATAAGTTAGTCTGTGATATTTCAAACTTTAGCATAGAAATATGCTATAATGAACCACTAGTTAATTGCTATAGAATTTTCATTCATTAGACTAATTAAGTGAATTGGGACTAAATGGGAATAAAAGAGAAATGGATGGCCATTTACATCAAGAATTAATCCGGCAAAAAAATGAAATGTAGAAGATTGCATGTTAAATTGGAAAGACTATAAGGTCTTGCACACATGTCATTCTAGAGGGCAATGGCATGTATGAATCAGCTAAGTGAGGGATAAAGCAGCCGTTATCTCTATCTTCCTCCATGTACACCGAATTGCCTAGTTAGAGAGGAAAGGCTTCCAAAAGCTTCATTCGATTCACTTAGTTGAACCCTCTTCGAGTGATTTTTTATGAGGTAAGGGTTCATCACATTTATTTTAATCTAGGATAACCATGCTGATTTTTCTTTAAGTTGTTAATAAAGCTAGGATTTTCCTATAGATTCTTTATAACCATGTTCAGTTGAATTGTTAGAGGATAGCAATTTCTTTTGTGTATTATTTTTCTGGAATCCTTCGAATAATGCATGTTAAATTCTATGTTGATTGTGAAATTTTGGTGAAATTAGAAGAGATGAGTTGCTGATTTTAGAACCCTATTGTAAGTATTTTTATTAGATCTTGATCAAGATGAACAAAAGAAATTGAACTTGAGTTTGGTCAATCCTTGCTAGCATTCAATTAGGGATAGTTTTGAGGAAATGTAGTGTTGGGGTTTGTTGTAATATATTAAGAATGATTGAATTGTGAATTTAAATTTTAGATTGATTGATATATGTTCTCTAGTGAAACGATGAATTTAAAGCATGATTCATGTACAATTTGAAATTGGAATAAACTATGTTATTGCTATTCTCTTCGGTTAATTGAATCATATTAAGGGTTGCTGGAAATTTGTCATAGTTTGAATGCCAATATGTATATATGTGTAGACATGCTTAATTATAGATGTTGCCCTATTTTGATCACATTGTTAGGGAAGATTGTGTAAACATGATTAATTTTATAAAATGCTCTATTTTGATCACATTGGTAATAGAATGAAAATGACGTAGACATGTAAGAACATGTATATAAGTTGAATTAACATGTTAAAGGTGTCATCTAAGTGATTAAAGAGGCTAGAAACTTAAGATAGAGTAATCTGCCCAGAATACCTTGTTCTGGGCAGTAACTTTGAAAAATTACCCTAAATTGTGTAAATGGAATTTAAGGTTGAAAATTTAATGAATAGTACCTTAACATGTCTAAATTCATTAGGAGAAAACAAAATTGAATTCGGGATTGTAGAAATGAAACACTAGGGACAATGTAAACTATCCAGTGTTGTAATTACCCTGTTTTAAAGTAAAAACCCATATTAATTGGTAAATAATTAAAATGCAAGGTCTATATGGTTAGAAAGATAATTGAGTTAGCTTTTCAACGGTGTAAACCAATTGAAATTCTGACGTACGAAATGAATGATATGCATGTTTAAGTAAACAATGCACATGCTGCCATGCAACAACAACCTTGATGTCTTGGGAATGATAAATGAATTAATTGCATTGTTGCCTTGTTTTTGATAAATGAATGAACTTTGAATTGATCTTGATTTACTTGTATGAAATGTTAGAGCGAGAAGAGAACATTCGAGAAGGGTCTAAGGAGGAGCATTCTAAAGCTAGAAACAAAGGAGTTTGGATCTAAGACTAGCTAAGCTTGGAGTATTGTGAGTGTAGTTTATAAATAGGGTTAGGACTTAGGTCTTAACCAAATATGCATGACTATTTTCTTGCTATGGATATTCCATGATAATGAACCTAATTTAACTTGAATATAAATATTAAGGGAAGTATGAAATATGATAATATATGAAACTTGTCTACTTGAATGCCTTGGGTGTAGATTATCGAATGCCACTTGAATGTATTATCTTGAACATGAAATGCATTGCTTGAAACATGAAATGTACTGCCTTGAACATGAATGGTTTGCCTTGACCATGAAACACATGAAATGTGAAATGAAATTTAACAGCTAAGGCTCCATTGGCCTAAGGGCTAAAGTATAATATTGCTATACTTGCTTGAAATGATTATTGACTACATGATCTTGAACTTGTATAAGCTTGATAATTCTTGAATAAATAAAGTGTCATAAAACAACCTTGGTTGCTAGCTGAATAGGTAGAAGGGCATGGCTTAAAGTCTAGAGCTCATTGTGTAGGATGGACTATGGTCCAGGGCTAAGGCCCCTAATTGGTCACAGATGGGGGTACACTTGTGTGGTCTTTGACGACAGTAGGAGGGTTAACCAGTACTACAGTACATCTTGCGTACTATGGTACATCTTGTGGCAATAGTTGGTTGGAGACTTGATTACCTAATCAAGCTAAGAACCAAAAATTGTGTTAAAGATATTAAATGAACTAATATCACCATGAATATTTGAATTACTTGACATGTATTTTTGAAAAGACAAACTATAAACCAAGGATTGTTTTAAAAGAATATAAATGATCTAATAAGTATGAATTGATTAATTACTTGCTTGAAAACATGCTACTCGAATTACTTGTCTTGAAATCTTGCTACTTGAATTGCTTGTATTGAAATCTTGCTACTTGAATTGCTTGTCTTGAAATCTTGCTACTTGAATTGCTTGTCTTGAAATCTTGCTACTTGAATTGCTTGTCTTGAAATCTTTCTAATTACTTGTCTTGAGACCTTGCTACTTGAATTGTTTGTCTTGAAATCTTGCTACTTGAATTACTTGTCTTGAAAACTTGCTACTTGAATTATTTGATATGTGACCATGAATAGTCAGATTTCTTGAAATGGGCAAATTATGAATTGTGATTTATTGTGTTTTGCATCTTGTGCTATTCGATTGCCTTGAAATCCTTAGTTAGGATCATTCTTGATTAATTAACACTTAACTTGATATAACAATTGGATAGAACTAGATACTACCTCACTAAGTACATTCTTGTACTTATCACTCTCGTTTTCATCCTTCCCAACCACAGGTTAAAGGATTCGATTGTAGCTTGATCCTGAAGCCTGAATTCTTGAGCTGGAAGCAAGACACAAACATAGCTAAAGTATGGACATACATGTTTTGTACTCCCCTACGATGTCTAGTGCATGCATTTTGAACTCTTGAACTTGTATATGTGTATATGTCTTGAATGGGCCTACTATTTTGTGAACTTGGTTACTAATATGAATTAAGTAATGAACTAGAATTTCATGTATTGTAAGTATTTGCTGCGCATATGGTTATGTTTATAATGAATGTTCAAAGTGATCATCTAGCCTTGTACTATTCGAATGTCTTGTGAGATGATATAGTCACTTGAATAAGCATAACAAATTTAATATGTATTTTTATAAGTTGAATGGTAAATGCTGAATGGTAAGAATGGCATAAGCTTGCTTGGAATCAAGGTACGTTCAAATGATCATGTTTAGTAAGCTATGTAAGTAATGTTACATGAATCAAGTTAATGAACAATGAAATGAAAATGGAAACTTGTTTGCCTATAGGTCTCGAAATGTGATGCATGAATGATAATGTAAAGTGAAATTTTGGTAACCTATAATGTATGTAAATAAGATTGCTTATATGATAAGTAATAATTGTTTTGGTTACTTGCTAGTTAAGTAACTCATCTAATATGGATGAGTTAGCCTATTCTTGCTTGTAATGTACGTTAGTAACGCTCCCGAACCGGTTTGCTGCTAACCTGGGTAGGGGGTGTTACAAGAAGCTAGCTTCAAAGTTTTATATCAAAGTATACATAATCTTCCCTTACAAACATAGGATAGCAACGAACAAGATGCATATGTAATGCAAACATAACCAAAATACTTATCAAAGATGTCATGCTATGAATGTATTCACACATTGTGCTCTATGTGAGCCATATGCATATGCTCATGAATTAATCATAACATATCATAGAAACAAAGATTGGAATGATGCTGTGTCACCAGAGACAAATGCAACTACACTCACCTGATATCTCGTAGTTATGGGATATCCTGACCCACTAATATTAGCTAGCCTTAATTGATTCCCTTCTACAAGCTTCATATCCATAGGCACCTTCCATTAATATGTAAATACCTAAAAAGACAATCATTCTAAGTATTAGTAATCAAACTTCATAATCACAAGGCATTATCAATATAATTTATAGTACACTAGCTAACATCAATTAGATAATACAACATACGTTATAATCACAATATAAAACTTTTTATACCCTCTTTTTAAGACTACTTTATTCATGTTACGACTCTACATCATATTAATACACTACTAGTTATTTAAACTGCATACTACACATCAATTCTGCATTCTACGTAAGTTCACAAATTGCATATACATTCTGCATACATATAACTATTTTATACTGCATTCTTTAATAACAAAACTGATTTTTCATTTAATAACTTTCCATCGGTGAACAACTTATATGGCTTCTAGACCTAGACAACTAGTTAATCATAATTAACTGTCCAACCCAACTCGTTTTAATAACAAAGGCTTCATTCAATCTTTCATAATAGATACAAAAAATGTGACAGCAGTGATATAATCTAAACGTGACAATTCTCCCAAACAGACAAATCCAATTCTATATTGACCACCATGATTAGTGTTTAACATATGATCTCTACTATTTCTAACATTAACCAAAGATTAACCAATGCAATTCATAACTCGTATCTTAAGGCTGATCTAACTCATTTAAACAGCAACCATTAGAGACCTATTATTTAGCATTTCCAGTTTCAAGTTAGGCAATTATTTCCAGACTTTGGCAGCATGAACTACCTTCAAAGAATTGCTTCTACAGAACAGAATACATGTTGGAATTTAACTTTCTTTACACCTTTAAAAAACTAGATTCGACTATGGTTCTAACGGTATAAGTCACAAAAATTAGTAAAATCTAGAAAAATTATGAAAATTCATAGAAGTCCCGAAACAGAATATGTCATGAGCAGAAAACTGCTTCCAGTTTTTTCTGACCTACTTTCGAATAAAAATTCATATCTTTTGATAAAGTACTTGAAATTAATCACCGTTTGTTTCAAATAAAACTAGAATCACTCAAGATTCTAATCATATAAAGCACACTCTCTGATTTAACCTATGGAAAATTTTATGAATTATTGAACTTACTGCCCAATACAAAATTTTCTGGGCAGATTTTCATGCTTTCATGTCAAACCCTTCAAACAAGTTCCTTAACTCTACCATGATTTATGATATAAACAAGATCATGAAACATTAATCTAATATATCAGAATCCATTTTCTTTCTTAAAGAATTAATCCATCTAGCATTAAAATTTCATCTTTCTCAACACATGCCCTTTGGCAAACAAAGAAAATCAGCATCATCTCTTTTCATTTCAAGCAAGTTCATGGTCCTAACATGCTTCTTTAAGAATTACATTACAAGGTTCTTATACCAATTTCAGCTTGTATTCAAATTCCATCACACTCATTTCTTATCATAAAAAAAATCAGTTACATTATCATGAATTCAGTTTAGTTAACCCCTTGTTTTCAATGCTCGAAAATTCTCGCATATACACTTAATTTAACAATCTTTGATCACAAATGAAATTACTGATCCATGAATCACTTTCCACCACCAACATGATTCCCAATCCAAAATAAATACTCTATCAGCATCAATAAACACCTTTCCTTCTTTAAAACAATTCAACCATCTCCCGATCCTAACTATTCATAAAAGGTTTTTCTTATCTATTTATCAATGACTCATTCACAACTAAATTTATATCAATGGTCACCACAAAATTTCAGATTTAAAAAGAAGGTAAGAGATTCATAATCCCAAAAAAAGATTTTACCTTACACAAATTTTCTATGAGAAAGGAGAGCTACAATCTGCCTTGTTTACAACCCCTACCCGAACCAGCTTGCTCCCAGCTTAACAATGGAAGAATTGATGGTTTAAGAGTGGAAAGAGATGACAAAGTCAAGTAAAAAAAATATCTTTTTCCTCCTCCTTCCTCAAGCAGCCGGCTTCCCCTTCCATATAAAAATTATTGGATTTATTTTAAATTACCAAAACATAGATTATTCATCCTTCACCTCTCACACACACAAGACACCTATCTTAAGTACCTCAATTACCGGCATATAACCATGCAATTCCTTATTTTATTCTTTTAACACATTAGTCATTTTACTAAAATTATTGTATTTTACTTTTAATCAATAAAGTCCCAACAACCATAATGAAGCAATAATTTCATGACAATGATCCCGAATTTCCTTCAATTAACCATGTAACTACTAACCCGATCTTAAGGGTCTTGTACCTATGACCAATTCTTTATATCCTTACAATATGGTCTTTATCTCGTTCAAATTTCTAATTTGAACTTAACGACTTCTAAAATTAATCATTTCAAAAAATTTAGGGGACTAAATTTACCTGTCAAAAAATAATTAAGTTTAGGTTTAAAAGAACAAAACAATTCAATTTGTATCCGAATTAAATATATTCTTCTAAGCAATTTCAGGATATTACAAAAACTGCCTAGTCGAACCTTGGTCTGCCTCTACCCTCCTTTCTTCCTTGTAGTGTAACACTCCCCTTTCGCTCATTCTTGCATTCCTTAATATAGGCACACGTGGAAGCCCTAATTAGGGTTAGGGTAAAATTCTGAGGGTTTGTTACCATAATTCTCGGCACGTTTCCACTTCATAGAATTAGGGCTAACTTGGTTCTAACTTAGGGATATTTGATTGGGCATCGACCTTCCATCTTTTTCCAACCAAGCTTGGTACTCTTCTGTTGTTTTTTACCAACTACGCTCGGTATTTCCCTCCTGCATCTACCTGCTACAGTCCTACCGATCTTGCACATCACGACAAGAAAACACCCCTTCACTCTGGCAATAAAAATTGTACCTTCCTCCACTCCTAGATGCAAATGCATGAAACTACTAGTAAATATACTAGTATATGCCTAAAGTCAAGCAAAATCATGGCAATATATGCATTGAAAGTACATCATTTGAGGAGTTTACATTCCCCCAAACCTAGCTTATTGCTTATCCTCAAGTAATGCAAAACTAAAAGCTATAAAGTAAAGTAACGTGCCTTGACATGAAATTTCTGATTAGCAACACAAGCTAGCAAGCAAAATCTGTCTCTAGTTCTGTTCTCAGTTATCTCACAATAGTAATGCCAACAAAACTCAAAGCAATTTCAAGTGCAAAAAATATAACTCTAACCTAAGGTCATAAAGTGTGTATGAAGTGTGGGTGGTTTGCATCAAGTATCACTCAACTCCCTTAGTCAATTTTTACTACCCAAACTCAGAACATTTTCTTATTCATAAAGGGTTTCTTTTCTTTTGGCATTATTTTGAGGTTCGTGTCATAATGCTATTTGGCGTAAGAAGTAAGAGGGAGCATACCACGAACTCTCACATTAATCAACACTACAACACTAAGCTTAGCCTGAGAACTAAGAGGGAGCAAACCACAAAGGCCCAAGTTATGTTATCTCTAAGTTATATGAGTGCTCTAAGTTTTTAGCCTTTGGCAAAACATTGTTGCCTTATTCTTTACTTTTACCCTGGCACTTGTTCTTCTTCTTTTTCTAAGTTTAGATTCAAAAATCCTAAGTTTATCTTAAGAACTAGATGCATACTACGTGTTTATGTGAGACTAAAGTTCCCTAAGTTAGAGACCAATTTCCAAGCAACTCATCCTTACTAAGTCTACTAGCTATTAAAATATTTAGATATTTTGTAATTCTTTATCGAATATGGGCGTACTAAGATGAAATCCAACTATGCTAGCAATATGTTTAGCACAATTATCAGTTAAAATTAAGCCTTGGCAAAAAAATTAATGGTCTGGTATGCATGGTTCTATTCTATCTATATGGTATAATGCAAACAGAAACATAAATATGGCAATAAATGCGAGGAAATACATACCCCCAAACCAAAGGTATGCATTGTCCTCAATGCATGAAAACGCATATATATACAAATGCAATGTATGCTGGCATTGAAAAATATGAAACTATGAAGTTAAGGGGATAAGGACTCCCTTTAGGAATGATCTAGGCGAGTGGAGTGAGTCTTTATTTTGAGAAAGGATCCTCGTTTTGGTGCCACTGACTTCTTCCTCTTTAGCTGAGGCTTTGGAGCATCAGTCATGGCAGGAGAAGCCTTTACATCTTGCATGACTTCATCAAATACCCTAGTTGGCTCAGATGTGGCCGCTATGATAGGGGCGGTTGACGAGGCTGGGGCTACTAGTGGCAAATCAGTCATGGAATCATCAGCAGGTATATCAACCTCAAAGTCAGCATCCAAATGCTGGGTCTCGATTTTGCCAAAATCTTTATGGACAAGTGATACTGGTACAGTGTTAACATATTGCTGGGTCGGTGTATGATCAAGCTAGTATTCCTTCAGTGCATGGAGCTCATTCGGGAACTCCGAATATGATGGCAAAGGATTGGTGGATATTGCTTCAAGAGTTGTTCTCAAGGCACGGTGTTTGGCCCTAACATATTGCCAGAGTGCCAGGTTTTGTTCCTCGACCTTTTGGAACTTCAAAAAGAGTAGTTCATGGCATTGATAGATCTGGGAGGGTAATGCCACAAAATCAACAAGCAGTTGAGTGAAAGGTTCTGCCGTAGGGGTCTTGGCAGCAGATGCAGGCTGGGCAGCTTTTCCTTTGCCCTTTTCTCTAGCCTTCCTAGCAATCAATTGCCTCAAAAAAAGTAAGAGTGATGATTCCCTTGCTTTGCTGGACATTATCAGAGTCGAGCGTGGGCACCTTATGCTGTATGTAGATGGTGGATATGAGGGAAGGAAAAATTATAATTCCACAGTTACGGCCGGGGTACTTGTAAGTTTTGTCTACAATTTTCCTACCGATATTGATTTTGCTTCCAATCATGATTGAATGAAGCTAGGCCATCCTGTCTTCAGCCACCATTTCATTGTGAGTAGTTGGCATCAGGTAGGATTTCAAGAAATGGTTCCATCTTCACGACTGTGGTTCCATCCTCTCTTGTAGCCTTCCATTCCATGTTCAGTTGCTTTGTTGCCTAGTAAGCTCGATGGTCTAACTGCACTGGAAGATGGCATGGCTTCCCAAATACAAGCTTGTATGGAAAAGTTCCCAAAAGGGTTTTGAAGGTTGTTTTGTATGCCCACAAGGAATCATATAGCCTTAGTGACCAGTCTTTCTAGGTTAGATTTATAGTCTTCTCTAGGATGTTCTTGATCTTCTTGTTCAAAATCTCTATCTGGCCATTTGTTTGAGGGTGGTAGGTAGTGACAATTCTTTGCTGGATTCCATACCTTCATAGAGCGTTAGTGATTAATTGGCATTTAAAATGCGTACCTTCATCATTTATAATGGCTTTGAGGGCATGAAATCTGGTAAAGATGTTCTTGTGCAGGAAGTTGGCTACTGCCTTGGCATCATTTGTTGGGAGACCAACGGCTTCGACCCACTTTGAAACATAATCTACTGCCACGAGTATGTATAAATTACCAAACAATAGGGAAAAGGGACCCATAAAATCTATCCCCCACACGTCAAATAGTTCAACAGACATAATATTTTGAAGTGGCAATTGATGCCTGCTGGAAATGTGGCACATATCGCATGACTTAGCAAAACAATGGGCATCCTTGAATAATGTCAACCAGAAAAATCCTAACTACAACACCTTGGCTGCTGTCTTTATTCTAGCATAGTGACCTCTATATGGTGCTACATGACAAAGCTGAAGAACATTTTGTTATTCATCTTTTGGCACACAATGACAAATAACTTAATCGTCATACTATTTGAACAAGAACGGCCCATCCCAATATTATTGTTGAATATCTTTAAGATTGTTTTCTGCATTACTTGGCAAGTCTGGTGGCAATATATTGCTGACCAGGTAGTTGACTATGTCAGCATACCATGTTGTGGCAGTGGTCACAAGCAATTGTTCATCAGAGAAGTCATCTCTGATCTCAGTGGTATTTCCATCTTTATTGTGATGCTCTAATCGAGACAAGTGATCAGCCACCAGGTTCTCGCTTCCCCTCTTATCTCGTATCTCGAGATCAAACTCATGTAACAAGAGCGCCCATAAAATCAATCGGACTGGCATCCTTCTTGGCCTTGAGGTATTTGATTACCGAGTGGTCTATGTATACCATAACTTTACTACCCACAAGGTAAGATCTGAATTTTTCAAATGCAAAGACAACTGCAAGAAACTCTTTCTTAGTTTTTGTATAGTTAAGTTGGGCTTCATTCAACATCTGACTGGCATAATACATGGCATGGAAAATTTTGCTCCACCTTTGTCCTAACACAACTCTAACAGCGTAGTCGCTGGCATCGCACATGAGCTCGAATGACTTACTCTAATCTGGCGCCATGACTTTTGGGGCATAACTAACCTGTATTTCAATTCCTAAAAAGCTTTCAAACAAGAGTCATCAAAAGAAAAAGCAATATTTTGTTCCAAAAGTAAGCATAAAGGTTTAGAAATTTTTGAGAAATCTTTAATAAAGCGATGATAAAACCTGTATGTCCCAAAAAAAATTTTAATACATTCGACACTTATGGGTGGTGGCAATTGTTTGATTACCTCAACCTTTGTCTTGTCGACTTCCAGTTCCTTCTAGGTCACTTTATGCCCAAGAACTATGCCTTCCTTACCATGAAGTGGCATTTTTCCCAGTTTAGGTACATGTTGGTCTCGATGCAACTTTGAAGAACAAGTTCTAAACTCTGAAGGCATTCCTCAAAACTTTTCCTAAGATGGAGAAGTCATCCATGAAGACTTCTAAGTGATTATCGATCATATCTGAGAAGATCGACATCATGCAACGTTCAAACATTACTGGAACGTTACACAGTCCAAAAGGTATCCTTCTAAAGGCGAATGTCCCATATGGACAGGTGAACGTAGTCTTCTCCTGTTCTTCTAAAGCGATGGTCATTTGATTATAGCCCGAGTAGTCTTCCAAATAGCAATAAAATGACTTCCCTGCTAGTCTGTCCAACATATGATCGATAAAAAGAAGCAAAAAATGATTCTTTTGGGTGGTATTATTTAGCTTTCTATAGTCCATGCACACCCTCCAGGCCGTTATGATCCTCGAGGGAATTAGTTCATTCTTGTTGTTCTGAACCACAGTCATTTACCCTTTTTTGGCACACACTGCATTGGGATGACCTACGAGCCATCAAAAATAGGATAGATTAACCCAGCATGCATCCATTTTATGACTTCTTTCTTGACTACTTTCTTCATAATGGGATTCAGTTTCCTTAGGGCCTCGATTGTTTTGCCATGGGTATCCTCTAGAATTATTTTGTGCATTCAAATTGTTGGACTTATCCCTCGGATATCAGTTATGGTCCATCCCAGGGCTTGCCTGTAATTGCCCAATGTCTCCAACAATCTTCTCTCCTGATCCTTAGTCAGATCAGCAGTAATTATCAATGTCAAAGTGAAATCGTCTCTTAGGTAAGCATATTTAGGGTGACTTGGCAATGGTTTCAGTTCCAAAATCGGTGGCACTTCAATAGATGGTTTTAGTTCCATCATTTCTCTACCAGCCAACTCAAGTGACTCAGGCCTCCTGTAATAACTCATGACTTTATTCAACATAGTTGGTTCTTCCAATTCTTCACTGGTCATATGTTCATCATCTTTCTCCATGACATCAAATTCTGTTACCTAGCATATCTGTTCTATGTTCATGTTAAAAATGGACTCCATTAGCTCAATAGCTTGGCATTCCTCAGGTTCATCTGCACACTTAAGAGCTTGAAAAACGTTAAACATAACTTGCAAGTCATTCATACGCATAGTTAGCTCACTTTTTGGACATCATTTAATGTCCTACCCTTGGCAATAAATGGTCTTCCCAATATTATTGGGACATCAATATCAGCCTCATACTCTAAAATAATAAAATCAGCTGGGAATATAAATGATCTATCGTTACAAATATGTCCTCAATCTTACCCTTTGGATGTGCATAAGATCAATCTGCCAGTTAAAGTGTCACTGTGGTAGGCCTTGCTTCTCCAATACCAAGTTTCTTAAAAACTGACATTGACATTAAATTGATGCTGGCTCCTAGATCTCACAATACTTTACTTATGAATTTATTGCCAATCATGCAGGGAATAGTAAAACCCCTAGGATCTTTCAATTTTGGTGGCAATCTTTTGGTTATCATTGCACTGCATCCCTCAGTAAGTGCAATAGTCTCAAAATCACCCAGCCTCCTCTTTTTTGACAAGATGTCCTTTATGAATTTAATGTAGTTGGGAATTTGTTCGAGAGCTTCCACTAATGGAATATTAATCTGTAGTTGTTTAAGGTAGTGATGGGTAGACAAATTTTGGCTCTACTGGTTTTCCCGAACTGGTGTTGCCATTGATTGAGATCTAGCATTGCTCGCTCTTGCTTCCCCTTTCTCATATTCCATGGGTTCATCTACGAACATTGATTTCTCTTTCTGACAAATAATTGGTTATTTTGCAGGTGTTACATTCTCAACTTGTTTGCTGCTCTGGAGGGTGACTGCTTTGCATTATTCATTTTCTTTTTCCCAAGATTCTCTGTGCCACTTGGCAAAGTTCTTGGAGGTCTGGTACAGATTGCGTTGGCAATATATCCTAGTTGGACCTCCAAGTTTCTCATAGATGCTGCTAGACTCTGAACAGTCGCATCATTATGCTCTATATACTCCGTTAGGGTGTTCCCATTGGTAGATCTCTGTCCTAGATGAAAATTAGTATGTGCTCTCTATGGCATCACATTCTGGTTGAAACCTGGTGGTGTATTGGTGTTCTAACATAGGGCATTAAATTGCTTACTTCCCTGGTTTTGTAATCCCCTTGACCTGCCCTAGACGCCCGACCGAACTGCGTAAGCTACATTAGGTTTGCCGAAGCAAACCGGAGAAAGGTTACAAAAAGTCAGTCCATTTTTTTTTCTTTTTATCTTGTCTAGATGAAAATTATTAAACCTACATGTTCATGCTTGCAGCAGTTGAAAATTCAAAGAAAACCAAGCACGAAAGGGCCACCGATTGCATACTACACTTTACAGGGACTAGATTAAAAAACTGATAATTTTAAGGATCAAAACTAAAATTAAAGTTACCAAACCTTAATTAGTCAAATTTCATGCCATCTTGTCAAATTTCAGGTTAAAACGATCATCCATGCTCAATCAATTGACAAAACAAGAACCATGGACTAAAACGAAAGAATCCATAACTGCCCATCATGACCTTTCAACAGAATTAACTGCCACCGTTTCGATACACCATAGCCCGTTTTGAAACAGCATGAAACACATTGTCTCGGTACACCAGGTACCGTATCGGTACGTCATATCGAAAGTAAAATCCCTTTTTTATTCATTAAACATCGTACCGATACGGTGAACTAGTGTTTCGATACACAAGATCTTTTCCAAAAAGTGAAATTCCAGTAACTCAATACCGTATCTAAACAGCTTTACCTGTACCGAAACACCCTGCCCAAAAATGCCTAGCCATACCGATACGGTCCGTCGCGTTTCGGTACACCTATGCCTATAAGGTTATTTTTAGCTGGTTTTTCATTCAAATCTAGATACATTTGAGACCTAACAACTTGCATACATGCATACAAACATCCATACTTGCATAAACTCACATCCATACCAAAATTACTTAGCCAAACATGTCACACAAGTCCAAAGGAGCACTCTAGAGGCATGCTTCCTAAACCATGATACCAAACATACCAAAATGTAAAAATAGGCCAATCTCAGCATAAACATCAAACCAACACCATATCCATATCACATTCAACATGTTAAGATCACCAAAGCATACCAACCAAGCAAAACCATCTATATACATACCTAGGGAACCATATAACATCAACCTTATGTACGATGCACAGAAGGCATAACAACATCAATCACACTCTGAAATCACAACATTAAACATGCTTAAACCAGGGAAAAGATAGAATTACAAATCCCAAAATCCGAGGTGAACACATTGCCATATTAATCGGAAACCAAAATTGAGTTCATACTCAAATAGTATTGTCTTGGGATTGCTTTATCCTTGCCTTTGCTTCCTCCTTGCTTTATTGCTCTACATCATTAGGGAAAAGAGAGCGTAAGCACACTTGCTTAGTGAGGATGCTCTTAAAACAATGATGCATTTAAAACCCTCTAAAATTAACACTTGTTTTCAAGCCATGCTTACGACTTAAGCAAGTTCAATGATTCCAAACCAAAACATGCAATCGACCATATGCAAAACAATATATAAATATCACATGCTTAGAACCCAAAGCGTCAATACAAAACCATGCTTAAATCCCAAAGCATTATAAACATAATCCATGCTTAAATCCCAAATCATTATAAATATAAACCATGCTTAAATACCAAAGCATTATAAACATAGTTCAACATTAGAAATCCCATATATTGGCAATTATAGTGACCCTGGATAGTCAACCACTACCCTTGATTAGCCGACTGCTAATCTTTAGTTAACTGACCGTTAACTTATACATCGGATACACCGATCTCCCTTAATGACTGACCGTCATCAAGACTACCCCATGCCGACCGCATGACTTTATAACCTTGCCGACTGCAAGCTATACATCAACAAGGGGAACCGACCGCTCAACCCAAGTGGTAAAACATAGTCCGAGTAGCCGACAGCTATACCTCAAGGACTCTTAACCCACGATCGATTTTTAAACATATTATAGTGCACTTTATCCTATGGCATGCCAACTATATCCGAATGTTTTCTCACCTTGTCACATAGCCAATATATCATTTACAAAACCATTTACTCACTATTTTACAATGCATTACACAAAATCCCACATATGCTTATCTCATTGCTATAACAATAACACATTCCCGACCGGAATAAAAACCAATGCTCACCAGCATTCAAAACTCTTTTAAACCATTGCATATGTACTTTAAAACCATGCATTTACAGTAAGTAATGTCAACCATGTTTACGACTAAAACATGAATCACGGATGCTCATATCCGAACCGATATTAAAAAGCAAAGGAGGGAAACTTACTTCCAAGTTAGGTAAGTGTTTCAAACTTAACCTAAACTTCCAAATCCACTTTCAAACCTTTGAAAGACTTTTAAAACCATTTCCACTCACCGATTTCACTTTGACTTGCTTGCTACCGCGAAACAAGCTCCCGACAAGCCTAGAACCACTTCAAAAGGCTACACCTTGATTCTCCCCTATTTCGATCACACAAAACCAGAGAACACATGCATTAAAATGCATCCAATTCTATGTTTCAACCCAAAAACCCGTAGTTCTCAAGTTGCCCACTCCAAACTCATCCAAAACTTACCGAAATCAACCTCAAACATTACTCAATCATAACCCAGCCATAATATAACGATTCAAAACTTCAAACCTCATCAATTAACATCTAAAAACTCATTCACAAAATCCTTTTACTTCTAGCAATGATTAAACTCCTCAAACAACCCAAAAACTCTTAACTATAACAACCTAACCAAATAGAGATTCAGCAAACTCTGGGATTCCATTGTTAAAAACAACACATCCACATTATAATACATCCAAAATATGATTGAAATCAATCCACAACTCTGTAAAAACAAATCCAAATCGAAAATCACAAGATCCATCAATTAAACCTCTTTAAAGCCAAAATCTATACTTAACTAATCAAAACCCATTAGAAAACATATGTAAAGAGCCAAGAACTTCGGAATTTCAGTAAAGAACCTTTCATTAGAGGAGAAGAATGAAACTTACCTCCAACGAATGAGTTTCCCCTTAATTGGATGGTTTTCCTCTTGAAAACAAAGAAATCCAATGAGATTTTTGGAAAACAACTTGAGAAATCATTTAGCAATTAAAAGAGTTAAGAAATTAAGATCATTACCTTAAATATCTGATGGAAAATGAGTTTTGGCTGAGAGTGTTTTGATAGAAAATATGAGGGAAAAGAAGTTACACCAAATCTTGTTTTAAAAGAAAGTAACCACCTTAACTAAATCACTTTCAATTCATTTAATAAAAACCATTTTAAAATAATCCAAATTAAGGAAAAACTCAGATGAGACCAAATGGTAAAATAGCTCCTTAAAGATTCAAAGTTTTGACTCTTTACAAAATACTCACCTTTTAAAAACAGTTTTCAAAAGTTGCATTTTGGTCACTAGCCAAAATGTCACCCCTCCAAAGCTTAATTTCCAAAATTGCTTTCACCAAAATTTTTAATATAATAAAATATGATTTTTAAACATTTTCCCATATTTTTATCTTTCAGAAAATTATTCGCTCCCAAATCTAACCCGAATCTCTAACCCGGTCCACCAGATCATCTAGCTAGCCTTAAACCGCTAAGCCCAAAATTGGGGCGTTACAACTCTCCCCCTCTTAAGAAATTTCGTCACTGAAATTTACTTAGGGGAAAAAGATGCGAAAATTGCTCCAACATATCCGCCTTGCTTTCCCAAGTGGCTTCATCAACATCTCATTGTCGCCACAAGACTTTAACCAGTTCTATCGTCTTACCTCGCAGAACTTTGCTGTTGAAATCAAGTATTCCCACCAGTTCCTCATCATAGGATAAATCTGGTCTCAACTCTATATTTTCCACCGGCATAACATGCGAAGGATCCGACCGATACCTCCGTAACATGGATACATGGAACACATCATGCATTTTCTCAAGCTCGGGAGGCAACCTCAACCGATAAGCCACAGGACCAACTCTCTCAACAATCTTATACAGTCCAATAAACCTCGGGCTAAGCTTACCCTTTAAGAACACGTGATCGCCCACTGCATATTCAATTTCCCTACGCTTCAAATCCGTGTAAGATTTTTGCCGATCTGCAACCGCTTTCAAGCGTTCACACACAAGCTTAACTTTCTCATCCATGTCTTTCAACACATGTGGCAAGGAAACATGTTTTTCCCCTACCTCGACCCAACACAAGGGCGTACGACACCTCTGACCATACAATGCCTCAAATGGTTCCATCTGTATGCTCGCTTGATAACTGTTATTATAAGCAAATTCAACCAATGGTAAATGCTTTTCCCAGGTTCCTTGGAACTCATTTACACAACACCTCAACATATCCTCCAAGACCTGGATAACCCGCTCAGATTGCCCATCTGTTTGAGGATGATACGCGGTACTAAAACTCAACCTCAAACCCAAAGCCCAATGTAAGCATCTCCAAAACCTTGATGTGAACCGCATATCCTCCAAATGGTGGACTTTGGTACCCGTACAAACGCACAATCTCAGAGATAAACAAATCCGCTAGCTTGTCCAAGGTGTATGTTGTATGCACTGGCAGAAAATGTGCACACTTCGTAAACTGATCAACAATCACCCAAATGGAATTCTTTTTAGCCGGTGTCAACGGCAACCCTATCATGAAATCCATGGTGATTCTCTCCTATTTCTATTTCGGAATCCACAACGGTTGCAACAACCCAGATGGAAACTAATGTTTAGCTTTAACCCGGTGACACACCATACACTTGGACACAAACTCCGCTATATCCTTTTTCAAACCAACCCAATAATACCTTTCCTTCAAATCACGATACATTTTGGTACTACCAGGATGCATAGCAAAAGGACTAGAATGCGCTTTCGTTAAGATAATATGGTCTGAGCTCCAGGACTTTCAGCACCACTATTCATTCCTTGAAGCACAAAACAACATCATCATCAAAATGGAAATCCGTTGGATTACCATAAGTTGTATCCTTAACATGAGGAACCAAGGAATCATCAAACGGTTTCTTAGCCTTGATCAACTGTGATAATGCATGCTTAACTTGTAATTCAGCCAACAACCCACCTTTCAGTGTCACACTCAACCTCGCGAACATCGCCCTAAGCTCAACCGCCACCTTACGGCTCAACGCATCCGCAACCATATTGGCTTTTCCTGGATGATACTCTATAGTTAAGTCGTAATCCTTAAGCAACTCCAACCACCTTCATTTTGCCTAAGGTCCAAATCCTTTTGAGACATCAAATACTTCAAACTTTTATGGTCCGTAAAGACCACACACTTTTCACCATAAAGATAGTGTCGCCAAATCTTCAAGGCAAACACCACAGCACCCAGCTCCAAATCATGAGTTGGGTAATTGCGCTAATGAACTTTCAACTACCTCGATGCATAAGCAACAACCTTCCCATCCTGCATCAGCATACATCCCAAGCCAACGTACAATGCATCACTATAAACCACAAACTCTTTCCCAAATTCCGGTTGAATTAACATAGGAGCATGTGTTAAAACCCCCTTCAACTTCTCAAAACTGTGTTGCTGCTTCTCCGTCCACACAAAATGAACATTCTTTTGCAACAACTTGGTCAACGGAGCTGCAATGCTGAAAAACCCTTCAAGAAAACAGCGATAATAACTAGCCAACCCAAGAAAACTACGCACTTCCGACAGAGTCTTAGGTTGTTTCCAATTGAGAATAGCCTCAATTTTTTGCGGATCAATGTGAATACCCTCCGTGGATACCACATGTCCAAGAAACATCACCTCCCTAAGCTAGAACTCGCACTTGCTTAACTTAGCATATAACTAATTCTCCTTCAAGATCCAAAACTATACGTAGATGTTGATTGTGCTCTTCCTTGGTACGAGAGTATACGAGAATATCATCAATAAAAACCACCACAAACCGATCAAGGTATTCATTGAACACCCTGTTCATCATATCCATGAAAGCCGCTAGGGCATTCGTCAAACCAACCGGTATTACCAAAAACTCGTAATGCCCGTACCTCGAACAAAATGCGGTCTTGTACATATCCACATCCTTCACCTTCAACTGGTAATACCTCGACCTTACATCAATCTTCAAAAACATCGCAGCCCTGTGAAACTGATCAAACAGGTCGTCAATCCACGACAACAAATATTTATTCTTCACCGTCAACTTATTCAACTGGCAATAATCAATGCACATACGCATCGATCTATCCTTCTTCTTCACAAAGAGAACTGGAGCACCGTACAGAGAAACACTTGGTCGAATGAACCCATGATCTAACAACTCTTGGATCTGAGACTTTAACTCCTTCGGTGCCATCCGATAAGGAGCAATAGACACCGGAGTTGTACCTTCGTACGTCTCAATACAAAACTCCACCTCCCTATCTAGAGGTAAGCCTGACAACTCCTCAAGGAAAACTTCTAGATAATCACAAACAGCTCAAATGTCCTACACTCGAACACCCTTGGCTTCCGGATTCATAACAATTGCCAAGTAGGCCTGGCAACCATCCAACATCATCTTCTCTGCTTGGGTAGCCGAAACAATATTAGACAAGAATTTCACGCTCTCTCCAACCACCACAACTTCATAATCATCGGCCAACTTCAAAGAAATCCTTTTAGACTTACAATCCAACACTGTCTTGTGCTCACTTAGCCAATCCATACCCAAAATAACATCAAAACCATATAATGGTAACTCCATCAAATCTGCCGCAAACTCATGACCTTGCACTGACAAAGGACAACGCCTATACAACCTTCTTGTTGTAACTGTCTCCCCAAAATAACTAGTTACCAACATGCCAACATCCAAGATCTCAACAGGAACATTCAACAACAATACATGTTCACTCAAAATATATGAATGCATAGACCCCCAATCAATCAAAGAAAACAATGACAAAGATTGCAAGGTGAAAGTACCTGCGATCACATTAGTTTCGTTGCGCCCCTTACGATGGGCATAGATCCGCATCAGCCCACCATTCTCTGGTTGTACAACAACAACATGAACCACAGCTCTCCGCCATCCTCACGCCTCTAGAAATTACCCTTGCCACGGCCTCAACCCCTGGCAGGTACAATAGCTCGAAGCGGTGCGTCACCTACAGCACGAGGGCAGACACGCTTCATATGACCAGGAGATCCACATATCTAGCAACTCATGGTATTCCCCAACACTCACTAGTGTGGCGTCTGCCATAACACTCACACTCAGCTACAATACGAACACCTAGGTTACCATGGCCACCACCTCGCTTGTGATCCGTCTTAAGCCTCTTATCTCGAAACCTCCTATTTTGCTTCCTAGAATAGCTAGAGTCAACTCCTTGCCTGTTCGAGCCTATGCCCAAACCTTATCCCGACACCCTCAAGGACTGCTCAATATCCTTAGCACGGTTCATAAGCACATCAAAATATGTATAGTTCGCAGCCAATAGGTATGTTTTGATATCTTCAACCAACCCATAACGAAACATATTTTAGCAAAGTGGAGAAAAAATCCTACAAAGTGGAGATGTTGTAGGATTTTAATGATGAAGGAAAAGAGAAAGTGGAGAAAGAAAATCCTACATAGTAAAAGAGATGTTGTAGGATTTTAATGATGAAGGAAAAGAGAAAAAAAATTCATTAAATGCAACGTATTCTCTTCCCCTTTTTGTCTTTTAGCTGCTCAAATACCCTAAAATATTTAGGAATCAGTACTGCCAAAAATCAACTTTTCTCTCAATCCAAAAAAAATCAATCCTCTTTCTTGCTTTATGGCTGCAAAATAAACAATAGAAAAACAAGGGGAATTAATCAACTCAATGATGAAGCATAAAAAATGAAATTAAAGTTCAAAACAAAATAAAGCAAATAAAAATAAAAACAATGTAGAAAAATAAAAGAGGGGTGAAGTGGTTTAAACATCCTGGTGTGTTGGATGAGGGTTGTTTTTGATACTTCTTATAGTCGATCTTCACCCTCCATTGAGTGATAATTCTTCCCAAAAGAAACTGAGCCAAGATGCTTGAAACTACTCCCATTGTGGAACCTAAGTGGGGATATCTTTCTTTCTTGTTCCTTTGTAGTCCATGCATACCCTTCACCTTGCTACTGTTCTTGAAGGCATTAATTCACTAATGGAAAAGATTATACCAACACCCAACCATTTGATGACTTCATTCTCATCGACTTCCTCCATTGTTGGGTGTAGCCTTCATTTCTGTGGCAATTGATGTACTAGTCAATTGCTATGACATTCATATATTAGGATCATGTATAAGTCAAGTGAATGATCAATTCTCTTGAAGTTTTCAAGTATCCAACCACCACTTTCTTTAAGCTTTTCAAACATCTCCATCAGTAGAGATTACAGAGCAGCACCAAGATCGAAAGGAATCACCATGGATAAAGTGTCATCTACCAATTGAGCATACCCTAGCTTTGATGGTATCAAATCTTGTATGTTGTCTTGAAATTGTGGATAAGATCAGTCTACAGATTATTTCTCTAGCATCAGTGCTGCAGTAACGGTCTGGGCATCAGATTCTGTAGACTTTGCTATGGCATTACTCTTCTCAGCCTCATCGACTGTTGTTACGTCATTACTTTGTTTGGGGTCCTCGAGCTTTGTTGTGGCAAATCATTATTCAGGCTCGTCTATTGTTGGGAATTCTTTCTCATGCTCTTGACTCAGAGGTTCTAGTCGTCCCTCAGACATTGAGGAGATCTCTTCGTATTGCCCCTCATCCTCTTGACTTGGGATTTCAGTATCCCCTTGAATTAATTAATGCGGCATGTCATTCAAGATATTCAAAATCTCCTCTATTTGATTTTCAATATTTTTTAATGTTTCAGAAGAACTTTGAAGCTCAACATCCATCCATGCCTTGATAGCCTCCATGGATTTTAGTTGCTCTTGATGATTACTACTTTGTTGTGGCATTGGATTGAACTCGAGTGATGCAGCATAGTTATAAGGTGCATATAAATTGTCACCATCTTGGGAATTCCATGAGAAGCTTGGTTGCTAATGAGGACTACTTTGCCCTGACATGTGTGCTACAGCAGCAAAGCTATTACATCATAAGAATTTTCTACTCCTTGATCATACCACAAAAAATTTTGGTGTTGGCTACACCATTGATTGTAGGCTTCAAAATGGTCTCTAACACTCATTTTACGGTCCTCCTTGCAAAATATACATCAGGATTGTATGGGAAATTTCCCACAAATGTTATCCCCCACAATAATCACAAGAATTTGCCACGACATAAAATCTTTGGGCTGCTCCCAGTATTTGCATTGATGTGATCGTGGTGCTCAATATCGTCGAGAGACATGGAAAAGCATCATCTTCATAAAAATTATCCATTCTTCTCTCTCGAACAGCTCTAGTGGTTGGGTAGAGGTCGTCTATAACCCCCTCGACCCGGATGTCACATTTGGGCCTCAAGCCTGAAACCCAACAATAAAATTTTGATCTAGTTTAGCCCAATCCATAATAAATTTCCAAAGCCCATTTCATTTTAATCCAATAAAGTATAAATAATATTTGAAAAATATACAATGGAGCTTCTTTTAAAATTACATTATAAAACATTTGACTCTATCATTTTAGAAATACAAATACAAGTTAAAATGTACAATAGGTTCCTACGAATACATAGACCAAAGACCTAAGTATTGCACTCTAGAGAGACGAGGCGATAGAATCCTTCACTGATGGTGCTCCTCCAAGCAATGGGCAAAACCTACTAACCTACGAATGGAAACAACGATTCCGAATGCTGAGCTAACAAAGCTCAGTGGATACACAACCACTCAACAATGCTTCATGCAAATCATAAATAAGAATGATGCTACAAGATATGATATCATGGCAAGATAACAATGGCGCTACCACTAGTTGCCTAAGCACATGCCCTAATCAAATCAAAATGTCATACATGGCACACAAGGCCCAACCAAGCCCAAGACCTCAACATATCATCCATGAAATAACAACATCAACAACAACTCTAGAGTGAGGCTAGGTCACAAAGCATCGGTACATACACTCTGGGTGAGGCCGGGTCACCTAGCACCGAAACATACACCCATGCTCAAAATCATCCTCGAGCATCTACACTTTGGGTGAGGCTAGGTCACCTAGCATCGAAACATGCACCCATACTCAGAATGCTCCCTCGAGTATCTTTGAATGAAGCTAGGGTTACATAGCATCGGTAATCTCTATTTGGTATCTCAAATCGTGGTGTTGCAACAGTTTTTCACTGGGCAACCGGATCCCATCAATCAAGTGCCCATATGGCACGGCACATCAACATATAACCCAACCAATGCTTATCCGACATACAAGCAATGGCATCCCAAGGATCCTCTATTGTTTTTATTCGACAGCACATCGATATTTTACATTACTGAGTTGTTAGTACATTATGGAGAAGTATTCAATTAATCACATTATTTGACTCATTAATCCACATTATCTTATTACTCAAGGCAACTCAACTGTATAGGCGTCCCCTGAGCGCACAGCAAGGATCGTAATTACCACATAATATTATTTGATTCATCAAGGCTCCCTATAGGGTACTAACACAAGAAACTCTTCCAATATTTACCAGTTATTAGTCCATTATTTCACATACAAATTTAACATCAGTTTTCTCATCTTTACTATTCATTTTATACCTTTAGAGACCTATTAGACCCATTTCCTTAGATTATGGAACCCCTGAACTCAAAACATAATTTCTTGGGTAGATTGTTCTGGGTTTACAAATACGCCTACATGGATATTGATACCCTCCCTTGAGTATCGATACCAATTTTAGGTTCGAAAGAAGTCAAGCCAGCATTCGTATCGATACGCTCTCTTCGCGTACCAAAATAATATATCAGTATGCAATGTATCTGTACTGATCCCCAACCCATACCAATACCCCCCTTTGGCGAATCAATACCCATTTTGGCTACTAGAATTTGAAATATGCAAGGGGTATTGGTATGTGACTAGCAATATCGATACGCCCCTCACAAGCCGTCTTCTTTATTTCACAAGTGTACCAATATTAGCTACCCAGTACCGATATTTACAAGCCCAGAATTCATGAGTCTGGTTTTGATTTCTCCAAGAAATCTCGCTTAACCTATATGATTAAGCCCCAAATCGTTCATACAAGTTATATGGAGTTTATTAGAAAGATTACTATCAATTTTAAGCCTTATTAACACCAAATTCACAAGTTGCCATTAGGGATCAACCAAGGTATATCCAAACCAAAAACACCAAAATCATGCATCAAAGTCTATTTCTATGATTTCCAGGAAAAGATTGGAGTTAGTACTGTACTAACCTTGGATTAAAGCTGATGAAGAAGCCTTCAAAGACCCATTCTCGTTCTTTCTCTTCAAACCCCAACTAAACCTCTCCCCCGATCATTCTAAGCAAAGCTTACCACAAAATAAAGATCCTTTGATGCTAAACCATTCTTTCTCCTTACCCAAAATGAGATTTACACGCTAGAACTCAAAGATTCAATCTTTAGGTGTGGGTTTTTTGAAAGCAAGGGATGAAAGTTGAAGGGTAGGAAGATATGGGACAAGGGTGACCTTATGAACCCACTTTTCTACAGCACCATTAAGAAAAATGTTCTCCAATCCTCACACAATTATGCTTTTACTAAACTACCCTCACTATTTCACCCTAACACAAACCCAAGCCAATAATTCAAGCCCAAATGACTAAGAGCAAGCCTAATAAGGTTCTCGGGGCCCAAACATCTCGGCCCAAAAGAAGGCTCGCATTTTGATTCAACCTAACTCTCGGATTCCAAACCTTGGGTCGTTACAACTCTCTTCTCCTTAAAGAAAATTTCATCCTCGAAATATAAACAAGGGAAGGAGATGCAACTGATGAAGATCCAACCATCCTCTCGGCCACTAGGGTCTCTCCGCAAAACTTTTCTAGCCAACACTCTTAACATAAATTCTTAACTCTATACAAGACTCCTTGACAATTCCGTCCCAACTTCCAGAATAACACTCACATCAAACCTAGAAGCTAATCAACAAAGGATAACATAAACAACATTGTCAAACATCAACCCGTTGAACTCACTTTGGGTGACTCACATCTCAGTTATCAACCTCATTTGCATCCAAAACACGACATTTCTTTAAAGGTATACTTTAGGGCACTTTTTCATCTATTAAAAACATCATGACCCACATGTTCAAGAACGAACGAACTCTTTCAATCAAGCTCTGCCGCCAATCTATCTTAAAATCACAACCTTCTCTCTCGACTTGGACAACTAAGATGGAGCTTAACATCTCATTTACTTGAACCCACTACAACATAAACAGATGTGAATCCATGATCAAGTGATTCTACTAGCCAAGCCACTTCAGTTTCGAAAGAAAAATATTTCCACAATAAGCTCTACTAGGGATCAAACCCACGAAACTATCCTCAAAGATCCAAACACCTTCTTCCACTCCAACCACCTAATTCTAACTAACAATTGTGCTGGAACTTTAGCAAGTTCTCAAGGATTTCCTAATGGTTCTTCCAACACAACTTATTACAGCACAAGAATTCGATTTCACACAACTTTAGCCAAAAACCCACATTTCTACTAAGCCATTCAGAAGATTTTCACATTGTTACCATGCATGAAAACAATCTATCTCAAACCCAAAAAAGCAACCTTCAATTCATCGAACTTAAGATTATCCTAACGTATTCGTAAGTCCAAATCACCCATCGACTTATCTTTAGTGTCCAAACATCACATCGAAACCCAAATCTTATCACTAATTCTCTTTAACCTTCAACTTATGAGATCCATCTTCTAAACGATCTTACGGAAATCTTAAAACCTTCAATATTAACAAGATCATTAGCCCTGAGAAATGGGCATTGGTCCTTCACTGTTATACATCGACCAACAACAACTAACACCGCTACACCTTGTCAAACCAACACAAGCACACCCTTAGGTGAACCTCTTGGCGACATTGCCTGCAAACACTCTCATTTTCTAGGGAGTCATCGCACTAAAAGTTTGGTAAGTGTCAGACCACAAGGTGATGGACACTAACAATAAACTCAATGTTACCCCCAGCTTGGGTTCTAATCCAAGATCAATAGGATAGCCTGCTCATCCCTCGAAGAGCATCTCGATATCCTCTTACACGTCCACCATTCTAAAACCTCATACTCACTACCTTCGTATCTACCATGTGAACTAAGAATGCCTTGCAACCTACAAGGCTCTCCCTAAGCCAACATCGCATGAGTACGAAATACAATGGAAAAGATTTTTCATGCACATATCCAATAAACTTTTTATTTCACACTCCAATTTCGAGACTCTTACTTGGAAACCAAGGCACACATCATACTCACATGACCAACCATACCAAGGGTAAGTCTAACAAGTCTACAAAGACTGTTACTCTCAATCCAAACTCACCACCCACAGTGGATGTAATACCGCTTAACCAGTCTAGGAGTTAAACCAGTTTATTAAGTGTTACCGAACAAATATTCAAACATCCATGAGATAACTTAACACTACACAACTAAACGTGCCTTCAGAAATCAGGCTAGTTTAAAACTTTTTAGTCTGATTCACAATTCACGTTTCAAACTTCATTATATATACAAACAAGTATGCACACATTATGCAATTTACTTTAACTGTTAGCTCATAACATACACCTTAATCATACTTTAGTACACAAAGCTTACCATATTACTTCTACAATCTCATAAGATTTATCCTTAGTCATAAACTTCATTCTTCTTAAACTAATTGCCAACTTTGTATACTTCTATCCATTTAAGACATATAGATCATTGCTTAAGGTCATTCAGGATAACAGTAAACCATTATTTGAAGGTCTTTAAGTCTAAATGTTCGTATCATTTAACTTCAAATCTTATTATCAAGATTGCTAAGACATTTAACATGATCTCATTTTCTTTTAAGACATTTTGGGTAACTTTCATTCCTTATCTCAATTCCTTATTACAAAACATTATAAGTACTTATGTTTTAATCTTTCTTAGGATAACCCTAAAGTTCCTTATTAAAGACTTAGTACTCACCTACATTATAAGGATTTCACACTTCCAAAGCCTAGTCTTACTTACTAGGTTAGTTTTCACATGGAAAATATCATTACTCAACTATCCAAGGCATAACTATAACATTCATAACACAATCACATGACCATATACATTTATACACTTGCATTAACAATAACCTTACTTATCCATTCATCTATTAAGAATATAGCATTAACATACATTGTATTGATTGTGATATCACATACAATTTTCCACTTGCAATAATTTAGTCATAAACATTCATTCATCTCAACTTAGTTCTCTAAATTATTAAGCCTTGATGTCCACTAATGCACATCTTTTCTTATCTATGATATAAGAAATAGCCAAACAATCTAACTCCTATTTCATATAGTTCATTCATTCTAGCCTTTATTGCCTCAAGGGATACAAGTTCATAAACATATGATCAAGGTCTTTAAAGACTAGCATCTTATAACTTTAGGATTCTTAAAGAACAAAAATAGATTATCTATAGAATCATAGTTTAGCCTAGTCAGGCACATCATCAAAAATCATAGCAAAACATCTTATATCACACCTGCTTAATCTCAAGCATACAATCACTTATCATAGGAAGCAACCCTATCAAACACTTGCCCCTTAATTTTACAAACCTTGTAACTGCTTCATAAGGTGTAACACCCTCAAACTCGCTTAGAAGTAAACCAAGCAAGAGTGTTAAAGACTAAAAAAAGTACTAACAAATATCACAAGATAGGGTTCGAACACACTCAAAAAATTTCTTGAAACACAAGTTAACATTCGAACAAGCCTAAAACACAAGTAGTTGCTTACAGATTTTAATATCATTTTACCTACCATTTTAGCTTGATGTTAAGACTCGAAAAGGGTGTTTAAGTGAATAGCTTCATAATCAAGGAACTGATTTAACATAAGGTTTAATATTATATACTCAAACATAATCCCAATTAAACTTAATCTAATTCTTAGCCTATTTCTACTTAATTCATAGACTACTATTTAACTAATAGTCAAATAATTGCTTTAGATTAGACAAGCATTCACATAATTCACTCCTAATACACTTGAGACTCACGCTTTACACAATCAAACTTTCATGAAATTATTCAAGGATTATCCATCTTTGCATTCCAAGTATTTCTACATTAATCTAAACCTACTTAACTAGCATAATGGTTTACTCATTCAACATGTCAAACCTTTATAATCAAAATACCCAAAAGAGGCTTATATCAACTATTAATGTAATACCCCAAAGATCGGTCTAGTAGAATGTTACCAAGTAAAGGAAAATTAAGTTGCCTTTCTTCTTGAACCTAAAATTTATTTGAGAGTCTTGGACCAATCGAAAGAAATGATGAAGGGAATGACCAATGTCATAGTACCCCAAAATGGAATGATTTAAGAAGTGTAAGGTTGCATGGTAAGTAAATTGTTGTGAGTGGTATTTACACATGTCAACTTAAAAGTTGAACATGTGGGGAGTAGGATTCGGCTAGGAGAAGAAAATAAAACATAGAATCCTTTTCATGTTTAGGAAGCAGCCGAATTATCTAATAGAGAGAGGTTATAGAAAGCTTGGAAGGAGTTGGAATTGAAGATTGTTTTAATCCATTGTGTTGATCCATTCTTGGCGTATCTTGAGAAAGAAGGTGAAAAATACTCTTTCTTCCTTCTTATTTGAGATTTAATTTGAGTAATTGTTTGTATATCTTCATGAAACTTGTTGTTTGATTTGAAAAATAATTAAACTCATGTTATGCATTTCTTGAATCAATTAAGTGGTATACATAATGATTTTGCTATGCTCTTAAGGAAATGGTAATAGGATTATAATGCTAAGTTGTTTGATAGTTTGAAGTGTTGTCTTTGGTTGGTTCGGCATTTAGGTTTAAGACCTTAATGAATTCAAGTATGCAGTTGAATGTATATGGGTTTAAATGCTTCATTGTCGTGTAGTGTCTATGAAATCATGAATTGAGTATTAAGGTCATTCAAATGGCATATAATTCGAATTGCTTACTTGAATAACAAGTTAAATTGCAAAATGATGAGCTAAGGCTCAATTGGCCTAAGGGCTAAGCTTAACCTTGATATAACTTGCTTGAATATAATCCTTGAACATGAATTGTCTTGCCTTGAACATGAAAGCATGGAACATAAGAAACAACAACAAGCTTTAAAGTATAAAATACACTCCAACTTTTAATAGGAGCTAAGATACTTAAGTTGCCTAAAATGGAAGTCCTTGGATACAATGGTATGATGCATGGTATACTTGGGACTACGGTCCATAAGCCATGGCTCAGTGGGATTCCCTATTACATGAAATATGTTATTGGTGACAATTGGAGGCAATGGGGGAGTTGTACGGAGATTGGCGACAGTTGGTTGGATTGTGAGAAGTTTAGGATTACATGTTTCTGATATTAGCCATTGCTATGTGCTTTGAGCTAAGTATCTCTTTGACCTTTATGGTCAAACACAGACCAATGTTATTCATAATCAATTGTGATCCAAGGCAAACATGTTAAAAGATATGAACCTTATTGAGAAGTTGATAAGAAATTCAAAAAAGAGAAAATCTTGAATATGTTGTATAATGTTTAAAGAAAGCTCTTGGTGGGCATAATGTTTAAAGAAGCTCTTGGTGAGCATGATGTTGAAGAAAACAAATGAGAAACAAATGAAGCTTAAAGTTTACTTGAATTTCTTGACAAACAAACTCGTTACTTGAAATACTTGTATACCTGACCTTCTTGCTACATGATTGATACTTGCAATAGATCTTGATCTTACTTGAATTCTTGAGTGTTGCTGCCATGTACACCTTGTACATGAAAATATGGATTGTTTTAATTGTAATTGTGTGTAAACATGAATAATGCTTGAATTGGACTATTTTGTGTATGTTAATTATGTATACATGCATTGTTGCTCGGAATAAAATGAATAATGCTCGAATTGGACTGTTTTGAGTATGTTAATTGTGTATACATGCGTTGCTGCTCGGAATAACATGAATAATGCTCAAATTGGACTGTTTTGAGTATGTTAATTATGTATACATGAGTTGCACTCGGAATAACATGAATAATGCTCGAATTGGACTGTTTTGTGTATGTTAATTGTGTTTACATGAGTTGCACTCGGAATAACCTAAATAATGCTCGAATTGGACTATTTTGTATATGCTAATTACGTATACATGAGTGTTGCTGCCATGTATGCTTTGTACATGAAAATACGGACTGAATTGATTAGATTACATGATATATGGATTGTTTTGGCATTAGAAATTATGTGTACTTGTTACTTAAGATAAGGGCTCGAAATGTTAATGTACATACTTGAACTGTCTTGTATAAGAATGCTATACTTGATAACATGTTACTTGACAATTGCTTGTTATGCTTGAATGCTACTCAAATGACTTGATAATTTGTTACTTGACAATTGCTTGGTATGTTTGAATACCACTCGAATGACTTGATAACATGCTTCTTGATAATTGATTATTTTATTACTCGAAATGCTTGCAAACCTTATCTAGGGTCAAACTCCATTTAAATAGAACTTGGACAAATAATTGGTTATAGTTAGGGCTACCTCACTAAGTACAATTTTGTACTTATCACTCTTGTCTCCATTCTTCCCACCCTACAGGATAAAAGATTCGATCGTTTGCTTGATCCTGAAGTCAGATTCCTTGAGGTTGAAGTAAGGCACAAGTATGAATCCATACTTGTTTGTAATTCTCCTAGTTAGTGGCACCTAGATTTGTATATAGTTAAGCTAGGCCATGCATTTGATATTTTGAAAGCTTGTATATGATTATGAATTTGGCCTCTAATGTGCGAAGGCTTGATTGCTTAAATTTGAAGTATGTAATGACCTAATTTTCTTGTGAATGGAAAAGTAAGCTGTGCATATAGGAACTCTGAGATTAAGTGAACACTTGCTAGCCATTGTATGCTATTCGAATGTCACATGTTCATGGGTAAGTAGTAGTTAACTTTGAATGAAAATTGGAAGTAACCAATCAAAGTAAAGACCTATAATGAATAAGGAACTTGCTTATTCTTATATGATTAAATATGAGGTCTAGGTGGTAACTTATCACGAATGATAAACATGTTATGCTTGCTTGAGATTGTATTGAATGTATGTACATAAAAGCATGACTGGTTAAACCTACATGACACATCTACATGACTTGAACGTAATGAGATTGGGTATAAAAGAATATGTTCTTGTCTAAGTATGATATCTGAATTCTATGCATGGTCACATGTTTAAATAGTATACATCCTTAAATGTAGAATTGCAAATATATAACTAAAATGGTAACCTATGGTGAATAAAATACATATGCTTGCTGTATGATAATATATGAACGTCTAAATGCCTTGTTAGTCACTCAACTCATCTAATAGGGATGAGTTCTTGAAAAGTTTTAATTTATTCGTGTTTCTAGTGTCCCTTGTAACACTCCTCAGTTGGCTTACTACTAAACCGAGTGGGGGTGTTACAATTAAACCATCTAATATTATCTACGGTTATCATCAAGCAACCAACCATCAAAATATATATATACATATATAGGCCTTACAAGCTTATAGATTAAGAGTTATAGACACCAAAATGATATACATGCTTGTAAATTAAACTTTGTGTCACCACTCTAGGAGTATTACAAAAGATGATAAAACATACGCTAAGTAGTACTTGCAATCCGACCAAGCTCCAAGAAGATATGTGCTTGAGAGATCGATCCTGAAATGTAGTAAAAAAGTTTTATAATGATACACTTAGTGAGGTAATTTAAGGTACTTAAAAGCATTAAGCAACAACTTATCTTTTACTACAACATTTTAATCCAAGAGCTTTCAAGCTTGAACAAGCACAAGGTAAAACAGAGTAAGATATTCGAACAAGCTTATCTATAACCATGGAAGATCCAACATATATATAATGTAAGCTTTCCAACCCAAGAGTATATAATGTGTAAATATAAGCACACCTTCATTCGAATATGCATTCTTCCACAAGAATTAATCAATTCATGATAATGACTTGTTACTTATTATGCTAGTTATTACAATTCTTTACCACTTATCTTATAAGTTCAATGTTTTCTTATTAACATAGCCTTGAGAATAGAATAAAGTCTAGGTACACGAATCCCCAACCTACTATCGCCAAATAAAACGGTACTTACAGTACCGGTCAATCCATCCTACTATCGCCAAGTGACCACAAAACTTCCCTCCTATTATCGCCAAATAAGGACCATAACCCACCTCAAACACGAGCTCTATGAACTCTATGGCATGCCATCTATACCTAAGACTGACTTGAAACCAAGGCTTTCACATTTATCATATCATATTCATAACGAAGTAAGCATAGCTCCTTATTAAGATATCAAATCGATAAGCATATTACCCTTTTTCAATTTGGGTAGGTATTCACCTCATGTGAACTTCTTATTGTTTCATTACTTTTAATCGAATAGCATCACAGTCCAAATAACTTTCAACATGTATCATGTATAGTTTTCAATCAGGCATGTTATCAAGCTTACATAGTAATGAACATGAACAAGAATTGCACTTATCTAACATAGTTTAGAATAACTTACCTTTAATCCAAGCTTGCTTAATCACCATATAATTAAAGATAATTCAAAGTAACTAAAAACAACAAGAATTGCTTGGGAAGGTTACTAGCCTATCCCGAGACTCTAAAATTACACTCACAATTTGTTCCGAGCTAGTTTTGCTCTCGTATAACAATTCCCTTTTGTTTGTCTCCAAGTTGATCTACTTTTGCCTTTCCACCTTCAGTTCCTTCAGGGTCTAGATGCGGCAAGATGTACATTCAAGCATTAGAATTAGATTCATCAATCATTTACATGTTTAACCATTCCATCACACAAGCACACACACACGTATCCAATCAACAGTCTAATTCATTTGAAAATATACATATTCATATACTTTAAAGTTAATCCTCATTGAGTCCATATTTATTCAATTCACTTTGAGTAAGTGTCTATATCAATATGCTCAACAAAACAGCCAATTATACACTTAATTATACAAAACATACCCTAAACATTCTTTCATGTCCTAAACCATTTAATTACATGTTCATGTATACAAAACAAGGCAGCCTTCACTTATATATTTATTTAGTCAAAACACTCCCATTATGTTTACTATATGCATCGAAACAACCCTAATTATTTGTACATACTTAAGTAGGTACATAACAGTCCACTATTCTTGCAAAAACAATTTCAATTACTTAGATACAAATGTATATATATTTATATAAAGCAGTTCTATATACTTTCTTTTGTGTCCAAACAGTCCAAAAATTCATGTACATATATATATACTCTAAACAGTCCATCATGAGATCACATATATTTGAAACAATCCCAAAACATCATGTATTCAAATATATTCAAAACAGGGCAGTTTATTTAACACCATATTCAAACAACTCCAATAATTTTTCTTAACATTAATAGACCTATGAACAATCTTAGCAACACGTGATTCACACAATTCTCAATCAAATTAAATTCTCAATTAATCAAACTCTAAATTTGAAGAATTGAAGAGGATTCTTACCCCTTACTTAAGCTAGTCGAACAAGAGGTTAAAACATGGCTCCACCTAAGCTAAACTCTTCATTTCCAAGGATGAAATCCAAGCTTTCTCTCACTTTCTCTCTAACACTCAATGTTTTGATTTTTTTCTAAAAGAGGAAGAAGATGATGCACCACTATTGTTGTTTCTTCTCCCTCACCACCGGACCCCAACACTTGCATCCCTTCTCACATGTCAACTCAACACAACCTTGTTTAAATCTTTCCTTAGCATGCAACACAAAAATTTGCAAGAGTTTTTGGTTTAGTCACTTTAGTAATTAGCTACTCAAGTTTCCTTAATTCAATTTTGGTCCTTTTTACGAGATAGCTTTTCACGATTTGATTTTCTTCCAATTTGATCCTAATTCCATTTACTTACTCTAATAGGTGTGAACTACATTATAATTTTACTTAAAGCTAAGGTGCTATATATATTTCTAGACCCATATTTAGGATATTACATAAGGTACTATAATCATCACTTTGAATGCAATTATATGTTAGCTAATCTTTTAGTTAACATAAACCTTAATCATGTTTTGCCACCTTAGGAATTTAAAGTAACTATAACTATAAACATACTCTAAGCTTAGGCCTTGTGCGACTTGTTGTCCGGAGTTGACATGATCCTCGCTAACTGAGTGATAGCAACCTGAAAGATCAAATAATCAAATACAAGAAAGTTCAGAAGAACTTAGTGAGGTAACTAAACCAATCCAAACATACAAAGATACAAGAAGATATATTTACTTTTACAAAGTCCTTATGATTTAGTTTTGATTGATTCCTTTCATTTAGTCAAAGTTTACTCCATTCTCTCTACTTACACTTTCTTTGAGCCATTTCATATTTGATTCACCAAGAACCATATATCTTAAGCTTTCAATTTATGTCTTTCATGCTTCACATAACAGTCTACATTTTTAACTTGCAAAATAGTCCATTATAATCTAAAAAACAGTCCACATTTTACCTTGCAAAATAGACCACATTTGACTTGTAAAATAGTCCACATTTTTAACTTGTAAAATAGCCCACTTTAGTATACAAAATAATCCATATTTGACTTATAAAACAATCCATATTTTTAACTTGTAAAATAGTCCACTTTAGTCTACAAAACAATCCATATTTGACTTGCATAAGTCTCTTAGGCCATACCATCATTTTCTTTAATTCATTAACCAATTACTTAACATTGATGTCTTATTTTCTTTGCATACACAATTAACATGTCATAAGCATTATCATTCATTTCATTGTCTTATTTACCTCAATGTCATTAGCCTTCAATGTGGAAACATATTCATTTTTATAGATAAGCATCATTTATATTCACTTAAAAGTTCTTTATAATCTTATCATTATTATTTCAATTAATTTCCTTGGACTTAGACAACATACGGACACTCGAATCCCCACCCAAACTGTCGCCACTAAACTTTTAACAATATGGTCAACCCTCTTACTATCATCAATAACCGATCATAACATATACCTCCTACTGACGCCAAATAAGGACCTTAATTGTCCTGGACTGTAGTCCCTCCTACACAAGAGCTTAACGGGTCCTAAGGCATGCCAATTGTGTCCTAAGTTGACTCAAATCCAAGGGTTTATATATAATTTCATATCTTTTCTTTTCAATTCGTAAATATTTGCAAGAAATGCTTTTCACTACCATTTGAGCTTTAGCTGTAATATCCCAATTCTTGCTTAGTGACTAAAATGTAATTTTTGAAAGTTTAGGGATTAAAGTGTAAATTTTGGAAAAGTTTAGGGACTAAAGTGTAATTTTCAAAAGTTATATAAGTTAACCCCGTAAATGAATAGTTCACCCCAAGAGTGGTATTTATGTGTTACTGGATTTTTCATACGAGGTTTATTTTATTCGGATTTGGATCGAATAAAATTGTTAAGCGTGTTCAGGTCAGAGTAGCCCAATGATGGGTGACCTAATGGGAAGGTCTCGTATCCAATATTTTGACTGATAAAAAGGATTCAGTTTGAGTTAGTAGTATTCGTAATGGATTGTTAAGTTAATATTTCTAAGAGGAAATGTATCTGATAAAAATTTCCGGTAATTATCGGTATATCGGATCGAATTGAAATTTTAAAGACTTTCAAGGATTATGGAAAATTCATAAAATATTATTTTATGAATATTTTATTAATGTTGATGGGATTCTAACTAGATTTAGTTAGAATACGATGGAGAGGTTATAAAGCTCAAAGAAAGAGAATTTGGAAACCGTATTGAGTGAAATTCGAATAATTGGATCGAATAAATATCATAAAATTTATGATATTTTGGGAAGGAGGCTGGTTATAATGGAACCAATTTGGTTCAATATTTATGGAATGACATTTTTTAAGTCTTGTTGTAAATAAAATCTGGTTGGAGGGCAAATTGGTCATTTGCCATGGATGGCATTTTTGAAATATTTTGGAATTTGAGGGCAATTTTGAAAGGGAAAATACATATGAATTTGATCATGGCCATTGGATGAAAGGATAAAATGGTAATTTTACTAATTAAATGAATTCAATATTCATTTAATTAGGGCACATGGATTAAAATAACTAAAAGATGAGAAAAAAATTTATCATCCTTCATATATGTTGTTCGAAACTCAAGAAAGAAAAGGGGAAAGAACGTTTTCAAATTTTCAAGCTCAAAATTGGATTAAGGTTCTCTGGAGAAATTAATGAGAGAATGAATAAGCAAAATACGAAGTTGTTTGAAACGGGTAAACATTGAAAATTCATGACGAATTCTCTTAAGGGGGAATTGTAATATCCCAATTCTTGCTTAGTGACTAAAATGTAATTTTTGAAAGTTTAGGGGTTAAAGTGTAAACTTTGGAAAAGTTTAGGGACCAAAGTGTAATTTTAAAAGTTATGTAAGTTAACCCCGTAAATGAATAGTTCACCCCCAAGAGTGGTATTTATGTGTTACTAGATTTTTCATACGAGGTTTATTTTATTCGAATTTGGATCGAATAAAATTGTTAAGCGTGTTCAGGCCAGAGTAGCCCAAGGATGGGTGACCTAATGGGAAGGTCCCATATACAATATTTTGACTGATAAAAAGGATTCAGTTTGAGTTAGTAGTATTCGTAATGGATTGTTAAGTTAAGATTTCTAAGAGGAAATGTATCCGATAAAAATTTCCGGTAATTATCGGTATATCAGATCGAATTGAAATTTTAAAGACAGTTTCAAGGATTATGGAAAATTCATAAAATATTATTTTATGAATTTTCTATTAATGTTGATGGGATTCTAACTAGATTTAGTTAGAATATGATGGAAAGGTTATAAAGCTCAAATGAAGGGAATTTGGAAATCGTATTGAGTGAAATTTGAATAATTGGATCGAATAAATATCATAAATTCCGGTTAGAATGGAACCAATTTGGTTCAATCTTTAAGGAATGGCATTTTTTAAGTCTTGTTGTAAATAAAATCTGGTTGGAGGGCAAATTGGTCATTTGCCATGGATGGCATTTTTGAAATATTTTGGAACTTTGAAGGCAATTTTGAAAGGGCAAATACACATGAATTTAACCATGTCCATTGATTTTTGATAAAATTAAATCATGGCCATTGGATGGAAGGATAAAATGGTAATTTTACTAGTTAAATGAATTCAATATTCATTTAATTAGGACACATGGATTAAAATAATTAAAAGATGCGAAAAAAAAATTATCATCCTTCACCTATGTTGTTCGAAACTCAAGAAAGAAAAGGAGAAAGAAAGTTTTCAAATTTTCAAGCACAAAATTGGAGAATCAAGACAAGTTTCAAGCAAAATTAATTTAGGTAAATTATTCTACACTTGATTCTCTTCATTTTGATAGTAATATTGCATGATAAATGTCAAGTATGAGTTATGTTATGGATGAAGATTGATTGTGGAAATTGAATTTGATGTTGGAATTAGACTATTAGATAGTTGAATTGATGATTTAAACATGGAATTAAGGTTGAAATTTGATAAATTCCATATTAAAGATTATAAACTCTAACCTTAAAATTTGGGGGTTATGGTTAGGAAGTTGAATTAAGGATGAATTTGATTGAATTATAATGTTAGGAGACTTATTTTGATGATATGTTGAATAATTTCCCAAGTTGTAATTTTAGGGACCATATCGAAAATTTGGAAAAATTAGTGGAAATTATTGTGAATTTTATTTTAGCATGGGAATCATTGAAATATGGTGAAAAAAGCTTGAATTGGTGATTAGGGACCAAAATGAAAGTTTTTGGAACTTCAAGGACCAATTCGGCAATTTAGTGAAAGTTGGGGATTGGTGAATTTATGGAAAATTGATAGAATTGAAGATTTAAGCATGTTATAAAAGTTGAAGGACTGAAATGTCAAGAAAGGAAAACATGAGGGACCAAATTCGAAATGAAAGGTTGATTAGGGACTAAAGTGAATAAAGTTTGGAAAAAAAGAAAATGTATAAGGATGTTAGAAATAAATACATGGTTTAGTTGTACATGAATTTATGTACAAAAGTGAAGTACTGACTAGAATGTCACTTTTATAAAGTTGAATGACTAAAATGGAAATAGTCCAAAATAAGTAATTAATTATGGAAAATTGTTCAAAAGTGGATTTGAACAATTGTTTAATGTTCGAAATGGTCACTAAAGACCTAGGGACCATTTCGGCAATAATGTAAAATATTGGGGAAATTTTCAGAAAAATTTTATATTCGAATAGTTATGCTTAAGAATCAAGTTAGCAATGTTAGATTTAAAACGAATGCAAGAATGGTGATGATGTATATGTCGATTGGTTTTATACAGTTTCACAAGAAAATGAAGGAGAACCAAGGATAAAAAAGAAAGATGAGAACCTCGAGTAAGCTTAGTGAGGCATATTATTCATGGCTCGGGTGAGTGCATTTACATGTTTTAAAAAAATGCAATTAGGAAGACTTGCAAGTAGTCAACCTTAAATTAAAATGATATTGCATTTCTATATGATTTCATTATGTTGAAAATGGCATTATATTTGTCTATAACACTTTGCTCGACATGGAAAGATTGATGGAATACCAGGTACGAATGATTGTTTGCATAAATAATGATGCATTATGCATACATGAGATATGGAAAATGTCAAGATTTAAATGAACAAGTTAAAATTGAACAAGATACACCTAAAAAATAGTATTGCCATATATATATATGTTGAATTACTGCATGTTGTAATAAAGGTAGATTACACGGAATATGAAATATGAATTATTTCTCTAAGAAATGACGGTGATCTATGTTTGCCATGACTATTTATGATAAACATGAAATATGAAATGTCTATTTATATGGTTAATTATGTTATTGAGTTGATGAAGAAAGAAATGCCCAAATATTGAGTATGAGAGTCCATGGTATAGTTGGCATGCCATAGAGTCTTTAGCAGCTGCACCCCTATGTTTATGTTATCAAATAGTTATTGTGACAAAATGATTGTGTCACATGTACCTTGGGGATCTACGTCCACTGTGCCTAAGTGCACTACCGAGGTGCTGCACCATGGGGATCTACGCCCACTATGCTCGAGTGCACTATCGAGGTGCTTTATGTTTATGGGGAGCAAAGAGCGTCTCCAAGTACTTACTCATCTTTACGTTCACGTTTGACACTACAGGGTCATTTCAAGATGACTCGCGTACCTTGATCTCATATAGCGTACTTTGGGCAATGATAAAAGAATCATGTCATGTAAACAAATCATGCTAAGTATATGAAACATGTCATAAATGTGAACTAAGCCATGTATATGGAATATATCAAGTATATGAATTATGCCACGTATATGAATCATGACATATATATGGAATACGCCAAGTATATGAATCATGTCAAGTAAATGAATTATGCCATTTATACAAAGTATGTCATATATACATATGGAATATTCTATGCATATGAATTATATCATGTACACAAATTAAGTTGGGTATATGAATTATGCCATGTACACATATCATGTTATGTATATGAATTAAGTCATGTATATGAATGAAAACACATTTATGAATCATGTCACGTATGAAAACCATGTCATACAATTGAAATATGGCACGTATGAAAATCATGTTACATAAATGGATCATTCCATGAATAAGAATTTCATTACATATATGAACCATGTCATGTATTAAATCATGTTATGCATGAAATTCATGTCATGTATGTAAATCACGTTGCTTATGTGAATTATACCATGTATGTGAATTATACCATGTATGTGAATTATGTTATTTATACGAAATATACCATGTATATGACTGATTTCATGATGATAGAGCATTGAAATCATGAGTAAGTTAGGAACTTATGAAATATACATGAAAATCTAGAGACTATGGAACCCTTGATAGAACTATCCTATCTTAGGTAGAGAACTTGATATGATATTATATAATATGTAATATTTTACCTTATGTTTGTTAATAAGATTATTGCCTCACTAAGTTCATACTTAGCGTGTGTTATTTCACACGTAGGTTCTCCCACGTAAAAGAGCATGAAGGAGCTATTAATTGGAAAGTCAAGTTACATTAGTAAGCACGGTATGTACATCTTAAATTATGGTTGATATCTAGTGGGCATGTACTTGTAGGTATGTGGGTTTAAAAGATGCAAATGTTTTGTAAACTTAAGTTATAATGTGTTTACGTACTAATTATGAGTGTAGGGACTCAGAATATGGTTTTACTACAAATGATTAAGATTTATGACATAGTTAAATCTAGTTTAACCCTAATCACGTAGAAGTTTTAAAATCAAGAAAGGGTCTAGGCAGGGTACATAGTTTTCTCCCTGAATTATATTTTTATTTAATAACACATTTATAAATTTTCTAAAACAATTCAGGGTCGAAACTAGCTGCTATAGACTGATGTAGTTTTCAATTTAAAACCGAGGAAGGGTTAAACAACAGGACAAAGTTTGGTAAAAAAATAATAACTCTTCAAGTCAAGTTTTCTTAATAACTCAGTAACATCTTTAGTGTATATTCGGTCTACGAATATACGTTAATGGTGTTACATTTAATACAAAAATAGATGAAGTTAAGTATTGATGGACTGCGATAAATGCTTAATTATGGGAATTGGAGGAAGAAGAGTGCTTAAAGCCGAGTATGTTGGCAATTAGTTAAAAGAGAAATGTGCAGCAGTCCTACGTTTAAAACAAGGTACTCGTACTGTCTATGAGTACGAGTTAGATTTTATTAGATTGAGTCGGTACATAGTTAAATTGATGCCAATTGAAAGGACTCGATGAGAATGGTTTATAAAGAAGCTACGTCCAAGGTCCAAAGAAAGACTTCTATGGAGAAAATTTAGTAAAGTGATTATCAATAATTCTTTTGGACAATGTATAAGTAATTAGAATATGTGTTGCGTGTGATAAGTGCTACGCAAATGTGCAAGTATACACGTCGCAAGTAATAAAGTGATATGAGTATCGAGTATCGTCTCCACGAGGGATTGGTTTGGGCCACTTTGCTTAAGTTCTTTGCCTTTGTGAAAATAAAAACACAATTGATAATAGAGGTTTTAATTAACGAGAAAAGTAAAAGCAATAAACTAAAAGAATAGATGAAAGAGAAAGAGAGAGATAGGCCAGGTTATCGTGAGATGAGGTGTGATAGCCGATTGGATCGTTTTGGTAAAAGAGTGCACGGGCAACTCAGTTGCCGTGGCAACTTTACAACGGGTTGCCTTGGCAACTAATCGATGGTTACCGGGCAACTAGTTGGGCAACTACTTGGGCGTCCGGGCAGCAACTTCAAGGTTTGGGCAGAGCGTTCTTCAATGGTTTCTTCTTATCCCTAAGTCGAAACTCTAGCTACTTGTGCATGCCTTGATAATACATCCCTGCGTGAATCAAGGGTGAACAACAACCAATCTTGCGCTCCTCTTAGCCGTTGAAATCCTTAACTTATTCCTAAGCCGGATTAATCTTCACCATCAATAGATTGAATAAAGACCATACTCATTCGTTTCTTGAATCTAACTCTCCCGATATTAGATAAATAGATGAAGTTACGAGATCCTCTCCCAATCACTCGCAAACAAGAATAAAAGCCAAGAATGAGTAAACCTTGAATAGAAAAGTGCAAACTCTTATTACCTAAACAAAATCCAATTGTTTCTCACAACAACAAAACACAATAACCCCAACCAATCAATTTAGTTCATGGTTGGGTTCAAAAGATATACAAAGAATAATCCCCAAACCATGAATCTAATGGAAGCAAAGAAGAAGAAGAAATCGAACTCTCTCCCTCCTTGCTATCTTGTTGAAATCTCTTCCTTCTTGCCCTTTGGAGTTGTCGAAAATCCTCTCCTCTTGCTCTCATTGGACTTGTTGAAATTCCCTCTTGCTCTCTCTATGAATTGTCGAAATCTCCATCTTATTTATAGGGCTAGGCCAAAGTCCTTCTTTGAGGAGGAGTTTAAGTTGGAATTAAATTATCTTTAAAGAATATAATTCTTTATTATAATTGTATTCCTACTAGAACTTCTCCTATCTTCTTGGAATTTAATTCTTCTTTAATCTCTGCATGGAAATCAAATTCCTTTGGGTTTGGGCTTTGCTCCACGTCATCTTGGGCTTGTATAGTCATTAATTTCGACATCCCTATTGCATTTTCTCTTTGTCGACAATTGCCATGGCAACTGGCTCGGCGTCTCCTTCATGTATTGCCCTGGCAACTGGCTCGACATATCCTTCATGCATTGCCCTGGCAACTAGCTCTAGCCTTGTTTAGGCAAGTGATTCTGTACACACACAAAAACATACCAAAGCAGCATCTTTTTCCACAAAAATCACCAAGTTTTGTAATCAAGCTCAACGGTGGAAAGAAACATGAATTAATGCATGAATAACTAATTATGCAACTAATATGAGCTTAAGTCTAACAATAATATGAGTAAAAAGGGTAATAAAAATAGTACTTTTGAACACTTATCACGCCCCCAAACTCGAACTATTGCTTGTCCTCAAGCAATGCAAACTAACAATTACCTGCCAAGACTTTAATCATCAAAGACATGCTTCAAACTTGAATTCAAACCTCGGAACCGTGGTACAAAGTATGATCACCTTTTAATTTTTTGGATAACACAAAAATTACCCGGAACAAAACTATAATGCTCGTGACAATGTGTGTGCGTAGTTGTGTACAAGTTGATTTTCAAGATTCTATGTGAACAATAGGCTTTTATCAATTTAAGTACCGAGGCATTTTTTTTATTTTCACTGGAGCCAATTTCGGGCACCTCTAGCAAAGTAAGCAATTTCTTATTTTATTTTAGTCGACTAGAGCCAATTTCGGGCACCTCTAGCGATTCTTTAATGTGCATTAACTACTAGAGCCAGTTTCGGGCACCTCTAGCAAGAAAGTGTATTTACTACTAGAGCCAGTTTCGGGCACCTCTAGCAAGAAATTAACTTTTAATTTTCAATTTTAAATTTACCCTAATTTTAAGAAACCTAAGTTCACTAAGTTTCTTTCAATCAACAAGCCACTTTCAATTCAAAAAAAAATTCAGCATCATAGTAAAATTCTAAGTTCTTTTCATGTAATCCTAAAATTAAAGGTTCTTTCAATTAAGTGCAGTGGCAAAAATTCATCATTGGATATTCAACAAGTCTTAAGCAATTAAATCAAATTAAAGGCATGGCAAGTAACATATGCAACCTATATGTGATTGCTAAAGATGAATGCAACTAAACATGAAACTAACTAGAAACCAACACCCCCCCAAACTCGAGAGAAGCATTGTCCTCAATGCACGTAAAAGTGAAACAAAATTTAAAATAAACTAAATGAAATGAGTTAGTCAGAGAGGTCGTCACCTCGAGTGATGAGTTTCCTTCGTGCCGTTTGCTTGACTCAATTTTCGGTCAGTGGTTGAATGCTTGTGGCTGGTATCGCGTGAATAGCATTGCCTTGATTTGATCCATGTTTGCCGATGCAGGTTTACTTGCATGTGCATCAGTAGTTGCCGAAGCCATTGTTGTTGCACTGGGCATCGCTTGATTTCATTGTGGTTCTTTGTGGCAAGTAGTCGGCAGTAAATTTCCTTAGCATGGTGGTTGTGAGTCTTGTTGTGGAAAAGAAAATAAAGAAAACCTGGAAACTAAAGATAATGAAGAAAAATAAAATATCTCCTAAAAATAAAAATGAAAATAAAAAGAAAAAGAAAAAGAAAATATTGAAAGGAGAGCATGCTCAAGCATCTCCTAAAGTGACCACTTCTAATGTTACTGCATATCTGAGAAAACTTGAGGAGAGTCGTTTCCGATACTTCTTATAGTCCATCTGTACCCTCCATCGGGTGACAATATTGCCCAAAAAGAGTTGGGCCAATGTGCTCCCAGCTACTCCCTTTTGCATTACCATGGTGGAGGTGTCTTTCTTCTTTGTTCGCTTGTAGTCCATGTATATTCTCCACCTTGCTACTATTCCTGAAGGTACAAATATATTAATAGGAAAAATTATATCCATTCTCAACCATTCAATTACCTCATTCTTGTCGACTTCTATCATGGTTTGATGTAGCCTTTGTTGTCGTGGCAATTGCTGCTCAAGCCAATTGTCGTGGCAATCAGTTGTCAAATTTTGCTTTAAGTCAAGGGAAGAATCAATTTTCTGAATAGCTTTATGAATCCAAACACCTTTTTTCTTTTGGCCTCTCAAACATCTCCATCAGTAGAGATTTTGATGGCTTCAAATCTACCAACCTCGGTTCCTCAAGACATACCTGCAATGGACGAGGTGAGTTTTTAAAGAATTCAAAAGGTTCAACTATTACCTACTCATATTCCATTGGCAAAGTATTATCATCTCGTTGATCTTGCATGTGGTCGTGTAATTGTCGTGGCAATTGTAGATGAGAGCAATCTACACATTCCTGCTTCAACATCAACGTTATAACTTTCTGGGCATCAGGTTCCTCAGAATTTGTTGTAGTATTGTTGTTCTCAGCTTCACTGAGTGTTGTTGCGGCATTGCTCTGTTCAGGCTCCTCAATCATTGCCGATGCAATTTGTTGTTCAGGCTCATCATGTGTTGGGCAGTCTCTCTCATTGGCATCCTCTTGACTTTGAGGTTCTAGTTGTTCCCCACACATCGGAGAGCTTTCTTTGCATTGCTCCTTATCCTCTTGCCTTGGGATGTCAGTATCCCTAGGAATGAATTGTTGGTGCATGTTATCCATGACATATGTGGATCTCCCCAATTGATCTTCTGAATCCCCTAAGGTTGCATCCCACTGAGCTATCCTCGTATCCATAGATTTTGATAGTTCTCGAATCTCTTCAATTGATCCGTCAAGTCTAGTCAAGGAAGCTAGTAACGTTTCCTCCAAGGGATTGGAATGCTCTTGAAAATGACTACATTGCCATGGCATATCTGTTGCTGCGGCAAAATTGTTATGGTAAAAAAAATTTTAAGCTTTTTGACCATACCATGAAGAATTTTGCTGCTGGTTCCCTCTATGGTCCTCCATGTTGTTATATGCACCGAAAATGTGAGGGCAATTTTCAAACACATGATGTTCTCCACACATAGCACAAGATTTTTCCACGGTATAAGTTCTTTGGGCTTTTCTCGGTTGGTATAGGTAATCATCAAAGGGTGCAAGAAACTATTGATTGGATTCATTCATATCTTCCGACATCATCTCTCGAATAGATCGACTTTTATTTCCCGACATGTTGATGTCCCTTAACTTGTAGCGTACCTAATTTTTTTTTTGATAAAACAAACAAAAAGAAAAGTTAGTAAAACTAGGAGAAAAAAATGCAATAACAAAAACAACTAACACCAATTGCCAATCCCCAGCAACGGCGCCAAAAACTTGTTGCGTGTGATAAGTGCTACGCAAATGTGCAAGTATACACGTCGCAAGTAATAAAGTGATATGAGTATCGAATATCGTCTCCACAGGGATTGGTTTGGGCCACTTTGCTTAAGTTACTGTACTGTGAAAATAAAAACACAATTGATAATAGAGGTTTTAATTAACGAGAAAAGTAAAAGCAATAAACTAAAAGAATAGATGAAAGAAAAAGAGAGAGATAGGCCAGGTTATCGTGAGTTGAGGTGTGATAGCCGATTGGATCGTTTTGGTAAAAGAGTGCACGGGCAACTCAGTTGTCGTGGCAACTTGCACAACGGTGTTGCCTTGGCAACTAATTGATGGTTGTCTGGGCAACTAGTTGGGCAACTAGTTGGGCGTCTGGGCAGCAACTTCAAGGTTCGGCAGAGCGTTCTTCAATGGTTTCTTCTTATCCCTAAGTCGAAACTCTAGCTACTTGTGCATGCCTTGATAATACATCCCTGCATGAATCAAGGGTGAACAACAACCAATCTTGCGCTCCTCTTAGCCGTTGAAATCCTTAACTTATTCCTAAGCCGGATTAATCTTCACCATCAATAGATTGAATAAAGACCATACTCATTCGTTTCTTGAATCTAACTCTCCCGATATTAGATAAATAGATGAAGTTACGAGATCCTCTCCCAATTCACTCGCAAACAAGAATAAAAGCCAAGAATGAGTAAACCTTGAATAGAAAAGTGCAAACTCTTATTACCTAAACAAAATCCAATTGTTTCTCACAACAACAAAACACAATAACCCCAACCAATCAATTTAGTTCATGGTTGGGTTCAAAAGATATACAAAGAATAATCCCCAAACCATGAATCTAATGGAAGCAAAGAAGAAGAAGAAATCGAACTCTCTCCCTCCTTGCTATCTTGTTGAAATCTCTTCCTTCTTGCCCTTTGGAGTTGTCGAAAATCCTCTCCTCTTGCTCTCCTTGGACTTGTCGAAATTCCCTCTTGCTCTCTCTATGAATTGTCGAAATCTCCATCTTATTTATAGGGCTAGGCCAAAGTCCTTCTTTGAGGAGGAGTTTAAGTTGGAATTAAATTATCTTTAAAGAATATAATTCTTTATTATAATTGTATTCCTACTAGAACTTCTCCTATCTTCTTGGAATTTAATTCTTCTTTAATCTCTGCATGGAAATCAAATTCCTTTGGGTTTGGGCTTTGCTCCACGTCATCTTGGGCTTGTATAGTCATTAATTTCGACATCCCTATTGCATTTTCTCTTTGTCGACAATTGCCATGGCAACTGGCTCGGCGTCTCCTTCATGTATTACCCTGGCAACTAGCTCGGCATATCCTTCATGCATTGCCCTGGCAACTAGCTCTAGCCTTGTTTAGGCAAGTGATTCTGCACACACACAAAAACATACCAAAGCAGCATCTTTTTCCACAAAAATCACCAAGTTATGTAATCAAGCTCAACGGTGGAAAGAAACATGAATTAATGCATGAATAACTAATTATGCAACTAATATGAGCTTAAGTCTAACAATAATATGAGTAAAAAGGGTAATAAAAATAGTACTTTTGAACACTTATCAATATGCAAGAAAGGTTCATTAGGAATTTAAGGAATTAAGTTTTGGTAGATTTAGTGGAACTTTCATTCCATGAATTTGAAGTCATTCTTGGAATGGATTGACAATCTGCATATGATGCAGATATGAAGTGTAAGAAGAAAAGATTGGTATTTCAAGGATCCGATGGTTTGAAATAATTTTTGAGGAAAAGAATTGACTGTTTAGAGTCAGTAATTTCTATAATGATAGCTCAAAGGCTGTTATTCAATAGATGTGAAACATGTTTGGGTTGTATAGAAGATACGTAAAAGTTACCTAAAAAGTTTGAAGACATCCTAACTGAAAAGGAGCTTCCTTATATATTTATGGATGAGTTATTAGGATTACCTCCAGATAAAGAATTACAGTTTGGGATTGATGTTTATCCTAGAACTGAGCCAATATTAATGGTACTATATAGGATGACATCAATTGAGTGAAGGGAATTAAAGGCTCAAATGCAAGAATTGTTGGACCGGGGTTATATTTGATCAAGTAAATTACTATGGAGTACTCCGGTATTAAATTGTAAAGAAGAAAGATGGTTCCTTATGATCATGTATAGATTATCGGCAATAGAATAAAGTAACCATTAAGAATAAGAATTCTCTACCAGGGATTGAGGATTTATTTGATCAGCTTAAAGATGAAGTAGTATTTTCAAAGATAAATCTTCGATCAGGGTTATTATCAAACTAAGGTTAAGGAGAAAGATATACCAAAGACAGTATTCATGACTCGTTATGGACACTACGAGTTTCTGGTGACGTCTTTTTAGATCGACGAATGCCTTTTTTGTATTTATGGATCTGATAAATAGGGTATTCGAACCCTATTTGGATCAGTTTGTTGTAGTCCTCATAAATGTTATTTTGGTTTATTCGAAGACCGAAGATGAACATGACTACCATCTTCGAGTGGTACTGCAAACTTTAAGAGATAAGCAACTTAATACCAAGTTTCTGAATGCAAGTTCCAATTGTCAGAAATTACTTTCCTTGGATATGTAGTGTCATTAGAAGGAATAAGGGTTGACCACAAGAAAATACAAGTTATTCTTGAATAGGAAGAGCTGAAAATGTCTTGAAAAGAGAAGATAAGCTGGAAATAGGAAAGTACAGAGCTATGAAATTAAGCCAAGTGATTACTGAGGTAAAGTATATGTTTTTGACAATATTTGAAGAGAGAAGATGTTAAAGGAGGCCAATTATAGTTTATTAATTATGCACCCAAGGAGTAATAAGATGTATCAAGATTTAAAGATTCAAAACTGTGGCCAAATATTTATGGATTACTTCAGTCTATTTCTATTCCACAATGAAAGTAGGGATGAGTAACGATGGATTGTATAATGAATTTGTCAGCTACACCAAGTAAAAAGAATTTAACATGGGTCATTATGAATCATCTGACAAATTTTGATTACCTTATTCTAGTTGAATAGATTATTCGCTGGACAAATATGCAGAACTTTATGTTCGAGAGACAGTAAGACTACATGGTGTCTCGACATCAATAGTGTCAGACAGAGACCCAAGGTTTATTTCAAGGTATTAGGGTATGTTATTTGAAGCTTTAGGTACTAAATTAATTTTAGTACAGTTTTTCATTTGCAAACAGATGGGCAATCTGAATAGATCATACAAATTTTGGATGATATGTTACGAGCTTATGTAATTGAGTTTGCGGGATCATGAGAAAAGTACTTGCCTTTGGTTGAATTTGTTTACAATAATAGTTATCAAGCAAGTATCAAGATGGCATATGGAAGAAAATATAGAGTCTCTCTAAATCGGTTCGGTTTACAAGATTGGAATGTTCAGAATAACTCAAAAGTTGGAAGAGTAATTCAACATAAGACATGGAGGATAAAGTAAAGATTATTCAGCAAAAATTTTAAAGCCGTCGTGGATTAACAAAAGATTTATGCAAATAAGAAGAAAAAGAATATTGAATACGATGTTAGAGAAAAAGTGTTTTTAAAGATTTTACCTTGGAAGAAGGTGTTACGTTTTGATTGAAATGGAATGATTAGTCCCAGATTTATAGAGCCATATGAGATTCTAAAAAGAAAGGAACTAATGGTTTATCAATTGGCTTTGCCTCTAGATAGGAACAAGATTCATTGCGTGTTTCATGTATTTATGTTTCGGAGGTATGAATTGGATTCTTCACATGTAATTACCACTGAGGAGGTTGAACTGCAATTAGGTTTGACGTATAAAGAAGAAGTGAAAATCCTAGCATACAAAGTTGAAGAATTAAGGGACAAGGAAATTCTACTGATTAAGGTTCTCTGGAGAAATTAATGAGAGAATGAATAAGCAAAATACGAAGTTGTTTGAAACGGGTAAACATTGAAAATTCATGACAAATTTTCTTAAGGGGGAATTGTAATATCCCAATTCTTGCTTAGTGACTAAAATGTAATTTTTGAAAGTTTAGTGGTTAAAGTGTAAACATTGGAAAAGTTTAGGGACCAAAGTGTAATTTTAAAAGTTATGTAAGTTAACCCCGTAAATGAATAGTTTACCCCCAAGAGTGGTATTTATGTGTTACTAGATTTTTCATACGAGGTTTATTTTATTCGAATTTGGATCGAATAAAATTGTTAAGCGTGTTCAAGCCAGAGTAGCCCAAGGATGGGTGACCTAATGGGAAGGTCCCATATACAATATTTTGACTGATAAAAAGGATTCAGTTTGAGTTAGTAGTATTCGTAATGGATTGTTAAGTTAAGATTTCTAAGAGGAAATGTATTCGATAAAAATTTCCGGTAATTATCGGTATATCGGATCGAATTGAAATTTTAAAGACAGTTTCAAGGATTATGGAAAATTCATAAAATATTATTTTATGAATTTTCTATTAATGTTGATGGGATTCTAACTAGATTTAGTTAGAATATGATGGAAAGGTTATAAAGCTCAAATGAAGGGAATTTGGAAATTGTATTGAGTGAAATTTGAATAATTGGATCGAATAAATATCATAAATTCCGGTTAGAATGGAACCAATTTGGTTCAATCTTTAAGGAATGGCATTTTTTAAGTCTTGTTGTAAATAAAATCTGGTTGGAGGGCAAATTGGTCATTTGCCATGGATGGCATTTTTGAAATATTTTGGAACTTTGAAGGCAATTTTGAAAGGGCAAATACACATGAATTTAACCATGTCCATTGATTTTTGATAAAATTAAATCATGGCCATTGGATGAAAGGATAAAATGGTAATTTTACTAGTTAAATGAATTCAATATTCATTTAATTAGGACACATTGATTAAAATAATTAAAAGATGCGGGAAAAAAATATCATCCTTCACCTATGTTGTTCGAAACTCAAGAAAGAAAAGGAGAAAGAAAGTTTTCAAATTTTCAAGCACAAAATTGGAGAATCAAGACAAGTTTCAAGCAAAATTAATTTAGGTAAATTATTCTACACTTGATTCTCTTCATTTTGATAGTAATATTGCATGATAAATGTCAAGTATGAGTTATGTTATGGATGAAGATTGATTGTGGAAATTGATGTTGGAATTAGACTAGTAGATAGTTGAATTGATGATATAAACATGGAATTAAGGTTGAAATTTGATAAATTCCATGTTAGAGATTATAAACCCTAACCCTACAATTTAGGGGTTTTGGTTAGGAAGTTGAATTAAGGATGAATTTGATTGAATTATAATGTTCGGAGACTTATTTTGATGATATGTTGAATAATTTCCCAAGTTGTAAATTTAGGGAACATTTTGAAAATTTGGAAAAATTAGGGGAAATTATTGTGAATTTTATTTTAGCATGAGAATCATTGAAATATGGTGAAAGAAGCTTGAATTGGTGATTAGGGACGAAAATGAAAATTTTTGGAACTTTAAGGACCAATTCGGCAATTTAGTAAAAGTTGGGGATTGGTCTTGAATTTATGGAAAATTGATAGAATTTAAGATTTAAGCATGTTATGGAAGTTGAAGGACTGAAATGTCAAGAAAGGTAAACATGAGGGACCAAATTCGAAATGAAAGGTTGATTAGGGACTAAAGTGAATAAAGTTTGGAAATAAAAGAAAATGTATAAGGATGTTAGATATAAATACATGGTTTAATTGTAAATGAATTTATGTACAAAAGTGAAGTAGTGAATAGAATGTCACTTTTATAAAGTTGAAGGACTAAAATGGAAATAGTCCAAAAGAAGTAATTAATTATGGAAAATTGTTCAAAAGTGGATTTGAACAATTGTTTAATGTTCAAAATGGTCACTAAAGACCTAGGGACCATTTCAGCCATAATGTAAAATATTGGGGAAATTTTTAGAAAAAAATTATATTCGAATAGTTATGCTTAAGAATCAAGTTAGCAATGTTAGATTTAAAACGAATGCAAGAATGGTGATGTATATGTCGATTGGTTTTATACAGTTTCAAAAGAAAATGAAGGAGAACCAAGGATAAAAAGAAAGATGAGAACCTTAAGTAAGCTTAGTGAGGCATATTATTCATGGCCCAGGTGAGTGCATTTACATGTTTTAAAAAATGCAATTAGGAAGACTTGCGAGTAATCGACCTTAAAATAAAATGATATTGCATTTCTATATGATTTCATTATGTTGAAAATTGCATTATATTTCTCTATAACACTTTGCTCAACATGGCAAGATTGATGGGATACCAGGTACGAATGATTGTTTGCATAAATGATGATGCATTATTCATACTTGAGACATGGAAAATGTCAATATTTAAATGAACAAGTTAAAATGGAACAAGATACACCTAAAAAAATAGTATTGCCAATATATATATATATTTGTTGAATTACTGCATGTTGTAATAAAGGTAGATTACACGAAATATGAAATATGAATTATTTCTCTAAAAAATGATGATGATCTATGTTTGTCATGACTATTTATGATAAACATGAAATATGAAATGTCTATTTATATGATTAATTATGATATTGAGTTGATGAAGAAAGAAATGCCCAAGTATTGAGTATGAGAGTCCATGGTATAGTTGGCATGCCATAGAGTCTTTAGCAGCTGCACCCCTATGTTTATGTTATCAAACAGTTATTGTGACAAACTGATTGTGTCACATGCACCCTGGGGATCTACGCCCACTCTGCCTAAGTGCACTGTCGAGGTGCTGCACCTTGGGGATCTACACCCATTGTACTCGAGTGCACTATCGAGGTGCTTTATGTTTATGGGGAGCAAAGAGCATCCCCGAGTACGTACTCATCTTTACGTTCACGTTTGATAGTACGGTGTCATTTCAAGATGACTCACGTACCTTGATCTCATATAGCGTACTTTGGGCAATGATAAAAGAATCATGTCGTGTAAACGAATCATGCTACGTATATGAAACATGTCTTGAATATGAACTAAGCCATGTATATGGAATATATCTACTATATGAATTATGCCACGTATATGAATCCTGACATATATATGGAATACGTCAAGTATATGAATCATGTCAAGTAAATGAATTATGCCATGTATACAAAGTATGTCATATATACATATGGAATATGCTATGCATATGAATTATACCATGTACACAAATTAAGTTGCGTATATGAATTATGCCATGCATATGAATTATGCCATGTACACATATCATGTTATGTATATGAATTAAGTCATGTATATGAATGAAAACACGTATATGAATCATGTCACGTATGAAAACCATGTCATACAATTGAAATATGCCACGTATGAAAATCATGTTACATAAATGGATCATGCCATGAATAAGAATTTCATTACATATATGAACCATGTCATGTATATAAATCATGCTATGCATGAAATTCATGTCACGTATGCGAATCATGTTGCTTATGTGGATTATACCATGTATGTGAATTATGTTATTTATACGAAATATACCATGTATATGACTGATTTTATGATGATAGAGCATTGAAATCATGAGTAAGTTAGGAACTTATGAAATATAAATGAAAATCTGGAGACTATGGAACCCTTGATAGAATTATCCTATCTTAGGTAGAGAACTTGAAATGATATTATATAATATGTAATAGTTTACCTTATGTTTGTTAATAAGATTATTGCCTCACTAAGTTCGTACTTAGCATGTGTTATTTCACACGTAGGTTCTCCCACGTAAAAGGGCATGAAGGAGCTATTAATTGGAAAGTCAAGTTACATTAGTAAGCACGGTATGTACATCTTAAATTATGGTTGATATCTAGTGGGCATGTACTTGTAGGTATGTGGTTTAAAAGATGCAAATGTTTTGTAAACTTAAGTTATAATGTGTTTACGTATTAATTATGAGTGTAGGGACTCAGAATATGGTTTTACTACAAATGATTAAGATTTATGACATAGTTAAATCTAGTTTAACCCTAATCACGTAGAAGTTTTAAAATCAAGAAAGGGTCTAGGCAGGGTACACAGTTTTCTCCCTGAATTATATTTTTATTTAATAACACATTTATAAATTTTCTAATACAATTCAGGGTCGAAACTAGCTGCTATAGACTGATGTAGTTTTCAATTTAAAATCGAGGAAGGGTTAAACAACAAGACAAAGTTTGGTAAAAAAATAATAATTCTTCAAGTCAAGTTTTCTTAATAACTCAGTAACATCTTTAGTGTATATTCGGTCTACGAATATACGTTAAGGGTGTTACATTAGCTCATTTTCATTCATTCTCATATCATTTTTTCATTTCATTTCAAAGCATAACTAAGTATCCTATCATATCATTTCATTTAATCATGTAATCATGTTTTTCATTATAACAAGGCATTATTAATAACATAGAAGTCAATCCTTAGGCATAGTACTTTTATATATCATTTAAGCATATCATTTGCATCAATTAGAATCATTACACCTTGCATAGCATTCCTTTAACTAGTTTACACTGTACATTCGACAGAGAAGTACCAACAATCACATAACAAGAAACCATAACATACTTTACCATATCATCAATCAAAGATTCATACAACTAGCTTACCTTGAGCTTACTTGATCCACCATTAGTGTACCATTTGACCAAGCTTACTAAGCGGTATAATTATTAAGTTCCTTTCAGATTTACTTCATGCAAGCTATTAGTACATTAAATGTCTATTACCATCTCAATTGAAATCATTAGATAAGTGCTAAAAGCTATCAAATAACATTTATCTTGGCTCAATCCTTATAATGAGTTCTTAATTACTTTTCATATCTTTTCTCACATTTAGCCATACTTCTTACATACACTGGTTGTTTAACTCATTTTTATCATATTTCATTCTTTATCTATCATAGGTTTTAAATCGAAATAGTAATTCGATCTTAAGCAATCACTATCACACAAAGGTATAGTTACACTCACCTTATATCCCAGATTTACGGGATATCCCGATCCACTAATTACATCCGAGCTTCCTATATTCAATACTAGATTCACCCAAGTCCTTTGATTTTGAACTGTCCCTTCTTGAACCTTGCTTCCTCTAGCAAACTATAATTTAAATAACCACAAGTACATCCATTAATATACATAAATTTTAACACACATTAACTTAATATGCATAACCAATATTATCATTCAAGCATTAAACATACATATACTAGTCATTCCTTAATTCCATTTCCAAGTTAAATCCTAGTTTCCAACTTTTGGCAACTTGAGCTATCATCAAAGAACTATCTTTTCAGAACAGAGTATACCCTGAAATTTAAAGTTCTTTACACATTTATAAACTAGATTCAACCATGGTTTTAACGTTATAAGCCTCATAATTTAACAAGACCTACATAAATTATGAGAATTCTTGAAAGTCTCTAGACAGAATTTGTCCAAAGCAGAACCTGTTTTCCAGATTTTCTTCACTACCTTCACTTAAAAATTCATAACTTTTGATTTAGTGGTAGAAATCAATCACCGTTTGTTGGAGATTAAACTAGACTCACACATGGTTCTACACATATAAAATTCATCCTCAAACTCAGCATATTAATTTTTTTATGAATTTCTAAACTTACTGCCAGAACATAGCTTTTCTGGATAGATTGCATTTGACCTCCGGGCAATGACTCTAAGTACTTCAAAAAAACATGTGACTTGAATTAACTGTAGGAGCCATTCAAATACCTCCCTAAACTTAAATTTATAGCATCATTTAACATTATTTCTCATAATGAACAGCAAGATTTCATACTTTAAACAACATTAGTGCATTATGAAAAACATTGAAACACCATTGCATTCACAGTCAGCTCACCTGTGCTTAAGTCTCCCTTGCATTTCCAGCTCCAAAACTTCAAATTCAGTTCCAATTTAAGCTTCCCCTGCTCTTACATTTCATTCAAAAACAACATATAAATTTCCAGCGTGCATTCTTATTCAAAATTTTCACACTAAACACAATTTCAACCAACCTAATTTATCGTCAACCTTGTTTTAAACCCTTTCATATATAGTTAACTCTAACATTTGTGAGATTACCTTCTTTACCAACTTTAGAGGAAATAAATGAGGGCTTCTCCTTTCATTTTCTTTTAGAGCTTCCTTCACCTTCAAGCACACATCCATGGAGTTATTGCATTCAGCAAGGTAGAGAACACCAAAGAAAGTAATTTAGCTCATGTTCTTTCTCTTCTTCATTGAAAGTTTCAGCCAAAAGGAGAGTAAATTCAAAGAGGAAGATGTTGAAATGAGCAAATGGCTCTCTTTCCCCTCACCACATGGTCGGCTAGCTCTCTTGCATGGCCACTTGGATTCCACTCATCCAAAGTGGTGGAATTACACATGCAAGAATCAAGTTTCTTCCTTATTACATGTTAGTCCTACAAAGCTACTTAACCTACTTTACAATTTAGTCACTAGCTCATGTATTCTTTCTTATAATTCAATCCTTAATGTTTTGATCAAAATACTAAATTAACCTCTTAAGGCTCATATGTGCTCCTTCATAATCCTTGAAATACAATTACTTTACTCATTTGCTAATTGATCTTTAGCTTAATTAGCTCTTTCACCTTCAATTCCATTGACTTACTTATTCAATTGACTCAAATTGAGTCTTTAATAGTCCAAAGGTAACTTCTCCAAGCATGTGTTTGCCTTGTAAAACTCCTAGCCCAGATTTAGGGGTGTTACAATTCTCCCCTTAAGAAAATTCATCCTCGAATTTTCCCTACATGTTCTGTACTAAAATAATACCAAACTTTCAATTTGATTCCTCAATTTAGAAATAGTACCAAGTCAATTTTGTGAAGTTTCACTTTCCACTTCATTCTCAAATTCTTTAGTAGTCTTTGTTCTCCTTACTTTTGACCTTCTTATAACTGTAACAACAGTCTTAACTTGATTAGTTAGTGCTCAGAAGCTTGCTATTTCTTGGGGTAGCAAGAAGAGTTATAGGTCATATATTAAAGCATCAATAAATACTTGACACTTATCAGTTTTAGTCTTTATATATTCTATCTCACCCTTGCATTGTCTACTAAGTTGTTGAATATAACCATTTAGCGGTTAATTTCCTTGCCTTAAACCTAATGCTTGTTTCCTTCCTCTTGCTATGTTCTCCATAGCATACATATTTACCTTCTGATTACTTCCTTGTGTTGGAAAACCTTTTGAAAGGTCCTTAAAATTAACCTTAATCATGCTACAAACTTGTAAACTCACCTTAAACATTCTTAATTCTAATGAAAGCTTATCGATTCTTACCTTGTTTTCCCATACTCAAGGTATTCATAGAATGTTCTTCATCAACACTACTTATACTCATAATAGACATACCGCTATTAAGAATAGAAAAATATCGTATCAGGCCTGCAAGTTACGTTCTCAATAACATTTAAATTCCTATTTGGCAAATGCATTGAGTATGACAATGATTATGCAACAACTTTGGTTTAGTCCGAGAATCGACTAAACTCTATCTTTGATACCACTCAATGAAACACCCCTTACCCGGTCTAGGAGTTGAATCGGTTTAGGAAGTGTTACTGAACAAACATTCAAACATCTATGAGATAACTTAATACTACACATCTATGCATGCCTTCAGAAATCAGGATAATTTAAAACTTTTTTGTAACACCCCAAAAATTAGCCTAGCCAGAATTAGGTTTCGGTGATCGAAAAATCTATGTCAGAAGGGTTCAGACGCTTCATTAACCTAAATCTGTGTGTCTAATGTATCGAATTAGACTCTTTTGGTGACCAAACTGTAAAAAATGAAAGTTTAGGGGGCAAAATAATGAAGCTTGAAAAGATGAAGCACCATCTTTTTAATTATCCCAATTTGAGGTGTGGGTAACCTCCTTGCTTGGCTATCTTCACGTGGGTGAGTATGGCTTTGGTTAAGTCATCATAAAGATGACACAAGAGTAGATAAAAATTTCCATAGCCATTATGGCTTTTGCCTAATGAAAATAATAGTTAAAAATATGTTTCCCTCATTGGAAAGAAAGACACCGGATGAATTGAAGTTTTATAGATTGGATTAAACCATGTTTTTATTTCCTATCTTTTAACCGAGGCCTTTCTCTAAAACCATATCCATCTTTCTTTTCTTAGAAAGCAAGCACCTCTCCATCTTTAACCTAAGCTAACTCCTCTATTGCCATCCTTTGAAAGCTTGAGTTTTCTCAAGTTTCTTGTTACCAAAACATAGCTCTCTTGTGGGTAAGATAAAGCACTCTATTAATTTTGAAATTCTATAGCTATCTTCTAAGGAATTTCATACAGAAAGATTAAGGAAAATCAAGAATATCCTCCATGGACTCCTAACTCTTCCTTTTTATTATTTTCATAGCTAAAGTTTGAAGTTAGGAAATATCATAGAATCCATTGAAATCATTGTAACCAATTTCCTTTATTTTTTGTCTAGTTCAAGAAAGTGAGATTGAGGCTCCATCATCTCCTCCAAGAGCTAGCAACAAGGGAATTGTCATCAAGGAACCAAGAAACCCCTAAAAAGGGCTAGGTGAGTGTAGTTGAGTCATGGGAATGGCTAGGTGCATTCCCCATGTCACTTTTCATTGTCCTTTACATTGTCAAGTACTTCTCCAAGCTATAACTATATGGAAACTTCATGGAAATCATGTATGGTAAGGTTGGTAAGTTCATAGCATTAAAAACATGATCATTGAACTCATTGGTATGTCATTGAACATTAAACAAGTCATTGCTCTTATGGAAAGTATCATGGACCCCTTGGAAATATCATACTTATCATTAAAATGAATGTTGATTCTTGAATATGAGCATTGAATATAGAACTTTTCATTGAAATCATGGGATCATTGTTTTATTGAATCATGGAATTATTGGACAATTTAATCATTGGACCTTGGATTCAAATGGACATTGGATACAATTGGCATGCCATATAATTCATGATCTCATTTGGTACGGGTGGACATTGGCCTAGGCTACGACCTCTACTTGGCGAGGAGGAGTGATGTTTGTGCTTGGTCTTTTGGCGAGAAGGAGGGATACGACCATTCATTGATTTCATGGACTTGGTGAGGAGGTGGAATTCGTGTATCCATTATCGCATATCAATCCAAGGGATTAAATTATTGATGAAACATGAATTTCAGTGATCTTTAGCATTTCATGGATATATTATGTAATTGAGATGCATATTCATTTATCATGTGTATAATATGCCATTGATATTATTAAATTGACCCTATTATTCATTTCATGGTTTATTGACTACCTCACTAGGTAATTTGAGCCTGATGCATCTCATTCCCCATGCATTTCAGGTGGTACGGATTAAAGCTCGAGGATCAGGACAAGTGAAGATTTTTCAAGTCACTAAGCCATTTTGTAATGTACTTTTAGCCCTTAAACTCCTAGCTTGGTGGCATAGTGCTCTATAAGTCCTAAATGCCCTTTTGATGTGTAATATGGTATTGGCATCTAGGTATGCATGGCATGGTCTAAAATGAACTTATAAGTGCTTGTAAAATATGGCTAAAATGGCATATTTGGCATGCTATAGACAAAACTTGGTAGACGGATTTAGAATGCTTTGAGAATTTGCGTGCATCGAGATTGATATGTTTATAAGTTGCTTGTAAATTTTCATAAACTTTGGACCACACATGGTAGGTTAAAATGTTAATAAACCAGAAAAATTCTGTCATTACGGACCCTCCCGTACCGATACAAGTGATGGCGTATCGGTACGGCTATGCATAATTGGACACAGGACAAAGGGCGTATTGATATTGTACAGTGCGTATCGATATAGAAAGTTGCTATTGGAATTTTAGTTTCAGCACCGTACCGATACGACTGGGTACGTATCGGTACACCATATCGAACCTAAAAATGAATTTACTCGCGTACCGATACGGCTTGATCACGTACCGGTACAATACCACCAAACTTAATGGTAATAACTGTCATCTCTGGACGTACCGATACGGTTTCTATGTGTATCGGTACAAGCCCTTGCCACTGGAAAATTTGGATGTTATGTCTAGCATGGTGTATCGATACGGCTCTTAGGCGTATCGATACACCTGCCTTAAAATTTTGTAAATCTTCCAAGAAAGCCCTTAAAAATCATTTTTAGTTACCCCAAGGTATTAAAAAGTTTTAATTTGATCCAAATCATGCTACATGCTTAATGTTTCTCCTAATTTCTCTAAATAATTAAACATAGTATCGCAATGGTCATCGTTCTTGTTCCGGTAACATTTTCCGACCAGGTTTTCTACAAGACTGGGCAGAGGTGTTACATATTTAGTCTGATTCATAATTCATGTTTCAAACATCATTATAAATACAAACAAGTATGCACGCATTATGCAGTTCACTTTAACTGTTAGCTCATAACATACACCATTTTAATACTTCAGTACACAAAGCTTACCATATTACTTCTACAATCTCATAAGATTTATCCTTAATCATATATTTCATTCTTCTTAAACCAATTACCAACTTTATATACTTCTATCCATTTAAGACATATTGATCATTGCTTAATGTCATTCAGGATAACAGTAAACCACTATTTGAATGCCTTTAAGTCTAAATGTTCGTATCATTTAACTTCAAATCTTATTATCAAGATTTCTAAGACATTTAACATGATCGCATTTTATTTTAAGACATTATAGGGTAACTTTCATTCCTTATCTCATTTCCTTCTAACAAAACATTATAAGTACTTATGTTTTAAACTTTCTTAGGAGAACCCTAAAGTTCCTTATTAAAAACTTAGAACTCACTTACATTATAAGGATTTCACACTTCCAAAGCCCAGTCTTACTTACTATGTTAGTTTTCACATGGTAAATATCATTACTCAACTATCCAAGGCTTAACTATAACATTCATAACACAATCACATGATCATATACATTTATACACTTGCATTAACAATAAACTTACTTATCCATTCACCCATTCAGAACATAGCATTAACATACATTGTATTGATTATGATATCACATACAATTTTCCACTTGCAATAATTTAGTCATAAACATTCATTCATCTCAACTTAGTTCCCTAAATTATTAAGCCCTGGTGTCCATGAATACACATCTTTTCTTATCTATCTTTTCTTAAATGTGATATAAGCAATAGCAAAATAATCTAACACCTATTTCATATAGTTCATTCATTCTAGCCTTTATTTCCTCCTAGGATACAAGTTCATAAACATATGATCAAGGTCTTTAAAGACTATCATCTTGTAACTTTAGGATTCCTAAAGAACAAACATAGATTAAAGGTCGAATCATAGTTTAGCCTAGTCAGGCACATCATCACAAAGCATAGCAAAACATCTTATATCACACCTGCTCAATCTCAAGCATACAATCACTTATCATAGCAAGCAACCATATCACACACATGCCCATTGATTTTACAAACCTTGTACCTTATTCATAAGGTACTATAATCATCACTTTGAAAGCAATTATATGTTAACTAACAACTTAGTTAACATAAACCTTAATCATGTTTTGCCGCCCTAGGAATTTAAAGTAACTATAACTATAAACATACTATAAGCTTAGGTCTTGTGTGATTTACTGTTGGGAGTTGACACGATCCTCGCTAACTGAATGATAGCTACCTGAACGATCAAATAATCAAATAGAAGTAAGTTCAGAAGAACTTAGTGAGGTAACCAAACCAGTTCAAACATACCGAGATACAACAAGATATATTTACTTTTACAAAGTCCTTATGATTTGTTTTGATTGATTCCTTTCATTTAGTCAAAGTTTACTCCATTCTCTCTACTTACACTTTCTTTGAGCCATTTCATATTTGATTCACCAAGAACCATATATCTTAAGCTTTCAATTTATGCCTTCCATGCTTCACATAACAGTCTACATTTTTAACTTGCAAAATAGTCCATTTTAATCTACAAAATAGTCCACATTTTAACTTGCAAAATAGTCCACATTTGACTTGCAAAACTGTCCACGTTTTTAACTTGTAAAACAGTCCACTTTAGTCTACAAAACAGTCCATATTTGGCTTGCAAAACAGTCCACATTTTTAACTTGTAAAACAGTCCACTTTAGTCTACAAAACAATCCATATTTGACTTGCAAAACAGTCCACATTTTGAACTTGCAAAACAGTCCACTTTAGTGTACAAAATAGTCCATATTTGACTTGCCAAACTGTCCACATTTTAACTTGTAAAGTAGTCCACTTTAGTCTACAAAACAATCCATATTTGACTTGCATAAGTCTATTACGCCATACCATCATTTTCTTTAATTGATTAACCAATTACCTAGCATTGACGTCATATTTTCTTTGCATACACAATTAACATGTCGAGATCATACAACAAGAAATTTGATTAATTTCACTAGCCTAATTTGTTCTATACTCATAAGCATATAAGTGTCTTTCATATATATATACTTCAAGGACCAAGCATAACAATCAATACCATATCTTGTTTCCTTATTAAGCATATTGTAACAATCTTTCATATACATTTTAAGAATCATTCAAAACAATCAATTGTATTTCTTTCAAGGTCATAAGCACTATCATTCATTTCATTGTCTTTTTTACCTCAATGTCATTAGCATACAATGTGGAAACATATTCTTTTTTCATAGATAAGAATCATTTATGTTCAGTTATAAGTTCTTTATAATCTTATCATTATTATTTCAATTAATTTCCTTGGACTTATACAACATACGAACATTTGAATCCCCACCAAAATTGTCAACACTAAACTTTTAACAATATGGTCAACCCTCCTACTGCCGCCAATGACTGATCACAACATATACCTCCTACTATCGCCAAATGAGGACCTTAATTGTCCTAGACTGTAACACCCTAAATTTTCCCTAATTTGGGAAAACTTAATTTTGGAATCCCTAATTCAGAAACCCTAAGAATTGGGAATTTTAGTTCAAAATCCTTTAGTCGGTTAAGGTATTAATTTATGAGAAATTATTTCTTTTGGGGCTTAATTTAGAAATTTTGGTGACCTTTTTGAATAAAAAGTAAAACTATGTACCAAATCCGTGAACCCTATAAATCCTAAGGTCTTGTCTTGTGGTTTACACTTAAATCAAGGTATATAATCTTCTTTTCAACTTCAAAAACTGGGGATATGTCATTTGTACTTTTTGGCAGCCATCTCCCTCTTTCGAATATCATTGAATTCTCTAAAATCAAGCTTCCCCTCTCTCACCAATTCTGCCACACCGGACATTTGAATTGTCTGCAAAATCACAGAAGAAAAAAAAATGAGAAAATTGAAATCTTGTGATCTGATCGGGAATTAGGACGGAGACGAGAGAATGAGCACAAAGAAGAAGGCGTTGCCAGAAAACACGACGAGGACGCGTGTAGTGAAGTACGAGATTGGGAAAACCTTGGGCGAGGGCATTTTTGCAAAGGTTAAGTACTCTAAGAATGTTGAGACAGGCGAGTGTGTCGTCATTAAAATCCTCGACCGTGATAAAGTTCTCCGTCACCGGATGGTCGAACAGTTAAAAAGAGAAATATCAGCAATGAAGCTTATCAAGCATCCCAATGTCATTAGAATATTTGAGGTTATGGCAAGCAAGGCAAGGATTTATATTGTGATCAAGTTTGTTGGTGGCGGTGAGCTTTTTGACAAAACTGCCAAACACTGGAGACTAAAAGAGGATGAAGCTAGAAGCTATTTTCATCAGCTTATCAATGCTGCTGATTGCTGCCACAGTAGAGGCCTCTACCATAGAGACTTGAAGCCTGAGAATCTTCTTCTGGACTCATAAGGTGTTCTTATAATTTTAGATTTTGGATTGAGTGCATTCTCGCAGCAAATACGGGTAAACATTTATTGTTAAGTTTTTGACCAGGATGGATACATAATTTTGCTAATGATTAACAATTTTTTTATATATCAATTAAGCGTTGCTGCACACTAATTTTTCCTTTCCTCTTAAAGAATTCCCCTTGTCTTCAATCATAAAAGTTATGGAAAAATCCCCAGAAATTTCCAAGAAAAATGTTGTCCAAATCAGTAAAAAAAAAGCCACCAGTCAGTTTGGTTACTCGAGAAAATGTTTGAAATAGTTGGTCAAGGCATTTTAGATGGCAGTACGATCATATGAATGTCAGCTTACAATAATGGTGGAAAAGAAGGAAAACTCTAGTCTCCATGTCTAGTAGTGTAATCTTTTTTTTTTCTTTTACATGTTCGTACTATAGGAGGATCGATTGCTTCACACTACTTAAGGGACTCCCAATTATGTTGCTCCAGAGGTGCTCAAAGGTAAATTTTATAACAGTAAATCAGCTGATATTTGGTCTTGCGGAGTTATTCTCTTTGTTCTTATGGCTGGTTATTTGCCTTTTGATGAGCCAAACCTGATAGCCTTGCATAAGCAGGTATTGGCTTTGAGGCTATCGAGTCATCACCCCCACCTGTTCAGTTGACCGTGCATATCCTTCGAGGTTCGCACGTGAGTTTTTCTTTGGTTTAGTAAACATGGGAATGAGTTTTATATCCTTCTTCTAACATATAGTAAAATTTTAAAATTTTCCAGTTCGATCCGGATACTCGAATTCCACTTAAACTTTGACTGCGATTTTCCAATAATCGAAATATCGGTTCAAACCAGAATTCCACATTCGATCCACACCCTTAGTAATCTATCTATTTATGAAATGAAAACTCCTAACTTTTGGGAAATTACAACTTTAGTCCCCAAATTTTCCAAAGTTTATACTTTAGTCATGAAATTTCCAATATTTACATTTTGGTCGCTAAACTTTTAAACTTCAATTTCCATTCCAATTTTCCTTGAAATTCAACCAAACTTTAAGAATACTTTATTCAACCCACTATCTATCACATGATTCCTTTAAACCTTAAAAAATTCATTTTTAAAACCCATAATTAAAGAAATCCTAACTTTTGTATTTTTTCATTTTAGTCACTAAGTTAGCTTTTAAGCTATTATCTTAGTACTAAATGACCCTTAATCAACTTAGTAAAATTTGGGGTATTACAGCCTCACGTTCAGACCTATCACTTGGTCTTACTGAATCGTGGCCTACGAGGTAAAATATTTTTAGTTCGATTCATGATGAATCCTATGATTTATTTTGATTAAGGAATTTATTTAGTAACCGATAAAATTCTCGATAATTTTTGGTAAATCGGATCGTGCTAAAATTCCAGAGATAGTTTCATGGATCTTAGAATAGACATAAAATATTATTTTATGAATATTTGGATGTTAAAAAGATTGGGAAAATTTTAGATCGATCGAAATGATATGGAATGACAATTTTGTGAATAAGTTAATCGGTAAAGGGAATTTTGGTCATTTTTGCCCAAAAGGGACATGGAAGGAATTTTGAGATTTCTTTTATTGATGAATAGTGGCTGATTAGAATCCAACTAAGTCTAGCTAGAATGTTACAAAATGGAAAATTAGAAATATCGATCTAGTTGGAGGGTATTTTTGGAAAGTGGAATTTATTGAATTAAAAATTTATTTTTTATAATACAAGTGGCATAAATACATGAAATATGAAGTAATTATCAGCCAAAATACCTTCCAAAACCGTGGTGAAGAGGAGAAAGAAGAAGGAAATTTTCCAATCTCGATTTAAGCCCTGAATCTCGGTTTTAAGGTAATTTTTCGAACTACAAAGTTGTTCTATTCTTCGAGCTCTTTCTTTTGATGTAAATAATTCATAGAATACTTGCTTGATTGATGAGATTTTATATGAGGAAGAAATTAGGGTTTATGAACAAATTGGGGCTTTTATGATTTTATGAATCCATGGTTGATTTTAAGTTAGAATCATACTTGTATGATGTTAGAATCATATTATTGAGTTGGGATTTAAACCCTACATATTTTGGTTTGTATAGAGAAGATTAGGTTTTATGGATTCAAGTCTAACTTAGGGCTTGTGATGTTAGATTAATGGTCTAGTAAGCTTGATTTGTTGTTTGGAAGCAAAACCCTAAGTTAAATTGTGTAGGGACCATTTCGGCAAATTGAAAAGTTGAAGGACCAAATCTGAATTTTTAGAATTTGGAGTGTATTTATGTTATTAATGATGTTAGACATAAGAAAATGAAGTTAGAATGCCAAATTGGTGTTGAATTGAATTAGTGACCATTTTGACAATTTGTCAAAGTTAAGTGACCAAATCGAAATTGAAGTTTTGTATGGGGGATAAATCTAATTTTTAGCTGTAATGATGTAATTTAGGTAGTAATGTTGAATTGAGGACTAATTTGGAAAGTTAAGAAGCTTGAATCCTTATCTTTGCATTTTAGTGACTATTTTGGTAAAGAAGGAAAAATGAGGAGAATTATTGTGAATAATTATTTGATGAAAAAGGTTATAAGATGATGGTTTACAGCAAGTAATTGGAATAAATTGAAAAGTAGAGAAGTAAGGAGAAGTTAGTATAAAAGTTGAAGTTGTTTATGGAAGTTGTGTAGAAAAACTGGTTTATGGCAGTAACTTTGAAAATTCACCATAAATTCTACAAAAAATGGTTAGATGGTGAATTTTATACCAATGTAAATATTTGTTCGTCTAGTTTCGTGTCCAACAAACGGAAACTGATTTCTAGTTCCGAGTCAAAAGATATGAATTTTTAAGTGATGAAAGGTCAGAACACCAGTCTGCCCCGAATTTCAGCATTGTAACTTACTTTGAAAATTCGCCATAAATCGTACAAGATGAATTTGGAATATTAATTTATATGGGTGAAAAGCTTATCAAATCTAGTTTCTTTTAGAACAAACGGAGTCGAATTCTGAGTTATAGATTATTTTATAGAAATATTTCTTTACACTTTGTATCTAAGGTTAATTAGTAAGCTTGAAAGAGTTAATGGAAGTTCAAATTGGTCATTACGGACCCTAATGATTTTTTGAACAATACAAGGAAGAAAAGAAAACGTTTGGAGATTTTGTATTTGAATGATTATTTTGGACAATATTTCTAAGATATTGTTAGATTGGAATCTAACAAATATTTTACTTTATTTGAATTATGAAGTTAAGTTCGAATCAAGAGAGGTTTAAAGTACAATGAAGGAAAGGATCAAAAAGGACTTAGTGAGGCATACTAATAAATGGCCCAAGTGAGTGCAATTACATGCATATCATAATACATTGATATTTATGTCATTGAATATATGATTCATATAATATGAATATGTCAAATTTTGAGAAATAAAATGCATTGATGAAATTGAAATGTTATTTCGGGTACGAACTGCCCAATGTTGTTATATATATATTGATATATGTTGCCATTGATGAAATAGATTGTTGATATAAAGCCCAATGTATGATATAGAGATTCGAAGGTATAGTTGGATATCCATAGAGTCATAAACACCTGTATAAATATTCTAAGCACTTCAAGTAAAGTGCAAATTTATTCTAAGCACTTCAGGTAAAGTGCAAATTTCATTAATGGTATACTCCGTAAGTATACCGAAGCACTTCAGTGCTAAGCACTCCCGGTAGAGTGCAATAATACACTATACTCAAGTAAGTATAGAGGAGATAACTCGTGTACATAGGATCTCTTAATTCGATACCTTGGGCTAAGTAAATTGAAATGAATCAAAGAAACATAATGAAAAGTTTGAAAGCTTGCAGATAGAAATGAAAAAGGTATTGATAAGCATTGAAAGCTTACGGATGGAAATGGCAATGGTAATTGGTAAGATCTAATCTTATCACTTTGATATTCATATATGTTGTTACATATTTATTTATGTTAACGAGCATGACATGGTACAATGATTATATGCATTATTATTTATTTACATTGATATTTATGTCAAATTGCATTTGACTATGAATTATTGCCTCACTAAGTAATTACTTAGTGTGTGACCGTTTCACACGTAGCAAAGAAGAAATGGTTGAAGTCAGGAGCATAATCAGACATCATCAATCAATAACAGGTACATCAGTATCTGTAAGATATCTCTTGACACTGTTTGATATTTACTAGTTGGCATGTATATTAAAATGATATGCCTGCTCTGATAGAATTTGTATTTTATTTGGTATCTGGATGAATTTTAAATCAGGCAATTTTTAGGCAGTTTCACTAATTATATAAAGTCAAATTAAACTGATAAGTTGCTGCCTGAAATTAAACTCAATTTAAAGATAAAAATATTATGTTTAAACTTTATGCGATTAACTAGATTTGTAAATAGAAACTAAATATGTTGTAATATTTTTAAAGAAACAAAATTTTACCGAATTACAAGTGTATAGGGTTTTACAAATGTTTTGTGATATCTCTGACTTGTATTCAGCTATGGATACGAGAAAGGGGTATAACATTTATTGGTATTAGAGCTACAGGTTTAGCCGTTTCTCGACCTAAATGGAAGTGGTTTTATGTTAAAAAGAGTATACATGCCACTAGGATATCAATATTACTGATCTAATGTTTTTATGATCTGATTGATGTCGCTCCTTACTAATGTAAATTGGGAGGAATTATAAGAAATATTTGATTCAAGAAATCGTGATGAACTGGTAAATTGGAAGATTTGGAAGGAATCAAGTGTAATAATAATAAGGTTAATGATAACCCTTCGGATAAAGCGGAACAAGAAAAGGGCACTGGTACAACAAGGAGTTTTTGTGCCGGATTAAGGAATTGAAAAGTTCGGGAACACTTGAATTGAAAGGAAAAGCAGATTAAGGTCCAGTGATTGTTGATTTATAACCGAATAACCTAAGGATTACACTGGACGAATTCCACTGTTTGGATGCCAAGAAATTGGATGGAGTTGTATTGCTACTCCGATGTTAAGTTAAAGTCGGGGAAACATTTGAAATTGCTACGCAGCTAGGATTGCACACATTAGTCCGAGTTAATAACATCAGGACTGATAAAGATCTGGATGACCCAAAAATCATAATAGGTACATTTTACCTTTTAAATAAACCTGTATTGATTTAATGGACCTTGACTCTATACACTTGTATATAGTATTAAGTTGAATGAGGAAAAAGATATCCTCTTAGAAACCATTTTAAGTAACATAGCAATGACAAATTTGTTGGGCCGTAATGTAAGGGCGAGCTGAACAAGTGGAATTGCTCGATAAAAATACAAGAAATAGAGTTCCCGATAAACTTAATGGAATTATCTTTCGAGGAGTTTAAGATGATTTTGGGCATGAATTGGTTACCTTCCTATCAGGTCATAATGAATTGTCACATCAAGCGATTAATATTGAAAAACATGGAAGGCACAAAAATAGTAGTAGTTGATAAAAGGGTAAATCCCTTTTCCAATGTAATTTCAGTTGTTTTATTAAAGAAATTGTTGTTATAAGGTTGTTAAGTTTTCTTAGCAAATGTAGTGGATACTCGAGCTGTTGAAGTTAAATTGGAAAATAACTCGACTGTTCAAAAATATTCAGATGTATTCCCATATGGGTTACTCAAAATTACCTATAGATTGAGAGGTGAAATTCAAAATAAAGATGTTACCAGGCATTGCGCCTAAATTAATGGCCCCGTATGAAATGACTTTGACCAAACTTCAAGAGTTAACGCTACAATTGCAAGAAATGTTAGGTCGAGGTTTTATAAAGCCAAGTGTGTCACCTTGGGTGCACCAGTGTATTTGTGAAAAATAAAGATTGATCTATGTGATTAAGTATAGATTTCTGTTAGCTAAATAAGGTGACGGTGAAGAATAAATATCCTCTTTCAAGGACTGATTATCTTATTGATCAGTTAAAAGGTGCATCTATGTTTTCCAAAATCAATCTCCAATCGGAGTATTGTTAGTTAAAGACCAAGAAAGAATATGTTCTAAAGATAGTTTTTAGAACTCGATATGGATAAATAGTTCGTCATAGTGCCAGCTGGTTTGACAAATACTTCTGCAGCATTAATAGACCCGATAAACTGAGTATTTCAACCTTACTTGGACCAATTGTTGGTAGAGTTCATGGAGGATATTTTGGTCTATTCGAAGGCAAATGAAGAACAAAATCTCCATCTTTGAATTGTTCTTCAGATCTTCCGAGAAAGGAAGCCATATACTAAGCAGTTAAAGTATGAATTTTGGTTGTCAAAAGCTGTTTTATTAGTTATGTGGATTTGGAAGTGGGAATAAGAGTAGACCCCAAGAAAGTACAAATTATAGTTGAATGGAAACCTCTTAAGAATGTTTTAGAGGTTCAGAATTTTTTGATGATTGCCTCCTCATTGACCAAGCTATTGAGGAAAGAAATGTCACTCAGTTGAACAGATAAATGCCAAGAAAACTTTGAGACATTAAGGAAGATCTTAATAGAAGCCACAGTACCAGTACAACTAGAATCAGGTAAAGATTATGTGGTGTATAGCGATGCTTCTCATAACGGTTTGGGATGCGTACTTATGCAAGAAGGAAAAATATTGGTCTATGCTTGAGATAACTTAAGATATATGAGAGGAATTATCTTATTTAGGATTTGGAGCTGGCAATGATTGTCTTTGCTTTAAAAGATATAGCATCATTATTTATACAGTGAACGATGCTATATTTATATAGGTTATAAAAGTTTAAAGTATATGCTTACTAAAGAAAAGTTGAACTTGATGCAAAGAACTTGGATCGAGCTTCTTAAGAATTATGATATGGTCATTGACTATCATCCAGAAAAAAAGCTAATGTGGTAGCTGACGCTCTCAGTCGAAAGACAATTGTTTCCTTAAGAGTTATGAATGCAAGATTGGCATTAAAAGAAGATGGTGTTTTGATTGTCAAGTTAAGAATAAAATTTACCATATTGGATTAAATAATATATATTTAAAGAAAGGATGAGAAATGTTGTCAAGGTTCAAACAAGTGGAAAAGAATGAAACTAAAAACTTGGAAGTTAGGTTTGATAGATATTTGTATTATCAAGGAAGAATTTCTATCTCAATGATGGAAACTACATGTTGATCCTAAAAGAAAATATATTTAATATGAAGTTAAGGATAAAGTATTCCTTAAAAGTTTCACCTTGGAAGAAGGTGTTATGGTTTAGACAAGAAGAAAGTTAAGTTCAAGATTTATTGGGCTATAAGAAATTGCGAAAGGAGTTAGTCTGATAGTTAAGCTTAATAGCTAGCTTTATCTTTGGAAAAGGACAAGATTCATAATGTATCGATGCTTAGGAAATATTGATTAGACCCCTCACATGTTGTTACTCCGGAGAAAATAGAGATTTAGCCGGATATAAGCTATGAAAAAGAACTGGTAAAGATTCTAACACATGGAGTCAAAGAACTAAGAAAACAAGAGAATCCTGTTTGTTAAAGTTCTTTGACAAAAATCATAAGGTTAAAGAAACGACTTGAGAGAAATAAGAAGAAAATATGAGAAAATAGTTTCCTTACCTTTTGAATCAGGTGCATGTTGAAAATTCGAGGATGAATTTTCTTAAGGGGGAGAGAATTATAATACCCCAAATTTTACTAAGTTGATTAATGGTCATTTAGTACTAAGATAATAGATTAAAAGCTAACTTAGTGACTAAAATGACAAAAATACAAGAGTTAGGATTTCTTTAATTATGGGTTTTAGAAAGGAAATTTTTAAGGTTTAAAGGAATCATGTGATAGATAGTGAGTTGAATAAAGTATTCTTAAAGTTTGGTTGAATTCCAAGGAAAATTGGAATGTAAATTGAAGTTTAAAAGTTTAGTGACCAAAATGTAAATTTTGGAAATTTCATGTCTAAAGTATAAAGTTTGGAAAATTTTGGGGACTAAAGTTGTAATTTCCAAAAAGTAGGAGTTTTCATTTCATAAATAGATAGATCACCTAAGGATGTGGATCGAATGTGGAATTCAGGTTTGAACTGATATTTCGATTATTGGGAAATCGCTGTCAAAGTTTAAGTGGAATTCGGGTATCCGGATCGAACTGGAAAATTTTGAAATTTTACTATATGATAGAAGAAGGATATAAAAATCATTCCCAAGTTTTGAAAATAGTTTTAGTTCGATTCAGGATGAATCCTATGATTTATTTTGATTAAGGAATTTATTTAGTAACCGATAAAATTCTCGATAATTATCAGTAAATCGGATCGAGCTAAAATTTCAGAGATAGTTCCATGGATCTTAGAAGAGACATAAAATATTATTTTATGAATATTTGGATGTTAAAAATATTGGGAAAAATTTAGATCGATCGAAATTATATGGAATGGCAATTTGTGAATAAGTTTATTGGTAAAGGGCATTTTGGTCATTTTGCCCAAAAAGGACATGGAAGGAATTTTGAGATTTCTTTTATTGATGAATAGTGTCTGATTAGAATCCAACTAAGTCTAGTTGGAATGTTACAAAATGGCAAATTAGAAATATCGATCTAGTTGGAGGGTATTTTTGGAAAGTGGAATTTATTGAATTAAAAATTCATTTTTTATAATACAAGTGGCATAAATACATGAAATATGAAGTAATTATCAGCAAAAATACCTTCCAAAACCGTGGTGAAGAGGAGAAAGAAGAAGGAAATTTTCCAAGCTCGATTTAAGCCACAAATCTCGGTTTTAAGGTAATTTTTCGAACTACAAAGTTGTTCTATTCTTCGAGCTCTATCTTTTGATATAAATAATTCATAGAATACTTTCTTGATTGATGAGATTTGATACGAGGAAGAAATTAGGGTTTATGAACAAATTGGGGCTTTTATGATTTTATGAATCCATGGTTGATTTTAAGTTAGAATCATGCTTGTATGATGTTAGAATCATGTTATTGAGTTAGGATTTAAACCCTACATATTTCGGTTTGCATAGAGAAGATTAGGGTTTATGGATTCAAGTATAACTTAGGGTTTGTGATGTTGGATTAATGATCTAGTAAGCTTGATTTGTTGTTTGGAAGCAAAACCCCAAGTTAAATTGTGTATGGACCATTTTGGCAAATTGAAAAGTTGAAGGACCAAATCTGAATTTTTAGAATTTGGAGTGTATTTATGTTATTAATGATGTTAGAGATAAGAAAATGAAGTTAGAATGCCAATATTATAAACATGTAGGTAATCTTACTTTGCTTTTCTTTACCATAAATAGATATAGTATGAAAGCATAAGATACACTTACCTGGGCCATTTATTAGCTTGCCTCACTAAGCTCTATTCGATCCTTTCTTTCATAGTACCTCGAACCTTCTTTTGAATCAAATCCAAACTTCATTAATCACATGAATGTAAACAACATTTGTTAGATTCAAATCTAGCAATTTCTCAAACATGCTATCAAATCTAATCATTCAAAAATACAAATTTCCTCTTTCCTTCCTTATACTGTCCAAAACTAATTTTGGTCCTTAATAACCATTTAGAACTTCCATTAACCCTTTTCAAGCTTACTAATTAACCTTAGATATAAAATGTATCAAATCTCATTTCCTGGCAGATTGCACTACCTTCAAAGAAATATTTCTATAAAATAATCTACAACTCGGAATTCGATTTCGTTTGTTCTGAAAGAAACTAGATTCAATAAGCTTTTCAACCATATAAATTAATATCCCAAATCAACTTGTACGATTTATGAAAAATTTTCAAAGTCTATTACAATGCTGGAATTCGGAACAGACTGGTGCTCTGTTTTCTGACCTTTCGTCACTTAAAAATTCATATCTTTTTACTCGAAACTCAAAATTAGTTTCCGTTTGTTGGAAACGAAACTAGACGAACAAATCTTTACATCGGTATAAAATTCACCATCTAACCATTTTGTAGAATTTATGGTGAATTTTCAAACTTACTAACATAATCCAGTTTTCTACACATCTTCCATAATTAACTTCAAATTTTATACTAACTTATCCTTACTTCTCCACTTGTCAATTTAAACCCATTATTTGCTTTAAACCACCAACTTATCACATTCTTCATCAAATAATTACTCACAATAGTTCCCTCTAATTTTCCTTCTTTATCGAATGGTTACTAATAATGCAAAGGTAAGGATCCAAATTTCTTAACTTTGCAAATTAGTCCTCGATTCAACATTACCACCTTAATTCCATCATTACAACTAAAATTCAGATTTAGTCCTTATCCAAAACCTCATTTCCGAATTGGTCACTTAACTTTGACAAATTGTCAAAATGGTAACTAATTCAATTTAACATCGGTTTATCATTCTAACATCAATTTCACATCTCCAACATCCTTAATAACATAAATACACACCAATTCCATACAAATTCAGATTTGGTCCTCTAACTTTTAAGATTGCTGAATTGGTCCCAATCAAATTAACTTAGGGTCTTGCTTCCAAACAACAAATCAAGCTTACTAATCATTAATTCAACATCACAAACCCTAAATTAAACTTGAATCTATAAACCCTAATCATCTTCATAATAATCAAAACATGTAGAACTTAAATCCCAACTCAATATCATGATTTTAACATCATACTAGCTTGATTTCAACTTGAATTCAATCATGGAATCATAAAATATCAAAAGCCCCAATTTGATCCATAAACCTTAATTTATTTCTCATATAAATTCTCATCAATCAAGCATGGATTCCATGAATTATCGATATCAAAAGATAGAGCTTGAAGAGTAGAACAACTTTGTTGTTGAAGAGATTACCTGAAAATCGAGTTTTGGGGCTTGAATCGAGCTTGGAAAAATTTTCTCTTTCTTTCCCTAGCATCTCACGTTTTTGGCTGGAAAAGATGAACAATTTGTTCATCTTTTCACTATTATTATACACATGTGACTATTAAATGAATATTAAATTCATTTAATAGTGAAATTACAATTTTGCCATTAAAATCTAACGGTTGAGAATAATCTTATCATCAATAAAGGGCCAAGATTAAATCTCCCAATTCCTCTTTCCAAAATTACCCTTATAACTTTTTAAATATATCAAAAAGGCCATTGGGGCAAAATGACCAATTTGCCCTCCAACTAGTTTTTATTTACTAGTTTACCATTCTTGTAAAAATTCAACTAAATCTACTTGGAATCCAACCAACTATAATAAAATATTCATAAAATAGTATTTTATGACTTTTCCATGGCTTTTGGATCAGCCTCTGAAATTCCAGTTCGATCTGATTTCTAGATATTCATAAAATACTTCTATTGCGATTTTACCTTTTCCAAGCTATAGGATTTATTTCGAAAATTCTATATTTCCATATTCGGGAACTAAACTCTATTATCCCATAAAAACTTCATTTTCCAATGACTTAGACTGAATTTTCCTAACTCAGTCTATTATTCCGATAATTATTAAAAATCTTCATAGAATAAAATTTCTCTTAGAATTCCTTTATCGATAATCCATACGAATTTTCTCTACTCTTACTGAGTCCAAAATGTCGATAGAAACACTTTTAGGGGACCTTCCCGGAGGCCACCCATCCTAATATTTTCCTGGCTGAGCACGCTTAACAATTTTATTCGATCCAAATTCAGTACCATTTACTGCATCTTAATTCTTAAAACTGATATCATGGTACTTATTTCGATCTGATTCACTCTTATACTGAATAAAATTACTTATTGGGGAAATTTACACTTTAGTCCCTAAACTTTTCCAAAGTTTATACTTTAACCCCAAAACTTTCAAAATTTACATTTTGGTCACTAGCCAAAATTTTGGGATATTACATAACCATAGAGACTAAGCCGATGCACACTAATCCATAATTGGGCAGTCCTTGGCCATGTGACTCGATGTCTAGCAATCATAACAAATCCTTTAAGCAAGATGCATACCCCAAGGTGATGTCGTCCATAATGCTCACGAATCGGTGAAAGTGACGCTCCGGTCGAGCCATCAACATTCCCCTTTATAGTAGAAATCGAGGAGACCCTATGAACCCTCAATCTAGATTTCTAACCAACCCTTGGTAGCTGATTTGTAACAACTCTCTTTGATCCCTTCAAAACACAAAACCTCTCAACGGAGCCTGAGAAGAACTCATGATGTCCTGGGTCCCCACAACACAGCTTACAGAATCCTCAAACTAACTCAATGTTGGCTCTAAAGTCATTTAAGTGCCATTGCACTATTGACTAACTCAAAAAATATTCAAAATGAACCCATTATCACGTGCATCAATATGTCAACCTTGAATCCAAGTCTAAACCTCAAACACCTTTACTCTTCAGTGGCAACAAACTCTGGGTATAACGGCTCAACTATAGAAAATCTTGCTTATACTCGACACTATGCTGACACCTTGAACCAGTTGCAAGAATTGATCTCTCATCTCCTTCATAAGAGCTTTACTTGCGTAGTTTTTCCTAACTCGTCCAACGAAACATCCCATGTTGAGAATGCAGGTTGTAGTTCACATTTATCTGATCTTAATATAGATAGATTGAGCACAGCTCCATATCAAAATATCATATTAACAAAGCTCATTGCCCTTTTTATTTTGGCATTATTCACCTCATGTGAAATTTCTCAATATATTTTCTCAACTTATTCAAATAACATATCTCAATTAAATCAGAATCACAATTAGACATGGATTCATAGTCGAACTATCAAATAACAAGACTTATTTATCTCAAAAATGAGCTTAACTTCAAGTTCGTCTACTCACAACAGGGTTTGTATCTTACCATAACAAACTCATACCTATTTCATATAAGCACATAGCAAAGCTTCAGACTTATAACATCAGGCACATATATTCTTATAATCAATTGGGCAAGTTTAACTTTCCTCATAATAGGCACATATTCAATCCATTTAAATCTCTCAACACATCTATCAACTTATTTGAACAATAGCACAACATGAATTTCCATTACGCATACTCAAGTGTAGTTAGTTTTTCAATTTGAAAATGCCATCAATTCAAACATAGAACATCAAACATAATCCTTACCATTAGGTACTTACCTTGAATCCAAGCTTAAGCTTATGATATAGCTTAATTTAATGAATAAGCAATGTAAAATAAAACAATTAAGGATGCTCGGGATGGTTTGATCATATCCCGAGTCTTTAAACAACACTCACATTAAACTTCGAGCTACTTATTTTCACAAATCACGACTCTTTTTTGTCTATCTATGGTTGAGTCTACTTTGGTCCTTATAGCTTCCACTCTTTCTTGATCTAACATACAAAAGTGTAACTATGTGTTACAATATAATTCATTACACAAGCCTATTCATAACCTTATACAAGCATCCCAAACATTTCCAATTGTCCAAAACAATTTTTATTGACTCTATCAACCATTTGTTTACAAAACAATACATAAATTATGAGTATACCTAATTCCAGTCGAAACAGTCTCATTTTGCTTTAGACACAAGTACACATTAAAAAATTCTCAAATGTTCATAGAATATATTGAATAGTCCATTAAACTTATACGTATATAAGTAACAGTTCAATTATAAGTCCACATATTTATATTTACTTCAAAACAGTCCCGATTACTATTACTCGAATGCAAATCAGTCCTCTACTCAATATCACACAATTACACACTCTAAAACAGTCTCCTAAGGTTCTTTTAAATGCAATCCTGCCCTGTTTAGTTCTTGTACATATGGCATTATTTAAAACTGTCCTATTCTTTCCTAGTTTATGATCATAGCTATTCATCTATCATACTCACATGTGTACAATGCATGTTCATTAAAACAGCCCGATATATAACCATTTAAATACATGTCTCACACAATCAATTTTTTTTGTACTATATCAAGCTTGATCATCACATTTTTATTCCAACTAAACACTCAATGAAAAACTTATTACAACTTTACAAGATCATTTGTGTGGTCAACATTTACCCATTCTTAACATAGATTAGCTTACTCTAAAATCTAAAAACATCTAATATACATGAATCCCCCAAATGTTCAATTCGATAATTGAACTAAAGAAAGGAAATGGTTGCTTACCTTCTCTTCAAGTTATTTGATCTAATTTGTAAGAAATTTACTAGCTAATTTTAACACTCTCTCTCCCTCTCTCACTGGAGTAAGCTTCGGTCGAGCATAATGGAGAAAGGAAGAAGATGCAAATTTGTTGTATCATTCTCCCTCAATTACCGGTCCAAGCATCCCCCTGTAACCTCCTCGACCCGACCTAGACGTCCAACCGAATCGAGAGAACTACATTAGGTTTACCGAGACAAATCGGAGAAAGGTTACAAAAAGTCGATCCATTTTTTTCTTTTTATCTTGTCTAGATGCAATTTATTAACCTTACATGTACATACTTGCAGCGGTAAATTTTCGAAGGAAAAGAATCACAGAAAGGAAACCAATTGAATCACATTCACTACGAGGACTAAAACATAAATACTTTAAATTATAGGACCAAAATTGAAATTAAGGTTACCAATCCTCAATTAGTCCATTTTCATGCCCACAAATCAAATTTTAGGTCAAAATGATCAGCCATGTTCATATAATTATATTCGTAAAACTTAGGGACCAAAACGCAAGAGACCAGAAACTGAATCCATGACATTATTTGTAAAAACTGCCACTCGTACCGTATCCGTATCAGTATACAGTGTACCGTATCAGTACACCACGTCAGCTTACCAATTTAATAAAGTCGTACCGGTACGAGCCATCGGTGTTCCAGTACACAGGTTTTTCCTCAAAAAGTGATTTTCCAGTAGCAAGTTTCTGTACCGATACACCTTATCCCGTACCGGTAAGCCAAGCTTAATTTGCTTATCCGTACAGGTACTCGAATGCCCATACCGATGCTGAATACCCTATTTTGCCTAGTCGTACCGATGTGGTCCCCTGCGTATCGGTATGCATAGGTCTGTAATGTCATTTTCGTCTGGTTTTTCACTCAAATCTAGATGCATTTAGGTCCTAGCAACTTGCATACATGCATATAAACATTCATCAATGCATAAATCAACACTTGCACCATGGTTTAGCTACAAAACAAGCTTATGCAACCATATGGATTAGTCTAGAGGCATGCTCCCTAAAACACTCCACCAAACATACCAAAATGCTCAAACTAACATTTACCAGCTCAAAAATCATACCAACGTCACTTTAATACCGTATTCAACATGTTAAGCTCATCAAAGCATGCCATCCAAGCAAAACAATCTAGATGCATACTTAGGCAACGACATAACATCAACCATAGGTAATGATGCACAAAATGCCTAACAACATCAATCAAACTCCGAAATCACATCATTCCACATGCTCAAAACTAGGGAAAAGAGAGTTACATATCCCAAAATCTATGGCGAACACATTGCCTTATTAACCTGAAACTAAAACCAAGTTCATACTCAAATAGTCTTGTCCTTGGATCACTTAGACCTTGCCTTTGCTACCTCCAAACCTTAACGCTATGCATCATTAGGGAAAAGAGAGCGTAAGCACACTTGCTTAGTGAGGATGCTCATAAAATAATGATGCAATTAAAACCTTGAAAGTCAAACACTTGCTTTCAACCCATGCTTACGACTAAAGCATTAAATCAATTTGCCATGCTTAAATCCGAAAGCATTAAATCATGTGCCATGCTTAAATCCCCAAGCATTAAATCATATACCATGCTTAAATCCCAAAGCATTAAATCATATACCATACTTAAATCCGAAAGCATTAAAAATAGGTTCAACAAAAGAACTTTATATATTGGCAATTATAGTGACCCCAGATAGTCGACCACTATCCTTGATTAGCCGACCGCTAATCTTTAGTTAACCGACCGTTAAATTTACACGTCAGATACACGGATCTCCCTTAATGACCGACCATCATCAAGACTACACCATGCCGACCGCATGGGTTAACAACCTTCCCGACCTCAAGGTATACATCAACAAGGGGAACCGACCACTCAACCCAAGTGATAGCAACATAGTCCGAGTAGCCGACCGCTATACCTCAAGGACTCTTAACCACAATCGATTTTTAAACATATTATAGTGCACTTTATCCTATGGCATGCCAACTATATCCGAATGTTTTCTCACCTTGTTACATAGCCAATATATCATTTACAAAACCATTTACTCATTGTTTTACAATGCATTTCACAAAATCCCCACATATGCAAGTCACATTGCCATAGCAATACCACATTCTCGACCGGATAAAAACCAATGCTCACTAACATTTAAGATACTTTTAAGCCACTGTATAAGTACTTAAAAATCATGCATTTACAGTAAATAAAACCAACCATGTTTACGACCAAAACATGAATCACACATGCTAATATCCGAACCGATATTAAAGAGCAAAGGAGGGAAACTTACTTCCAAGCTTAGGTAAGTGTTTCAAATTTAACCTAAACTTCCAAAACCACTTTGAAAGACTTTTAAGACCGTTTCCACTCACTGATTTCACTTCGACTCGCTTGCTACCACGAAACAAGCTCCCGGCAAGCCTCAAACCACCTTAAGATGCTAACCTTGATTATCCCCTATTTTGGCCACACAAAACCAGAGGAAACATGCATTAAAATGCATCCAACTCTCTGTTTCAAACCACAATCCCGCAGCTCTCAGGATGCCCATTCAAAACTCATCCGAAACTTACCGAAATCAACCTCAAACACTTCTCAAACTTAATCCAGTCATAATATAACGATTCAATACATCAAATTTCATCAAATAACATCTAAAAACCCTTTCACAACATCCTTTTACTTACAGCAAAGATTGCACTCCAAAAACCATTAACTAACAAACTAAATAATTAGAGATTCAACCAATTTCGGGATTCCATTACTAAAAACAACTTATCCACATTATAATACATAATTAATTAATTAAACCTCAATTAAGCAAAATTCCATAATTAATTAATTAAAACCTATTAGAAAACATATGTAAAAAGTCAAGAACTTGGGAATTTCAGTAAAGAACCTTTCATTAGAGGAGAAGAACGAAACTTATCTCCAATGATTGAGTTTCCCCTTAATTGGATGTTTTCCTCTTGAAAAATAATGAAATTCAATAAGATTTTTGAGAAAACAAGTTAAAGAATCATTTAGCAAATCAAAGAATTAAGAAACAAGATCATTACCTTGAATCTCTTATAGGAAAAAAGTGTTTTGCAGAGAGTATTTTGAGAGTAAATATGAGAGGAAGAAAGTTACATCAAATTGTGATTTGGAAAAATAACTACCTTTTAACTAAATCCTTTTTAATTTCCCTTAATTAGAACTCTTTTAAAAATAATCCTAATTAAGAGAAAACTCAGATTAGACCAAATGGTAAAATAGCTCCTTAAAGATTCAAAGTTTTGACTATTTACAAAATAGTCACCTTTAAAAATAGTTTTCAAAAATTGCATTTAGGTCACTAGACAAATGTCACCCTTCCAAAGCTCATTTTCCAAAATTGCTTTTGCCAAAATTGCTTGTCCAAGGTGTACGTCGTATGCACTGGCAGAAAATGTGCACACTTTGTAAACCGATCAACAATAACCCAAATGGAATCCTTTTTAGCCGGTGTCAACGGCAACCCTATCACAAAGTCCATGGTAATTCTCTCCCATTTCCATTTCTAAATTCTCAACGGTTGCAACAACCCGACTGGAAACTGATGTTCAGCTTTAACCCGCTAACACATTATACACTTGGACACAAACTCCGCCACATCCTTTTTCAAACCAACCTAATAGTACCTTTTATTCAAATCACGATACATCTTGGTACTACCCGGTTGCACAGCAAAAATACTAGAATGTACCTCTGTCAAAATAGTATGCCTAAGCTCTGGGACTTTCGGCACCACTATTCGGCCCTTAAAACACAGAACGCCATCATCATCAAAATGAAAATCTGTCGGGTTACCATCCGCTATGTCCTTAACATGAGGAACTATAGAATCATCAAACGGTTGCTTAACTTTAATTATTTGAGACAATGTAGGATTAACTTGCAATTCAGCCAACAACCCACCTTCTCGCGTCACACTCAACCTCGCAAACATCGCCCTAAGCTCAACCGCAACCTTACGACTCAACGCATCCGCAACCACATTGGCCTTTCTAGGATGATACTCAATTGTCAAGTCGTAATCCTTAAGCAACTCCAACCACATTCGTTGCCTAAGGTTCAAATCCTTTTGAGACATCAAATATTTCAAACTCTTGTGATCTGTGAAAACCACACACTTCTCACCAGAAAGGTAGTGTCGCCAAATCTTCAAGGAAAACACCACATCAGCAAGCTCCAAATCATGAGTTGGATAATTACGCTCATAAACCTTCAACTGCCTCGACGCATAGGCCACAACCTTCTCGTCTTGCATTAGCACACAACCCAAGCCAACATACGACTCATCACTATAAACCACAAAGTCCTTCCCAGATTCAGGTTGAATCAACACATGAGCATGTGTTGTTACTTCTCCGTCCACACAAAAGGAACACTCTTCTACAACAACTTTGTCAATGGAGCTGCAATACTAGAAAACTCCTCCACAAAATGGCGATAATACCTTGCCAACCCAAGAAAACTACGCACTTTTGATATGGTCTTATGTTGTTTCCAATTGAGAATAGCCTTAATTTTCTGTGGATTTCTGCGGATACCACATGTCCAAGAAACATCACCTCCTTGAGTCTAAACCCCACTTGCTCAACTTGGCATACAACTGATTATCCTTCAGCACTTACAACACGATCCGCAAATGCCGATCAGGCTCCTCCTCGGTACGAGAGTACACGAGTATATCATCAATAAAAACCACCATAAACCGATCAAGGTACTCATGAAACACTCTATTTATCATGTCTATAAAAGCAGCCGGGGCATTCATCAAACCAAACGGCATCACCAAAAACTCGTAATGCCCGTACCTCGTACGAAATACGATCTTATGAACATCCACATCTTTAACTTTCAACTGGTAATACCCCAACCTTAAATCAATCTTCAAAAACACCGCTGCCCCGTGAAACTGATTGAACAAGACATCAATCTACGGCAACAGATACTTGTTCTTCACCGTCAACTTATTCAACTAGCGATAATCAATGCACATACGCATCGATCCATCCTTCTTCTTCACAAAGAGAACCAGAGCACCCCAAGGAGAAACACTTGGTCTAATGAACCATGATCTAACAACCCCTGAAGCTGCAATTTTAACTCTTTTAACTTCTTCGGTGCCATCCGATATGGAGCAATAGACACCAGAGTTGTACCTTTGTACGTCTCAATACGAAATTCTACCTCCTTATTTGGAGGTAAACTCGGCAACTCTTCAAGAAAAACTTTCGGATAATCACATACAACCTGAATGTCCTGCACCCAAACACCCTTAGCTTTCGGATTCAAAACAATAGCCAAATAAGCTTGGTAACCATCAAACATCATTCTCTCCGCTCGAGAAGCCGACACAACATTGGACAAGAATTTCACATTCTCACCAACCATTACAACTTCACAATCATCGGCCAACCTCAAAGAAATCCTTTTGGACTCACAATCCACTACCGCCTTGTGCTCGCTAAACCAATCCATACCCAAGATAACATCAAAACAATGAAATGACAACTCCATCAAATCTATGGCAAACTCATGACCTTGCACTGTCAAATGAAAACAAATATACAACCTTCTAGTTGTAACCGTCTCCCCAAAAGAACTAGTGACCAACATGCCAACATCCATGATCTCAATAGGAACATTCGGTAATGATGCATGATCACTTAAAAAATATGAATGAACAGACCTTAATTCAATAAAAGAAAACAACAACAAAGATTGCAAGGTGAAAGTACCTACAATTACATCAGTGTCATTGCGCCCCTCACGATAAGTAGAGATCCACGCTGGCCCACCATTCTTCTGTTGTACAACAACAGTATGAGCCACAACTCTCTGACCATCCTTGCGTCTCTGAAAATTACCCCTGCCACGACCTTGGCCCTTAGCAAGTACAGCAGCCCAAAATGGTGCATCACCCATAGCACGAGAACAGTCACGCTTCATGTGACCAGGAGATCTACATATCCAGCAACTCATGGTATTCCCCCAACACTCACCTATGTGGCGTCTACCACAATGCTCACACTCAGCTATAATACGAACACCTTGGTTATCATGGCCACCACCGCTACCATACTTGTGATCCAACTTATACCTCTTATCACGAAACCTCCTACCTTGCTTCCCAAATTTACCAAAATTAGCCCCACGCTTGTTCGAGCTCATGCCCGAACCTTGTCCTATTACCCTTAAGGACTGCTCAATATCCTTAGCGCGGTTCACAAGCACATCAAAATCTGTGTAGTCCGCAGCCAACAGGTATGTTTTGATATCCTTCACCAACCCATAGCGAAACCTGTTGCACCTCTCAAGATTATCCAGAACCAACTCTGAGGCATACTAACTCAAACGGACAAATTTCACCTCATATTTCGCCATGGACATGCTATCCTATTCCAAGGCCATAAACTCTCGTTTTCTCACATCCAGATACTGAGGACCAAGATACTTCTTCTTAACATCTCTTCAAACGAACTCCCAAGTTATATTCGCCTCCAAAACATTAGCAATTGTGGTCTCCCACCAATAATAAGCATCCCTATGCAACAACGACAGGTACAATCTAGCTTGCGCTCGTCATTACAACCCATCTGATTCAGAATACGAATTGTACTTTCTAGTCATCTTTTGGCTACCTCAGGGCTCAAACCCCTGAACTCAACACCTCCCAAACAGTGAAGATGCTCCAAAGGTAACCATGGGTTAACTGCCACAGCAGGTGCCTGTGCTTGTGAATGCACTCCAACTTTCACTACTTAAAAGTCTCCCGTTATTGCCTGAACTAACGGAGTCAAATCACCAAACACTGTCACTTGATGAGCCTGGGTACACCACCAGCCCCAACATCAATAGGAGAAACCAACGGAGGAGGAGGAGGTAAAATGTTAGGGGGATTCTCTTCCTCAATGTTATTATGCTTAATTTCAGCATTACCAGCCATTGAACGTGTCTCACGTTGAGCCATGCTAACAAAAGCATCAAAACATATTAAAGTCAGGCTAACATAAGGCAAAGGATCCAAGACCATCTTATAAAACATTTTAAAACCTCGATAATAGGTAATGTGTTCCCAATTCATACCCCAACATTATGTAAATCAAACCCCGTACATATACACAATCATCATGCATAACAAACAATGATATACAATCAAGCAACAACATCCCAACCTTTCGCAACATGGCTCTGATACCAACAAATGTAACCCCCTCGACCTGGCATAGATGCCCGACTAAACCGAGAGAACTACATTAGGTTTGTTGAAGCAAACTGGAGAAAGGTTACAAAAATTCGGTACATTTTTTTTCTTTTTATCTTGTCTAGATGCAATTTATTAACCTTACATGTATATACTTGCAGCGGTGAATTTTCGAACGAATCACATAAAGGCAACCAGTTGCATCACATTCACTACGAGGACTAAAACATAAATACTTTAAATTATAGGACCAAAATTGAAATTAAGGTTACCAATCCTCAATTAGTACAATTTCATGCCCATATATCAAATTTCAGGTCAAAATGATCAGCCATACTCATATAATTACATTCGTAAAACTTAGGGACCAAAACGTTAGAGACCAAAAACTGAATCCATGACATTGTCGCGACCATTTTTGAAATTGGGTGTGAAAAATAGCTTGATGATTGATCTTTTGGAAAATTAGGGTTTTTAATCTTGAAAATTTAGGTTTTTTATGTTAAATCGAATTTCCTTTTATTTTTCCTTAAAACATTTTGGAGTCGCCACCTATCATTTCGAGGTAGACCGGACACCGAAAAACAAACCAGAGATTCTGTCTAAAAAAGTGGGTTAGGGAGTCGGTTACGTGTAGGAAGGATTAGCACCCCTACGAACACCCGTTATCGGTACCTTTAATTTCACGTGGCATTTTGGCGTTTCGAATAATTATTTGAATTTAATTTGTCCATAATTATTAATTGAATTTAAATTCCAAATGCATATATCCTTTTATAAAAAAATTTATTTTGTTCGAATACGAGATTAAAAGCACTCCGTTAGGTGGCACCCCTATTCGTATCTTAAAATTTATTTCCAACATAAAAGGTTTTTATGAATGTCCTTTTATTGTCTTGTCAATTTTAAGTTCTACCCTAAACGTCTCTAATTAATTAATTATACTATGAAAATTAATTAATTTAATAGCTTTTATGAGAAAATGTCATTTGCTTGAACACCTTCCATATATTTAAAACCCTTAAACTAATCATATCCCTAATTAATTAATCTTTCTAATTAATTAAAGTTCTAGTCCTAATTAAGGTTCTAACAAATTATTAAATCAATATTATAAGTGAAAATGTATATTGAATATACACCTTTATGACCAAGGTTGAGATAGCAGCCCATTGTAAACAATGGATGGAACACCATCCAAATTTGTGCCTCAAAGGTTCCATTCAATACGCATTTAATTAACTACAATGTATTTTAATTAATGTCAATTAAAAAACTAATTTGATATCCAATTAAAAGTGTAAATATATTAAATATATTCATTAAAATCCATGTTGAGATAACACCCTATTGTAAACAATGGACACCATCCAAATTGGGATTTTAAAGTTTATATTTAATATATTTTAATTACTACAATTATCTATCCTACTTAATTATTGAATCCTAATTAGAGAAACCTAAGGGAAAGGCTCTAAATAATTAATTAAACTAAGTGTATTTAATTGTTTAACATTTAATTCTATATGCCTAATTTAAATCATGGATCACACATATAAATTAATTATATTTTAATTAAATTAATCAAACAAGTAATAAAAAAACTAAATTAAAACACATTAAAAAAACTCAATTTATTATTACAGGACTGAATTGAAATTATTACAAAACCCTAAGCCCAAATTACAAATTTTAAGGTGGTCAAATTGAAAGGAATTACAAACTAGAGGGAAAATTAGGGAATTCAGGGACTAAATTGAACTAACTACAAAGGTTAGAGGACAAAATTGAGAGAATTACAAAGCTTGGGGCTGAAATTAAAGGGAAAAATGACTGAATTAAGAGGATTGCAAAACCTAGGGAAAAACCAAAAGGTATCCGCATTTAAGGGCGCGGATCTAACCCGACACGGATGAGGGTGCGCGGACCCTAGGCTTGACCCAATGCCAAAACGGAAGCATTTTGAAAAGGCTATAAATCCCGTTTCTAAAGCTTCGGCCTTCATTTCACACTATCTCTCCTAATCTCTTACTCTCTCCAAATTCTCTGGCCACTAACACCTAAAACCCCAGAAAACACCTTCATTTCGGATCAAAACACCCTAATTCATCCATTGTTCTTCCCACATTCAACCTAAACTTCACTTTGATCCACCTCAAACACCCCAAGCCATTTGTTTCGTGTTTCATCTCTATCAAACCTCATATTCACTCAAAATTCAGCCCTTGTTCTTCACAATTTCTCCATTTTATCTTTACAAACATGAAAACATCACCTAAAACCTATTTTTCAAGATCAAAAACCAAAATCCCCATCCAAGTTCTTATCTATTCTTCCCAAACTAAATGAACCCTGATACTCCGGCCTAGCTCCGCCTTGGCTACCTCCCTTAGATCTAGGTCCGCAGTCCCTAACTTTTCTGATGTGTTCACCGACAGCCAGAGGTGATGTCGGCCACCTCCGGTCATTGTCTCCATCGAACCCTAACCTTTTCGATCACCTCTGCAACTCCGATCACCCCTGACCTCTTTCTGACCACCGTAACCCTAGTTCTGGCTGTCGTCCTCCACCGTGAGGCAGTTTTTGGCCGCCGTGCTAGAACCCTAAAATTTCTATTTTTTTCGATTTTTCTACCTAAACTTAGACCTAACACCCGATTCAGCTGAATCTCCGATCTTCCCTACCTAAGCTACCTACCCGAACCATCGGATCTCATTTTCAACTCCACCAGAACCAAATCCTCACCGGCCGAAACTTCCAATTAGATAAGTATTTAGGTCTTACATGTTTTTGCTACTGCTTCTTTTAAATCTACTTCTAATTTGTTTTTATGTTTTTAAATACAAAAATAGAAAGGAAAATATCGGGATATACCTTCCGATAAACTCTGATGGTAGCACAACTACTTCGATCATCTTCTCCGGTGACCTTTTCTCTTCCTGGCGATGGTTCGACTCCCGATGTCTGATCAGATTCCTAGGTATATTCTTTCCCCTCTTTTATTATTACTTTATTATTATTTATTATTATTATGACTTTATTAATGACTCATTATTACCCCTAACACTCTCTCTCTTAGGTATTTATAGGTGCGAAGATGATGACGTCATTGGGCCTTCAGCTGTTGACAAGTGGCACAGGTTGGGTTTGATCCTAGTGAAACAGGAACAAGCCAGTAGCAAGGCACCACGTGGCCATTTAGGCGGAAAAAGAAACACAAGTGTGTTTCTTTTGGGCCTCTTATCTGATACTACTTGTTTGGGCGGGAAAAAAATGGGTTTTGTGTTTGTTGGATATTGAAATGGGATATTGGATGTAAATTGGGCCTTTAGATTTGTATTTCGGGCTTTGGGGCATTTTATATGTATTTGAACATTTAAACATAGACTTTTGGACTATTTTGGGTTTTATTTATTTAATATTTATTTATTTATTTGGGCTATCATAATACTATATTTATATTTACTATTTATTATTTATTTATTTATTAAGCTTGGTCAAAATTCGGGTATTGCAGCTGCCCATCTTTGCTGATGATGTGGAACAGGGATAGAGCAAAGACTAAAAATACACAAATTTTGTCTAGACCTCTTGGTCTTCCTCTGAAAGGCAAGTCTTTCATTATGAACAATGCTGAAGCTTGAAGTTGTTCTTCTTATTATGAAATTCTTCAATCTTCTGTCCAAACTATGAAATCTGAAGTTGTTCTTCTTATTATGAAATTCTTCATCTTCCAAAGTCTGATATTGCTTTTGACATTCTTCATCTTCCGAGGTTTGAAGTTGTTCTTCTTATTTCGAAATTCTTCATTCCTTCGTCCAACAATCCAGCTTTCTGCAAGGGTATCAAACAAATGAATTCTTCCTATTAGGAACTCTGGATTCTTTGCTGGCATATTCTTCACACTACAAACTATGTCTTTGCTGAGCAAACTCTTCACATTAGGAGCTCTTCATTCTTTACTGCGTGAACTCTTCTCACTAGGAACTCTATCTTTGTTAAGCGAATCCTTCCCATTAGGAGCTCTTCGTTCTTTGCTGGGAATGCTAATTTATCTCCTTCTCTGAAAAAAATGAACCTGCAGCAAGAAAATATCATTGATTAATAAGAATTCAACCTGAAGTAATATGAAGTATCCCCAATTTCTCACTTGAAACACTGAGATCTTTGGTGACATTGCTTATTCTGCCTAAGATATCTCGGTCTTTCAGTCTAAAGCGTGTATGAAATCCCTTATTTGCTCTTCCTTTTGTTCATCAACCTCCTTTTATGCTTCAAGTGCTTCAACAAAAGACGCTGAAACTACGAATCTTCCTCATTTGAACCTGAAGTTGGTCTTTCTTGCTTTTCTATCCTATAACTTAAGCCATTTTGTTTTTCTTTCTCTTCTTCTTCTTTTTCTCTTTTTTCTCTTTTTTTCTCTTTTTTCTTTTTTGTTCTTTTTTCTTTTTCTTTTTCTCTCTTTTTTTCTTTTTTTCTTTTTTCTTTCTTTTTGTTTTTTCTTAAACCATGGGCCCAAAGAATTAATATTCCTGCTGATATCATGCCCCACTACCTTATTGCGACGACATTTGAAAAGTTCTTATCATTTCTGAAGGTATCGGCCCGAAGGACCTAACATCACTCCCGAAGGTGATAGCCCGAAGGATTTAGAATCGTAATGCACTTCCTTTCCTGTGCACAAAATTACATCACTCCTGAAGGTGATGGCCCGAAGGACTTACTGATGACCCGAAGGATTTAAAATTGTAATACACTTCCTTTCCTGTGCAAACAATTACATCACTCCCGAAGGTGACGGCCCGAAGGACTTACTGATGACCCGAAGGATTTAACATCATGCCCGAATGACTTATTGATGACCCGAAGGATTTAGAATTATAATGCACTTCCTTACCTGTGCAAACAATTAGAAAGTCTTTGCTGAAATCCACCTCTGCAAACGGATTGAAATCTTTGCTGAGATCCGTCTCTCCAAACGAATTGAAATCTTTGCTGAGATCCGCCTCTTCAAATGAATTGAAATCTTTGCTAAGATCCGCCTCTTCAGACAGATTGATATCTTTGCTTCAAAAAAAGTGATTGAAATCTTTGCTAATCTTTGCTGGTTCTACTTCTCCAGTCTGAAGTTATAGATTGAAATCTTTGTCTATTCCTTACTAATTCTTGTAAATTCCTGAAAAAAATGTACAAAAATGCTATTGAATGCATGAGTTAGTATGCTTCTATCTTATAGATGCCTAACTATGTGATGTATGAATTGTGACAACTGAGGACCACTCAGATGAGATCTAATATTCTTTGCCTCTCTGTTGAGCTTTTTGCTTTAGTTACATCAATAAAATTGTTTTCCTTAAATATTTCTTTGATTGACCTTCTTTATTGGCTTGATCTTCTTGAGATTTATCATCTTCATACTCCAAAAAAACTTACCCCAGAATCTTTGTTGTTGAGCTCATCTTCTTCCTGAGCCAATTTTGACCCATTTTTAGTGATCAAATTATTTCAGGCTCTACACCCTCTCTTGCCTATTCTAATTTGAACTCTTATGCACCATGATGCCCCAGTAATCTCTTTATTTCTTGCCTCATTACATAGAATTTACCCCTCTTCCATCATATGGGGCAAGCAAATTCTTCAAGTCCCTGAACTTCCTTCAAGTTCCCAAACGTTTTATTCTTGTCATTGTCGTCTCCATGTCCACTGATGGATGATTTCCTCTTTCTTACCAGAAGACTATCGAACAGATAAGAGTCTTATTCTCAGTCATATATTTATCAAGAAAATCTATTTGTTTGTAAAGATGTCAGCTTGCTTATCGGCATCTCAATGAAGGATACCTTACAAGACCCGAAAAATTAGGTATAAAGAAAGAAAACAGATAGGATGCCCTAAATATCAAGTGCAAGAGCGTATTAGATTCAACCTTTCTATGGGTAGAATAGTTTGAATGTTGTGTCGATTTCTGAAGTTATGAAATTTCTTCCAAATCACTCGGTTCACACCCAATGATTACCGCATTGCTCGATCCAGTCAGAAACAACTCCTTCTCCGTTCTCCTCATTCCTTTCCATTCATAAATGTGTTCAAGCTTCCCGAACTTGTTTAACCAGTAGAGTGCAAAAATATCATTCTAAGAATAAAATTCTATAAGTGCATGTGTGATTCTGATTGTTACTAACTATTATTATTATATTATTATAAACATGTCTTCAAAGATACATCTCTGACGCTTTGGTATTGGATAGGTGAAGCATAGCTCCTTATTAGATTTGTCGACATCCCCCATAGCTCCATCAGAGTGTTCCAAGACTTATTTATTCAAATAGTTGATTATTTCTCACTTTTTCTTTTTTATCTTATTTTTTCTCTTTTTCACTCTTTTTCAACTTTTTCCTTTCTTTTTCTTTCTTCAGTTTTTTTTTCTTTTTTTCTTTTTCTCCTTTTTTCTCTCTCTTATTGTGTTTTTAAGATATAGAAGACTACGCTTAGAACTTCAATTTCAAGCAAACTCTACTTGGTTAAAATCGTCTAGTCCACTTCACTATTTATGAATTTCAAGGATTTATCATTGAACATCATCAAAGGCGTAGTGATTTGACCTTTTCTTGCCTTGTCGACCAGAGTAAACTGAGAAACAAATTTCACTTCATCGTCTTCACAACATCCAAATAATCTTTGTATCGGAATCAGTGTCGTATCTTGCAATTGGCATCTAGGGGCCCACAAGGATAAGAAGAGTTATACATATATTTATTTATTTCAAAAAAAATCCTTCAAACCAACAAACGTGACATATGACCTTTAAAAACTTCTACTACTTTCAGGCCAGGAGTAGTAGACTTATTTTCAAGTATTATTTTAGAAATGGTCCTTGTAGATTGTAACCACCTGATGTAGCAATATGAGTAACACGACTTCTTAAAATTCCAGACAATCTTGGAAGCACTCGTCTTGATTCTCTGATTCCTTGATTGGTATAGCGGCTTGCCCCACTCTTTTCCATTGTTGAACTAATTCTCGTGTTAAAATTCCATTACTGACTAGCTTCTTAATTTCTTTCATTAAAGGTCTACACTTTTTGGTAGCATGTCCTGGCACCCCCATATGAAAGTCCCAAACATTGTCTGGATCATAGCTATGGGCAAATGGACTTGGTACCACCTTCATTGGCCTAGGAGTGATATGTTGTCCTTCAATAAGGTGAGGTAATAAGTCTGAAATAGACACTCCAAAGATCTCCAGATTTGCACTTGCTTGAGGAACTTTCTGTGGTCGTTCTGATGAATTAACTAACCTTTTTCTCTTGCAGCTCTGAGAACTTTGAACATTACATTCACTCACATCTTTCCCTTGTTCTGCTTCTCGATCAGCATGGTCTTTAAATCTTGATCTAATTTTCCTTTGTCGGATCTCTATTTCTATTGCTTCTCTAATCACCACGAGGTCACTGAAACTGCGCCTTGAATTTGCAAGCATTCTCTCAAAGAAAGGAGATAGAAGAGTTTGATGAAACATGAGAGATATTTCTTCCTCTGTCAAAGGAGGTTGTACTTGGGCTGCTAATCTTTGCCACCTCAATGCATAGTATTTAAAACTTTCGTTGACCTTCATATTCACGTTCTGCAGAAAACAGAGATCTAGATCCAGGTCTATAACATACTTGTATCGCTCTAAAAATGCTTTGGCCAAATCGACCCATGATCGAATCTGCTCTCAACTTAATTTGTTGTACCACACTGCTGCAGGTCCAGCTAGACTATCATGAAAATAGTGGATTAACAATTTGTCATCATCCAAATATCCTTCCATTTTTCTACAGAACATTGCTAAATAGATTTTAAGACAGCTGGAACCGTTATACTTTTCAAAACTGGGGACTTTAAATTCAGGCGGAATAACTAGATCAGGGACTAAACAGAACTCTTTTGCATCAAGTTTGGGATTATCGACGCCTTTTGCTTTCTTAATCACTTCCTCAAGTTTGGCATAACTATTTTTCAGCTGCTCGAGTCTCAATCCTTGGATGATAGGCTTTACAGAACTTGTCTCTGTACTTGGGTTAAATGCCCCAGGATAAACTGTCAAACATGGTGTAGTAGTGTAGTTCTTCTCATTTTGCTGATGCTTGGTCATCCATTCTTGCATCCCTTCTTGAGTCTGTTCAATTCCTTCCATGTATCCATCCATGATAATAGATTCCCAAACTTTCACTATTTCCCAGATTGCTCCTATCAAAACTCTGACCGGTCTAGATCATGAATGTTAATGCCATGTTATTACATGATAATTTATATTGATAAATATGCAATGAATGAATGTGTGAATGTAGAAGGTATTCATTCTAAAAGTGATCATCATAGAACAATTTTCATTAAAGTAAAAGGATTCAATACATCAGATATTAGATACTACAGATATTGGTTAGCTCTAACTCCCAACTTCCTAACTTCCTCTAAGAGCCAAGTCAGTTTCCCTCCATGATCTAATGCTGGATCAATATTCTAACTAAGTGCCATTGCTACATCAGCTAGATCTACCACTTGTTGAGCAACTTTTTTTGCTTGAATAATAGCATCTTTCATGTCATTGTCCCTTTCTCGAATCTTTATTCTTGATCTCTGAAACTGGGCATATCGCCCTTCCTCACTTTCCTGACAGTCTTTCTTGACATCATCAACCAAAGCTTTTTACATCAGCGTAAGCTTGAGACATTCATTTACCTTTTTCTTTAGTGTTTCGTTTTCAGGTTAACTATCATTCAGCTTGATAGCATTATCCTCATACATCTGCATAAACATTTTTATCATCTCGCGTTTAGCTTCACTAACCCTTAGATCGTCCATGAAAGTATTACGTTGTAACTCCATTGCCTATAGATCACATGAAAGTGTATTGACTCGAGCTTTACTTGCTTCGAAACTTGTTTTCCAGTATTCGGCTTCATGTTTCAGCTCTTTAATTCTTTCTTTCGACTGTTCCAGAGTTACACCCAAACCGCATTCTTAAGTAGCGAACAAAGCTCTTGATAGTTGAACTGTAAATTTCTTAGATCCTCATTCAAATCATCTCTTTCTTGATTCAATTTGCTTATTTGAGCTTCATATTCGAACTGATGTCCTTCTTTTTGAGTATTGTCATCTTGAGCTTCATATCCATCCACTGAATCGGGCTAGTTTTCTGTTCCAAATTTCCACTTTCCAAACTACAAGAAACCTTGAACCGGCGTTTAAAGGCGAAACAATTCTCAATAGAATGTCTTTGAATTCCATCGTAAAATCCGCAGTGTGCATTGGTGTCATACCACTTTGGATACGGAGGCTGCAGAGGTGCAAGGAAAAGTGGGGACACTAAACGGGCCTTCAACAATTAAGGATACAATTCTTTATACAAAATGGGGATTGGATCAAAATGATGTTTGTGATCTCCTGTATTTTGATAATTGACTGAGGGAACACTAGAATTTGAACTTTGCCTTTGACCCTTAATTGATTCTAATGAGCTTATGTTTTCCTTCACCTTTGTATCTCCATGTGTTCTATTAATTGTCATGCTTTTAGAAAATTTTGGTTCTTCCATCTTCAAAACTCAACATACCTTCTCTGACAAGATTTTCAATCTTGTACTTCATATTCTCGCAATTCTCAGTAGTATGATCTACACTTCCTTGATGATAATCACATGCTATACTAATACCATAACCCTTGGGTGAAGAAAGCACTGTAGACTTAAACGGGGATCAGGCCACAAGATTTTTCTCCCTCGGCATTGGAAGCAATTCTGCATATGACATCGAAACTGAATTAAAAGATCCTCCATCCTTCTTTCTTTCTTGAATTTCTCTCTGTCATGTCATCACTTTCTTGAAATCTGGCTTAATTACACCTCCAGTTGGTTTATTGATGCGAATCGTATTGGTGCGCCAACTCGACTGTTTATTCCGGTACTATTTTTTGTTTACTTCTCCTTTCAACTCAGTATGCCCCTTTTCCTTGGTCATAGCCGTCATCATAGTCATCATCTCAGCCATTTGTCTTTTCAGCTCTTGCATCTCATTCTTGTCAGCATCAACACTAACAAAACCTGATGTGTAACACTTGGATGAATTGCCCTTCATTTCTTCTGTTGTTTGTCCAGAACACTGTTTCATACTTGTGCTCTCTTCTATAAAACTATGAATCCCCTTATGCATCATGATCGTATTCTAATGACAGCCACCTTTGAATTAATACCTCTATGCAATGATAATGTGATGTAAAGGAATACAAAACAAAAACAAAAGAAATGAGTCAGTATCATGAAATAATCTCGAAGGCGAAACTAAATTAAATGCATACAGCAAGACAAGAGAATAACCAGAGAAACGTATTCAAATTTACAGCACTTGACCTAGGTTCCCGTTTGGCTCTAACGAGGTAAGCTTCCAAATTACAACATGTAACGTTATTATTACCTTTTTCAAAAAGTGCAATATTTTAAACAAAGATGCAATATAATTTATATTTTATAATGTTTAAATGTCGTAATGCATGAATGCACGAGGTATCGATTTCAAAAAATAGTCATTAGAACAACACCCATCTAACTAAAGGGTCGAATACAAAGCAAAGGCAATATGTTCACTAGCTCCCGCTCCTTTGGTTGATCACTTTGTTCAGCCTCTGAGTCAACATTTGTCCTAGCTCGGTGTCAATATCAGAATGTTGTTGCAAGTTCACACCTTCATCGAACACAGTCTGTACATACCAGGCGACCCCCAGCACTTGGCTCCTGAAGTTAATATCTTCACAATTCCATTTCTGAATAACCTAGATTACTGTCTCGGACTGATTTTTGGTATTTTGTCCTTCATTGTGGTATCCCTTTGAAACTTACGAGCTGGCCTTTCAATTTTTGTATTGCGTATCTTGATTCTGCCACTTTCTTAGCTCATCATTTTCATCAACATTTCCCCTAATTATGTATTCCTCGGTAAATTTCATCATTTGTGAAACTTGGATATCGCCTTTGAGTTCAAAGCTCTCTATTCTTCCTTAGGTTCTTTCCTGTCAATGATGACCCTTAAATGCCCCTTCCATTTATCTGTTATTTATTCCTCCTCTGGTTATCACTGTTTTTCTAAATACTGCATCTTGTTTATTTTTGTAACTGCCACTGACTCTATCCTGAATCTTGATCTGTTGTTAGGACTTGTATAACCCTTTTTTTCGTTTGTTTGTTTTTTTACCCATAGCAAGCCTTGTATTTCTCTATCGTTGGTGACACATACATTCTCCCAAAAAGTGAACAATTACCAGGTTTTAGGTTTCATAAACAGGTCATAGTTCTAAACAACTCTTGGTCTACTTGCCCGCCTAGTAGCAATATTATAACACATGTATCTTATTGGAAATGACTCTTCATATTTCTCATCCTATGGTTCTCAAATTAAACTGGTTCTGGCAAAACTTCATCATGTTCAGAAATTCTCGGTACAACCTCACATTAATGACACCTGATCTCTACGCATATTGCCTTCATTCTTTTACTAAATCTTCTCGAATCTGTCTACAGTGACATATTGTCCTCCACTTGTCTATCAGACCCTTCAGCTCTTATGGCCACTGCCTACTCAACCAATTCTCGAACCGATACCTCTCAAGAATGCAATGTGATATATCATATAAAAACACAAAAAAACTATGTCAGTATGGTAAATTAATACCGTAAGCAAAAATAATTGTTAAACAAAACAATTTATATTGCGTAAAAAATAACCAGAGAACAATTTATTTTGCACTCAAAAATAACCAGAGAAATGAATTTAAATCAGCAACACAATGTCCTAGGTCCTTGTCTGGCTTTAGTGGGGTAGGCTTCTATTACAGCATGTGGGTTTCGATCTAGACTCTGGGTACCTGAACTGTCGTTACTGGACTAGTAAGACATAGATTCGGGAGTATACGAGCCCTTATAGCGAGGCATAGCCTCACGGTGTATAAGGTTGGTATACTGGAAGAAGGACCAAAATTTGATCACGGAGCTGGATAACTCACGTAAGATCATGCGTCACTCTCACTTAAGGGTGAAAATCCTGGGTAGAAGGCTTATGCATGTATGCCAGTTCATATCACACAAGAAAAATCTATCTGCATTTTCCTGAAAATTCATCCAATAATTATGGAAAAATTAAATTCAAATCACTGTCCAAAATGCCACGTAAAATTAATTAGGCCTGACTCTCGTTTTTAATTTTTCCCAGTGGAGTCGCCAAGTTGTCGCGACCATTTTTGAAATCGGGTGTGAAAAATATCCTGACGATCGATCTTTTGGAAAATTAGGGTTTTTTAATCTTGAAAATTTAGTGTTTTTATGTTAAATCGAATTTCCTTTTATTTTTCCTTAAAAACATTTTGGAGTCGCAACCGATCACTTTGAGGTAGACCAGACACCGAAAAACAAACCAGAGATTCTGTCTGAAAAAGTGGGTTCGGGAGTCGGTTACGTGTAGGGAAGGATTAGCACCCCTACGAACGTCCGTTATCGGTACCTTTAATTTTACGTGGCATTTTGGCGTTTCGTAAATTTATTTGAATTTAATTTGTCCATAATTATTAATTAAATTTAAATTTCGAATGCATATATCCTTTTATAAGAAAATTCATTTTGTTCGAATACGAGATTAAAAGCACCCCGTTAGGTGGCACCCCTATTCGTATCTTAAAATGAATTTCCAACATAAAAGGTTTTTTATGAATGTCATTTTATTGTCTTGTCAATTTTAAGTTCTACCCTAAACGGCTCTAATTAATTAATTAATTAATTATACTATGAATATTAATTAATTTAATGGCTTTTATGAGAAAATGCCATTTCCTTGAACACCTTTGATATATTTAAAGCCCTTAAACTAATCATATTCCTAATTAATTAATCTTTCTAATTAATTAAAGTTCTAGTCCTAATTAAGGTTCTAACAAATTATTAAATTAATAGTATAAGTGAAAATGTATATCAAATATACACCTTTATGACCAAGGTTGAGATAACACCCCATTGTAAACAATGGAACACCATCCAAATTTGTGCCTCAAAGGTTCCATTCAATGTGCATTTAATTAACTACAATGTATTTTAATTAATGTCAATTAAAAAACTAATTTGATATCCAATTAAAAGTGTAAATATATTAAATATATTCATTAAAATCCATGTTGAGATAACACCCCATTGTAAACAATGAAACACCATCCAAATTGAGATTTTAAAGTTTATATTTAATATATTTTAATTACTACAATTATCTATCCTACTTAATTATTGAATCCTAATTAGAGAAACCTAAGGGAAAGGCTCTAAACAATTAATTAAACTAAGTGTATTTAATTGTTTAACATTTAATTCTATATGCCTAACTTAAATCATGCATCACACATATAAATTAGTTACATTTTAATTAAATTAAACAAATAAGTAATAAAAAACTAAATTAAAAACACATTAAAAAAACTCAATTTATTATTACAAGACTAAATTGAAATTATTACAAAGCCCTAAGCCCAAATTACAAAGTTTAAGGTGATCAAATTGAAAGGAATTACAAACTCGAGGGAACAATCAGGAAATTTAGGGACTAAATTGAACTGACTACAAAGGTTAGAGGACAAAATTGGGAGAATTACAAAGCTTAGGGCTAAAATTAAAGGGAAACAGTGACTGAATTGAGGTGATTGCAAAACCTAGGGAAAATACCAAAGGGTATCCTCATTTAGGGGCGCGGATCTAACCCGACCCGGATGAGGGTGCACGGACCCTAGCCTTGACCCACTGCCAAAACGGCAGCATTTTGAAAAGGCTATAAATCCCGTTTCTAAAGCTTCAGCCTTCATTTCTTCATTTCACACACTCTCTCCTAATCTCTTACTCTCTCCAAATTCTCTAACCACTAACACCTAAAAACCCAGAAAACACCTTCGTTTCAGATCAAAACACCCTAATTCATCCATTGTTCTTCACACATTCAACCTAAACTTCACTTTGATGCGCCTCAAACACCCCAAGCCATTTATTTCGTATTTCATCTCGATCAAACCTCATATTCACTCAAATTCAGCCCTTGTTCTTCACAATTTCTCCATTTGATCTTTACAAACACGAAAACATCACCTAAAACTTGTTTTTCAAGATTGAAAACAAAAATCCCCATCCATGTTCTTATTCGTTCTGCCCAAACTAAACGAACCCTGATACTCCGGCCTAGCTCCGCCTTGGCTACCTCTCTTAAATCTAGGTCCGCAATCCCTAACCTTTTCGATGTGTTCGCTGGCCGCCGGAGGCGATGCTGGCCAGCTCCAGTCATCGTCTCCGGCCATCCCTAACCGTTCCGATTACCTTTGCAACTCCGATCACCTCTGACCTCTTTTTGACCACCGTAACCCTAAATTCGGTCATCGTCCTCCACCGTGTGGTGATTTTTGGCCGCCGTGTTGGAACCCTAAAATACCCCAAAATTTCTATTTTTTTGATTCTTCCACCTAAACTTAGACCTAACACCTGATTCAACCGAATCTCCCATCTTCCCCACCTAAGCTACCTACCTGAACCATCGGCTCTCATTTTCAACTCCACTAGAACAATCCTCACCAGCCGAAACTTCCAATTAGAAAAGTATTTAGGTCTTAAATGTTTTTGCTACTTTTTTTAAATCTATGTTTAATATGTTTTTATGTTTTTAAATTCAGAAATAGAAAGGATAATATCAAGATATACCTTATGGTAAACTCTGACGGTGACGTAACTACTCCGGTGACCTTTTCACTTCCTAGCGACGGTTCAGCTCCCGACGTCTAATCAGATTCCTAGGTATATTCTCTCCCCTCTTTTATTATTACTTTATTATTTATTATTATTATGACTTTATTAATGACTCATTATTACCCTTGACGCACTCTCTCTCTTAGGTATTTATAGGTGTGAAGATGATGAAATCATTAGGGCCTTCAGCTGTTGACAACTGGCACGGGTCGGATTTGATCCTGGTGAAACAGGAACGAGCCAGTAGCAAGGCGCCACGTGGCCATTTAGGCGGGAAAAAGAAACACAAGTGTGTTTCTTTTGGGCCTCTTTATCTAATACTATTTGTTTGGGTGGGGAAAAATGGGTTTTGTGTTTGTTGGATATTAAAATGGGATATTGGATGTAAATTGGGCATTTAGATTTGTATTTTGGGCTTTGGGGTATTTTATATGTATTTGAACATTTAAACATGGACTTTTGGACTATTTTGGGTTTTATTTATGTAATATTTATTTATTTATTTGGGTTATCATAATACTATATTTATATTTACTATTTATTATTTATTTATTAAGCCCGGTCAAAATTCATGTATTACAGACATTACCTGTAAAAACTACCACCCGTACCGATACGAACACAACCGTTCCGATACGGAGCAGCCACTCGTACCGGTACACAGTGTACCATATCGATACGCCACGTCAACTTGCCAATTTAATAAAGTCGTACCAGTACGAGCCCTCGGTGTTTCGGTACACGGGTTTTTCCTCAAAAAGTGATTTTTTAGTAGCGAGTTCCCGTACCGATACACCTTTTCCCATACCGGTACGCTAGGCTTAATTTTCTTATTCGTACCGGTACTCAAATGCCCGTACCGATGCTAAATGCCCTATTTTACCTAGCCGTACGGATACGGTCCCCTGCGTATCGGTACGCATAGGCCTGTAATGTCATTTTCCTCTGGTTTTTCACTCAAATCTATATGCATTTAGGTCCTAGCAACTTGCATACATGCATATAAACATTCATCAATGCATAAATCAACACTTGCACTATGGTTTAGCTACAAAACAAGCTTATGCTACCATATCGATTAGTCTAGAGGCATGCTCCCTAAAACACTACACCAAAAATACCAAAATGCTCAAACTAACATTTACCAGCTCAAACATCATACCAACATCACTTTAATACCATATTCAACATGTTATGCTCATCGAAGTATGCCATCCAAGCAAAACTATCTAGATGCATACTTAGGCAACCATATAATATCAACCATAGGTAATGATGCACAAAATGCTTAACAACATCAATCAAACTCCGAAATCACAGCATTACACATGCTTAAAACTAGGGAAAACAGAGTTACACATCCCAAAATCCATGGTGAACACATTGCCTTATTAACCAGAAACTAAACTAAGTTCATACTCAAATAGTCTTGTCATTGGATCACTTAGACCTTGCCTTTGTTGCCACCAAACCTTAACGCTCTGCATCATTACGGAAAAGAGAGCGTAAGCACACTTGCTTAGTGATGATGCTCATAAAACAATGATGCAATTAAAACCTTGAAAGTCAAACACTTGCTTTCAACCCATGCTTAAGACTAAATAATTAAATAAATTTGCCATGCTTAAATCCCAAAGCATTAAATCATGTGCCATGCTTAAATCCCAAATCATTAAATCATATACCATGCTTAAATCCCAAAGCATTAAATCATATACCATGCTTAAATCCCAAAGCATAAAATCATATACCATGCTTAAATCCCAAAGGATTGAAAATAGGTTCAACAAAAGAACTTTCATATATTGGCAATTGTAGTGACCCCGGATAGTCGACAACTATCCTTGATTAGTCAACCGCTAATCTTTAGTTAACCAACCGTTAACTTTACACATCAGATACATGGATCTCCCTTAATGACCGACCATCATCAAGACTACACTATGCCGACCGCATGGGTTAACAACCTTGCCGACCGCAAGCTATACATCAACAAGGGGAACCGACCACTCAACCAAGTGATAGCAACATAGTCCGAGTAGCCAACCGCTATACCTCAAAGACTCTTAACCATGATCGATTTTTAAACATATTATAGTGCACTTTATCCTATGGCATGCCATAGGTAAAATAGTCAAGAACTTGGGAATTTCAGTAAAGAACCTTTCATTAGAGGACTAGAATTAAACTTACCTCCAATGAGTGAGTTTCCCCTTAATTGGATGTTTTCCTCTTGAAAAATAATGAAATTCAATAAGATTTTTGGGAAAACAAGTAAAAGAATCATTTAGCAAATCAAAGAATTAAGAAACAAGATCATTACCTTGAATCTCTGATAAGAAAAAGAGTGTTTGGCTGAGAGTATTTTGAGAGAAAATATGACAAGAAGTAAGTTACGTCAAATTGTGATTTGGAAAAATAACTACCTTTTTAACTAAATCCTTTTTAATTTCCCTTAATTAAAAATCTTTTAAAAATAATCCTAATTAAGAGAAAACTCAGATTAGACCAAATGGTAAAATAACTCCTTAAAGATTCAAAGTTTTAACTCTTTACAAAACAGTCACCTTTAAAAATAGTTTTCAAAATTTGCATTTTGGTCAGCAGCCAAAATGTCACCCTTCCAAAGCTCATTTTCCAAAATTGCTTTCACCAATATTTTTAATATACTAAAATATGGTTTTTAAATATTTTTCAATATTTTTATCTTTCAGAAAAATATTTGCTCCCGAATCTGACTCGAATCTCTAACCTGGTCCACCAGACCGACTAACTAGCCTTAAAATCGCTATGCCCAAAACCGAGGCGTTACACCTCCCTTCAAACATGTTGGCCACTTTGCAAGACAAGTGTCTAAGTCCTTCAATTGTTATAAGTTTTGCATGCAAAATCTAAAGTTTGCATTATTTACCTTTGAATTCTTACAATACAGCTCTCAACTTGCTAAAACTCTCAATTTAGTCCTACATTTATAATTTGATTATTCTAGAAAACAATTTAATTAATTTAAAACACATTCGGTTCATACTTAGGAAAATTCTAAGTTATTATTTGGGGTATTACATTCCCAAGTTCTTGATCCTTTACAACTGATTTTTGTTATGATTTTATGATTAATTCATCATTAATTGGTTTTTAATGAGTTTTGATAAGAAATTTGTTAAATCTTGATGTGGATCTAGTTTGTGTAGATTCTAATTGATTTAGATCAATTATAAGATGTTTTTAATTTTATAAGAAGAGATTAATACAAGGAATCCTAAAACTATGTGAATTGCTAATTTTCTAGGTTGTTTATAGTTAGATTTTGAGGTGATCTTGGTGTTGTAAGGTTGCTGGAGGTATAAGGACGTTATGTAGTTGTTTTTGGATGTTAATTGATGATGTTTAGATATTAAAATCAATAGGTTTTGGCTGGGCTTTGTTTAGATGGAGTTTGATTGTGTTTTCGGTTGTTTTAGAGAGGTGTTTGATGGTTTTTAGTGTGGCGAAGTTGAGGAGAGGTGATGTTGTGTCTATTGATGCATGGAAGTTCATTAATGCTCTGTTTTTGTTGGGTTAAAGGAGGAGAGTTGGATCCTTTAGCTTTTGGATAGGTCGCGGAAGCTTCAGATGCTTGAGTTTCGCTTCAGCTAGAAGGGCATTGTGTTGTTGGTAAATGGAAACGCGTTTTACTGCTTTTAAAAGGTTTGAAGGTGATTTTTAGGGGTTTAGATTAAGTTTGATACACTTGTCTAAGCTCGAAAGTAAGTATCGGATGCTCTCATTCTCGTTTTTGGTTTTATAAAATACAATCTCATGCACATGTTTATGGTTTTGATTACTTACTGTTATATCCATGTTTTAGAAATGAAAGATGTTGCAAGTGATCATATATTTTGATTTTTGAGTATTGGAAATAGTTTATTAAATGAGTTTTGAGAATGCAAGAATACATGATTTAATGTATTGGAAATTGTTTTTATTTGATGCATATGTAAAACAGTTAGGTAATGTTGTTTTATTGAGTATATTGGCAAGTGGGTGAGATTAAAAGTTATCGGATATAGTTGGCTAGCCATAGGGATTAAAGTGCATTATAATAAGTTGCCTCATGTGTGTCAAAGGGTCAAGAGTGTGTCATGCACCACCATGAGAACCGTAGTGGTCGAGGGGGTCATGAGTGTGCCAATTCTCTAGCTGATGGATTTATACGTTATAATCGTTGAGGGATACTTCGGTTTGAGGACGTACGTGAAGTGGGCATAAAAACCACTTGGGAAATCCGTGTATCAAATGTGTTTTTATAAAATAGAATGGAACTTGGTTTTGAGTCACTTGAATGCCAATATATGATATAATGTATCATGAGAAATGGATTATGTTTTGTATAATGTGGTTTATACATGAGATGCTATTTAAACTTGCTATTTGAGGTTTTAGCATGTGAAGGATTAAATTGAGGTTTATATTAGAAATCCATGATACATGTGTTGCAAATGATTTAAACGTGCATATTTGGGAAGATTATAGAAGCGTGAGATGATTTTGGCATGAACTTGAAATACTTAATTTGAATTACAATGGTTTTAAGTGCATTGGTGAGTGTTTTTGAGATTCCCTCACTAAGCTTATAGCTTACGCTCTCCTTTCTCATTAATGCAGATAAATAATCATTTTTGGACAGCAAGTAAGCAAGAGGAGATCCAAGTGACTAAGTATTTTCAAGTATGGTTTTACAAATACTTAGTAGTAATAAGAGGCAATGTGACCAAGATGTTATTGGGAGGGTTGTTTTGGTTACTCCCTACTTGTACAAGTTGTATTGGATGTTTTGGACTTGTATGATGCTTTATATCTTGTTTTGAGGGGTTGGGATAAGTTTTGCATGCTTGGGTAGAAATCATGCCTATAGGACTTTATTATGAATTTGCTATGATGTGAGTGATCCTCTACCATGCTCACATGACTGTGGAAATGTTGTTTGGGATGTTATATGATGGTTAGATGTTGTTAGGAGCATGTTAGATTTAGCCAAAGTGTCATATGTTCGACCAAGAGGTCATTACAGGTATGTCCGTACCGGTACGGGTCCTTAGGGATTGGTACACGGGGACCTATCCTGGATCAATCTGGGAAAAATTGTTGAGGCGTACCGATACGCCTGGTAACCGTATCAGTACACATAGCTAAAAATGAACTTGGTTTCGGTACACGGGCAACCATACTAGTACATCTTTTGGCTACTGGAATTCCCTGTTTGAATATTGAAAACCCGTATCGGTGCACTTGAGGACCGTACCGATACACCTTTGAAAAAATAATCGTATTGATACGGGGTGTTAGTGTCCCGATATGCAGTTAGTTAATTTCGTTAAAATACTTTGATGAAGTTTAAATCTTTATAGTTTAGTCCTTGTTATTGACCATGCAATTAAATGTGTTTGGATGATTATTTTAAGTTGAAACTTCACCAGTATGCATGAAAACTAACTAATTAAGGATTGGTAACTCTAAATTCGGGTATGTATTTGTAATTTCCAAAAATTGCAATTTGGTCCCTGTAATGTAGTCTTGTTCAATTTGTTGCCATTTCGATGTCCGATTGAATTGTAATTTTCACCGCTGCCAGCATGATCACCTTAGGAATTAAAAATGCAATTAGATAAGATAAAATGAAATAGATGGACCATTCTTTAAGTAATTCTTTTGTGTTTGTCTCGGCAAACCCAATGTAGCTCACTCGGTTCAGTCTAGCTCCCAGGTTAGGTCAAGGGGGTTACACGCTTCTTCTTCTTTCTCCTCTTTTCTTCCTTGCGCTTCTTCTTGTGTTTGTCCTTGGATGTCGATCACTTGCATTTCTTTTCTTTCTTTGGAAGAGAAGCCTCCTCTTCTGGATTAATCTCTTCCTTATTCTTGAACTTTGAAGATTCGAATAAGAAGAAAATAGAGGAAACTAAGTGAAGACATTAGGATAATCAGAGCTATTAAATAAAATATGAAGAAATGAAGGAAATGAAAGGGCACGATCTTTAACGTCTGATGCGATGAGATTTGATGGTCTGATTATGGCGCAAAAGTCACACCTATTTGATGCATCTCTCGCTCTCACCAATGAAGGGCTGTGATTTGGGTTATTAATTGGTGTAACTAGATTACCTGAATTGCCCCCATAATCATATATATCATGTGATTTTTGTCTTCTCGTACACTCCATTTGAAAAGGATTCTATACCAAACAAAGGAGGAGTTATTCTGCAAAAAGAAAATAAAAGGAATTTAAAAATAAACAAGGAAAAGAAGAAAAATTAAATCTACATCTAATTAAAGAAATAAAGAAAAATATCAAAAAAATTGACCAATTGAATGGTCTCAACACTCTTAGAATCAAAGTCACCAAAATAAAATTTGAGTCTTTGTCCATTGACATTGAATGGGATTCCCTCTTTACTATCCTTGATTGTGATTGCACCATGTGAAAATACTGCTACAACTTCAAAAGGTCCTAACCAACGTGATCGCAACTTGCCTGGGTGCACCTTCAGTCTTAAATTGAGTAGCAAAACCAATTGTCCAACTTCAAATTGTCGTTGCAATATGATCTTGCCAGCGTTTACTCTTGCCCTTGTAAATATAGACATTTTCATAAGCATTGCGGCGAATTTCTTCCAATTCAATAATGTCCAGCAATTGTTTCTTCCTCGTAGCCTCATAATCTAGATTAACTTATTTCAAAGCCCATATTTCCTTATGTTGTAGCTCAACTAGCAAATGATAGGATTTTCCACAGGCAAGTTGATACGATGACATTCCCAGTGGAGTTTTGTACGCAGTACGAATAGCCCACAATGCATCATCTAAGCGAGAGTATCAATCTTTCCTAGTGATATTTACCACTTTTCCAAGATGTTTTTGATAGCCCGATTAGAGATCTCGGCTTATCCATTGGACTGAGGATGATACATTGTGGTTGGTTGATGATTTACTCTATAATGCTTCAACACAGCAGCCACCTGACTTCAGCGAAAATGCTTTCCATGGTCACTAATTAATGCTCTTAGTGTCCCAAAATAGGTGAGTATATGTTTGTGAAAGAATTTTAAAACTGTTTTGGCATCATCTTTAGGCACAACCACAACTTTTATCCACTTAGAAATGTAATCCACAGTGACTAGAATATATAAATTTCCAAAAAAATCAGAAAAGGTCTCATGAAATCCAATCCTCAAACATCGAATAGCTCAATTTCTATTATTGGTTGTTGTGGCATCTTATTTCTCCTGGACATTGACCTTATGTGCTGACAACGATCACAGCATTGGGAAAACTCATGGCCATCTTTGAATAATAAAGGCCAATAAAATCTAGATTATATGACTTTTGCAGCCGTTCTCATACCGCCGAAATGCCTTCCATATTGATCATTATGACAATATTGTAAGATTGACATCATTTCTTCCTTAGGTATACAACGTCGAATAATATTATCATTGCAAACCTTGAACAGATAAGGTTTATTCCAATGATATTTAGTTGCATCGCGAAGAAATCGTTCCTTCTTGTACCCCATTACACCCAAAGGAGTTTTTACCAAGTAATTTACAAAATCAGCATATCACGGTGTTGCGTCCATAATGAAAAGCTTTTCATTAGGGAATGCATCGACAATTTACAGTTTATTTGTATCTCCGCTACATACTTCCAATCTTGAAAGATGATCAACAACTTGATTTATTGTCCATTTGCAGTCCTTTATCTCAATATTAAATTCCTGCAATAATAAAATCCATCGAATCAATCATGGTTTTGCATCTTTTTTTGCAAAAAGGTATCTCAAGGCAAAATAATTAGTAAATACTATAATTTTTGCACCGACAAGGTAAGAACAAAACTTATCAAAAGCAAAAATTACATCTAATATCTCTTTCTCAGTAGTAGGGTAATTGATTTGAGCTTCAGTTATAGTCTTACTAGTATATTAGATTGCATGAAATACCTTGTCTCTTTTTTTCCATAACAATACCCCCACAGTGAAATCACTGGCATCACACATGAGTTCAAATGGTTACTCCCAGTTGGGTGCAACAATGATACTTGCGTTCACAAGATACTTTTTTATTTTATTGAATGCATCATCAAAGACAAATTTTATGTTCTGCTTCAGCAATAAGCATAATGGTTTTGTGATTTTTGAAAATCACGGATATATCTTCTATAGAATCCAGCATGGCCTAAAAAACTTTGAATTCCCTTTATATTAGTTGGTGGAGCTAATTTTTCAATAACATCAACCTTAGCTTTATCGACCTTAATTTCTACTTTGGATATTCGATGAATTAACAATATCCCTTCTGTGACAATAAAATGACATTTCTCCCAATTCAAAACTAGATTAGTGTATTCACATCGCTGCAATACTTTCTCTAGATTGTCCACGCAATGGTCGAAGTTAGTCCCAAACACCGAAAAATCATCCATAAAGATTTCAAAGGATTTGTCAATCATATATAAAAATATTGCCATTATATACCTTTGAAATATGGTTGGTGCATTGCAAAGACCGAAAGGCATACGACAAACTTGATTGTAGTCCATGTAAACATATTCTTTGCTTGGTCCTCAAGTGCAATAGCAATTTGATTGTAGCCAGAATACCCATCTAGAAAATAGTAATACTCCTTGCCCGCAATCCCATCGAGGATTTGATCAATGAAAGGAAGAGGGAAGTGATCTTTTCTTGTGGCTGCATCGAGTCTCTTGTAGTCTATGCAAATCTACCATAATGTAGGAATACGAGTAGGAATCAATTCATCAGCATCATTATAGACTACAATGATGCCACTTTTATTAGGAACATAGTGGACCGGACTAACCCATACACTATCAAAAATTTCATAAATAATACCTACGTCTAACCATTTGAGAATTTCTTTCTTGATCACTTCTTTTATCTTTTCACTTTGTCTACCATGCGGCTCAATTGATTGTTTGCGCACATCATCCAGCTTGATCTTATACATGCACAAAGATAGACTAATGCCCTTAATGTCTGCAATGGTCCAGGCAATAGCACATTTGTGCTGCTTTAGAATATTTATCAACTTAGCTTCTTTCATTACATCTAGAGTTGCAGAGACAGTGACTAGAAGTATGTTCGCATCGCCAAGGAATACATACTTGAAATTAGCTGGTAATGTATTCAGTTCCAGAGTAGGAGCTTCTTCAATATATGGCTTAAAAGTAGGAATTGTATGGTGTGCAAGATCTAGAGATTCAATCTACCATTTGTGTTGAGCTGCAGCAGTGAACACTTCAACAATTTGGTCACAATTTGAGAGATTATTTTCTACCGTTGTCAGTGCAGTATATTCAACAATGAGTATACTAAGATGATTTAAAACTTCTTGGATGGTGTTGTCAAGAATATCAATATGATGGCATTCCTCTATATTTCTTCCAATATCTGCATTGAGTATCCCAAAAGTAACTTGGTTATTGTCGACTCGCATTGTAAGTTCTCCTTTTGAGATATCAATAATAGCCTTCCATGTTGCTAAGAATGGTTGGCCAAGAATAATAGGGACATCCTTGTCTGCCTCACAGTCAAGAATAATAAAGTTCGCTGGAAAAACAAAATTGACCACGCGAACAAGCACATCCTTTATTTGTCCATTTGGATGAGTCAAAGATCTATCTGCGAGTTGCAATGTCACCGCAGTGGGTTTCATTTCACCAATGCCTAACTTCTGAAAAGTTGATAATGACATTAGATTAATGCTAGCCCCATATCACATAGAGCCACGCTAAAATAGTGATTTCCAATAGAACAAGGGAGGATGAAGCTACCAAGATCTTTTATTTTTCGTGGTAAAAGGGTAGATATTAGCGCACTATATTCTTCTATGAGTGCAATGGTTTCTATAGCACTGAGCTTCTTCTTCTTGGACAATATTTCCTTCATGAATTTGCATAATTAGAAATCTGCGTAAGAGCATCAATCAAGAGGATTTGCACTGTAAGCTACTACAAAGTATCTTAAAATAATTGAAATTGATTATCAGACTCAGTGTTCTTGAATCTTTGAGGAAAAGGCAGAGAAGGATTATATGTTGATTACGCTGACATCGGGCATTATGGCGACAACGTAGATTGCAAAACTGATGGTAATAGAGTGATAACTGGAAGAGCATCATCCGTATTACCATCCTCTATTCCATCTTTCACTGTATGATCAAGTTTCGAAGACTCCCCTCGCTCATGAGTAGATATGGGTCCTGGTTACATCGAGTCAGCAGTTTGTTTGCCACTTCAAAGAGTAATAGCCTTGCAATGCTCTTTACCCTTGATTACTGAACTTTTAGTATTGCTAGGAAGTGCACCTGGTTGGCGAGAGTTCATGTCAGTAGCTAGCTACCCCAATTGAGCTTCTAAAGTATGTCTCAATGAAGAGTGACCTTGTACAATAGCCTTTGTTTAAGAGAAGTGTGCGCGCATCATTTCTTCAAAGAGAGCAAATAGATCAGATATAGATGATAGAGTGTAATGACTAGTCTATGATTGTATCTGAGATGGTGCTCTATACTGTGATTGTGCACCATACTACAATTGCTGAGTTTGTGAAAAAGGATATTGTGACTGCATCCTCTATTGCTATGACTGCAATGAAGCTTGTGGTGTAAACTATTATTGTGGATAACTGAAATTTCCTTGAAGCACACTAGAGTATCCTTGAAAAGAATTATTTCCAAAGCGGAATACTCATGAACTATGTGTGTAACCCCCTTAACCAGGTCTAGCTGCCAGACCAAACTAAGGAAGTTACATTAGGTTTACCGAAGCAAACTGGAGAGTTACATCGAAACCCGGTCCATTTGTTTTCCTTTTTATCTTGTCTAGATGCCAATTATTAATCCTACGTGTACATGCAACACTCATGTATAACTCCTACTCAATCGGGCATCATTTTGACATCCAATTGATCATATTTGCAATTTAGGGACCAAATTGCAAATACTAGAAATTTACAGGATTTAAGCCACTTTTTAAAATACCAATCTTTAATTAGACAGGTTCTAAACATTCATCTCAAATTTCATCTCAATTTGATCATTCAAGCTCATACAATCATATGGACAAGTCTCGAGGACTAAAATGCAACGAAAGCAAAACTGCCAAGCTAAAATTACAGAAAATGACCTCGGGTATCGGTACGAGTGTCACCGTATATATACTGTGATTGTGCACCATGCTGCGATTGCTGAGTTTGTGAAAAAGGATATTGTGACTGCATCCTCTGTTGCTATGACTGCAATGAAGCCTGTGGTGTAAACTATTATTGTGGATAACTAAAATTTCCTTGACGCACACTACAGTATCCTTGAAAAGAATTATTTCCAAAGCGGGATACTCCTGAACTATGTGTGTAACCCCCTTAACCAGGTCTAGTTGCTAGACCAAACCAAGGAAGCTACATTAGGTTTGCCGAAGCAAACCGGTGAGTTACATCAAAACCCGGTCCATTTATTTTCCTTTTTATCTTGTCTAAATGCCAATTATTAATCCTACGTGTACATGCAACACTCATGTATAACCCCCACTCAATCGGGCATCATTTTGACATCCAATTGATCATATTTGCAATTTAGGGACCAAATTGTAAATACTAGAAATTTGCAGAATTTAAGCCACTTTTTAAAATACCAATCTTTAATTAGTCAGGTTTTGAACATTCATCTCAATTTGATTATTCAAGCTCATACAATCACATGAACAAGTTTCGGGGACTAAAATGCAATGAAAGCAAAACTGCCAATCTAAAATTACAGAAAATGACCTCGGGTACGTATAAAAATGTCTCGTACAGATACGCCAAGGCAAGTATCGATATGCCAAGCACATTTGCATCATGCTATCCTCTTTTTTCAAAATGACACCAGCACAACCCCCCGACGAAACACTAAGCCTGGTGAACCCTTTATCACGCAACTCCTGAAGTTGAATCTTTACCCTTTTCAACTCCCTCGAGCCATGCACAAAGAGCAATAGACACCGGAGCTGTGTTTTCATACAACTTCAATGCCAAACTCAACCTCCCAATCCAATGGCAAACCCAGCCATTCCCTAAAAAACACCTAGAAACTCACATACCGCACGACTATCCTGAGCTTGCACTTCCTATGACCCTGGATTCATAACATAGGCTAGGGATGCCTTGCAACCAAAATCCATCAAACAACTCGCTTTCATTGCCAAAATATCATTAGACAAGAATTTAACATTCTCGCCTGTGATTACCACCTTGTAACTATCAGCAAGTATTAAGGCAACTCGCTAGGATTCAAAATCAACCACTGCTCTGTGATCCAGCCACTTATCCAAACCCAGGATTACATCAAAAACTGTAGAGCGGCAACTCCAACAAAACAATCGTAACCTCAAGATCTTAAAGCATCGATGATCATTTCCAAACATCATTCTCGCAACAACTGTCTCACTAGAAGAACTAGCCACCTGTATTCTCGCAACCAACACTTACGAGACGATCGTTCAAACCACAGCTCCCACAAACGTTATCAACGAAAAGCACAGGATTTTACACTCCACATAAAAAATGCAGATAATCCCGCCTCATGAGATCACACAATCCACATAGTCAACGTTTATTAAATACTGTTTTAGTCTAGATACTCTAACCCTGCAGTCCTCACCCAACACCATCATCACCTCGCCTCAACTCAGGGTGATATCTTTTATCACAATTCCTTTTAACTGAACACGGCCGAAACTAGATTTCTCAACTCTCTTGCTAGAGCCAGAACCTCCCACACAAAACCGATAAACTTAGGTTCGGCTCAATGCACTTCGCCCATCTACCAACACGTCAAAAATGGTGTAATCGAAAGCCAACATGTACACCCTAACATCCTGTACCAACTCACATCGGATTCGGTCACAATGACACTTCCCTACCAAAACCATTTCAGGAGCATACCGGCTCAATCAAACAATCTGTATCCTAACTCGACAACATACATGCGACCCTGATCCCAACCATGAACTCTCGTCTCTTTTCATCCAAGTATCTAAACCCTAGATACTTCTTCTTAAAATAGCATGAAAAAAACTCCCAATCCACATCATTGGGTTCCACACCCGCAGATACAGTTGTCCACCAACTAAAAACATCACCTTGCAATAGGGATTCAACACATCCCAACTTACGGGCACCAATACACCCCATTTGATCCAAAACCTAAACAACACTAGCCATCCATGTCTCGGATGCCTCGGGTGACAACCCACGGTACTCAACTCCTCCCAAACTATAGAGATATTCCAACGGCAACCTCGTTTGCCCAACGGCTGGTGCAAACACACGCACTCCAACAACAACAGCTTGCAAGCTCAAAACATCGCTTATAACAAGGTATCAAATCACCCAACTCTGGCTCAACCGATACAGGTGGTACATATTTCGAGGTGACAAACTCCTAGGAAACACAACACTTCTCTCAACTCACGGCCCAAAGGCAACAACATCTCGCTAGATCTCATTTCTCCTATCGGTCGTAACATAACACATTTTCTAAGGCATGATAATCATTTCAAAACAAAATTGAATCAGGCCAGCTTCAAGCAAGGATCCAAGACTTTTATTTCAAAACCATACATTTCAAACTATAATAATAAGGCAATGGGTACCCCCAAGCTTCCCCAACATGGCATAAAACATTCAGCATATATATATCAACCACCGTGCATAGCAATCAGCGTACCAATAAAAATCACCATGCAAACCAAGCAACAGGTATAACTCACAACAACACAACAACCTCCCAAATGAGCCAAACCTGGCTCTGATACCACCAAATGTAACCCCCTTAACCCGGTCTAGCTGTCAGACCAAACCAAGGAAGCTACATTAGGTTTGCCGAAGCAAACCGGAGAGTTACATTGAAACCCGGTCCATTTTTTTCCTTTTTATCTTGTCTAGATTCCAATTATTAATCCTACATGTACATGCAACACTCAGGTATAACCCATACTCAATCGGGCATCATTTCGACATCCAATTGATCACATTTGCAATTTAGGGATCAAATTGCAAATATAGGAAATTTGTAGGATTTAAGCCACTTTTTAAAATACCAATCTTTAATTAGTCAGATTCTGAACATTCATCTCAAATTTCATCTCAATTTGATCATTCAAGCTCATATAATTACATGGACAAGTTTCGGGGACTAAAATGCAATGAAAGCAAAACTGCCAAGCTAAAATTACAAAAAACGACCTCAGGTATCGGTACGGGTGCCACCGTACCGATACGTATAAAAATGTCCCATACCAATACGCCAAGGCAGGTATTGATACGCCATAACGAACTTACCTAAGTTTTGAATTTTTTTAACATACGTACCTATACGCTTACATGGGTATCGGTACACGGGTTTGGATTGAAAAAGTGAAATTCCAAGGCTAGAACATGTACCGATACACCATTGCTCGTATCGATACGCCAAGCCAAAAATTCCCTGGCATACCGATACTCCCTATCGTGTAGCAATTCCCCAGACCAGAAAATGTCCAACCGTACCAATACAGTCTCCCGCGTATCGGTACGCCTGGACCAGTAATGTCACAAACTGAAGGTTTTTCATTCCAAAAGCATTCTCAAACCATTCTAACATACTCATAACATAACCCAAGCATACCACAAGCATTCAGGCTTCAAAGATTCAACATCATAATATGACATCGTCCATCAAAGAGATTCTATAGGTATGCTTCCTAATTCCCATCCAAGCAACATGTCAAAAAGGTAAACCAGCATCAAAACAATCTTTAAAGGCCATTTACAACCCAAAAGAAACTAAAGAAACATGCTCAAATAGGGAGTTCCACAAAACATCTCCCAAAACACAATAGGTACCCCATTGCCCTTATTCATTATAGTCTAAACCAAGACATACTCTGGAAACAAGTTTTGCCAAGATCCTCTTGCTTCTTGCTGCCTTCCAAGACCTCAATTATCTGCATTGATGGACAACAAGAGCGTAAGCACACAAGGCTTAGTGAGGAATGCTCAAAACAACCACCATCAATGCATTTAAAACCATTTATTTAACATCATCCTTTAAAAACATCATCATCATCATCATGCCCCTTTTGAAAACATGCACTTTATATCATTAAAACCAGCATAATAAACCATATGCTACATGTATCATTAATCAACAGCAAATCCCATTGCTAACCCTCCACTTAAGCCTTCCCATGCATTACTACCAAATGCAAAGCTTAAGGAGAAACATGTATAAATCACATTATACAACATAAAACATTTCAATGATACATTAACAATTATATTGGCTTACAAGTGATCAGTATCAAGTCCATTAACAAAAGTGGTCATCGGATACACGGATTCAACAAGTGTTAACCCAACACTTCAAGCCATCTCAACCGGAATAGCGATACAATTATAATCGCGGTACATTAACAATTGGGTACAATAACAACCCACGGGGACATCCACCCCAATCATCGGTTAGACGCTTAATCCACTAACGAGAGTATCCGGTACCGTTTAACCCCTCTATCATTAGGGTACTTGGATGGAGTACTCGGTACACCATATAAACCCCTCGACATCCAAGGCGACTTATTTACAGTGCAGTCAATACTATGGCCGGCCAACTATATCCGATAACAATTTTAAAACCACATCACTTGCCAATATAATTAACCAAATAACATTTACCTCATTGTTTTTAACAAGCATTAAACCATGCCATTTCCAAAGAAACAACCATGCTTTAAAACACAAGTATAAACCACATACTTAAAAGGATCACTTACCATGTGCATCCTTCAGCAAAACATGCTTAAAACCAGTATCTTAAGTACTTTAAAACATGCTTAAACAGTAGGTAACATGTAAATTAAAACAAGTGCATAAAACCGTCAAACACTAGCATGACTGAGGGAGAAAACCACTTTATACTTACTTCCGAGTCTAGGTAAGCGTTTCAAGCTCTACCTTAACTCCCAAAACTCTGTTCCAAAACATCAAAATGCTTTAAACCACGTTTTCACTCACCGATACGCGAAACTCGATTTGCCGACGCGAAAACAAACATCCGAAGCCTTCAAAGCTTCCCCGATCACTTCCGGATCCATCTCCCCTATTTTAACCACATTACAACATAGGATTAATGCATCTCCATGCATTTAAAACACTGCAACAACAGATCCTCACGGATTCACACATTCACCTCACAATTACCCAATCACAACAATCGAAAACACCATCTAATCCTTTCCAAACACAACCCAACCACAACCTATCAATCTAACATCACTTTTATCATCAAATAACATCTAAAAACAGAATCAAAACAACCTAACACCTCCAACAACCAAACAACCACCACAACTCCACAAAAACACAATTCTAACAACCTAAACAATTAGAGACTCAAGAGTTTCGAGATTTCATTGTTAAAAATGACTTATCAACATTATTATACATCCATAATATGTTTAAAATCAATCTAAATCACTGGAAAATATATCCAATTCGGATATTTTGCTATTTCATCAATTTTACCCAATTAAATCAATTAATTCAATATAAAAACACAAAATCAGATTTTAAACCATAAATCAAGGATCAAATACTTGGGAATATCAAAAAGAACCATTCAATAGAGGAGATCATGGACCTTACCCCTATTGTGTGATTTCTCCCTCAATTGGCTTGTTTAAAGCTAGGAAAACACAAGATTTCAATGAGGTTTTGTAAATCAAAGTCAAATAATCAATTGTAGATCAAGAATCTAAGTAAAAAGGATCCCTCACCTATGGTTTTTGATGAAAACTTGGGTGTTTGGCAGAAAAGAAGTGGAGAGAAAAGTTGAGAGAAAAGTTACGTCAATTTTCATTAAAACCAAATAACTAACTTTAATATCTAAAATCCCTTTTAATTAACTTTTAAAACACATGTTAAAATTATTTAATTGAAGGGAGAAATCACCAGAAAAAACTTGGTAAATTAGCTCCTTAAGTATTCTAAGAATTTGACCCCTTTACATTTTAGTCACTTTAAAAATAGTTTTCAAACATTGCATTTTGGTCACTAGCCAAAATGTCATACCTCCAAATCTCATTTTCCAAAATTGATTCCACCAATATTAATCATATATTAAAACATGATTTTTAACCATTTTTTCATATTTTTATCTCACCTAAAAATACACAGTCCTGAATCTGACTCGAATCTCTAACCCGGTCCACCAGACCGTCTAACAAACCTCAAAATTGCTAGGCCCAAAACCGGGGCGTTACAATGTGCAGAATTAGAAATTCCCCAAGATTGCCAACTGGTTGTGTTGTAAGAGTTACCCATGTTATTGCCCCTCATATTGCTTAAATAACTCGTATTTTCTGCATGTTGTGGGCAATCTTCATAGTTATGGTTCTCACCACAAATATCACAAGAGAACACAGGAGTAGTAGTTTGTTGAGCCAACTGAATTAGAGCAACTTCACTTATGCCCTCCATATTCTTGATTTTGTTCTCCAAAGAATAAAACTAAGCCTTTAGAGAAAAGATATCATCAAGCTTAAAAATTCCCGGTGTAGCCTTGCATGAAGCAGCTCTCGAAATAGGATATTGATAATTGTTCTGAGCAAATTATTCCAATACACCAACAACAGTAGTGTAGGTGCAATCAAGTAAAGGCCATTAGATGACCCATCGATAAGGTGTCTTGTGGCCACATTCAACCCATTGTAGAAAATCTCAATTTGATTTTCTTGTTGAAGGCCATGGTTGGGACAGCATCGCAATAGATACTTATATCTTTCCCATGTAGTGTGGATAGTTTCATCATCCAACTGATAGTATATAGTAATATCATTCCTCAAACGCGAGTTCATTGTCGGTGCGCAATACAAATTGCGTTGCAAGATTATTCTATAATGTAATAGAGCTAACAGGGAGTCCATGAAATCATGTGTGGGCTCTTCCCTACAAAGAATAAGAAAACAATTTCCTACACAAGACATCATCAGGAACACCTTGTTGACTAAAACAAGCACAAATTAAAAGAAATGATTGAATATGCTTTCTAGCGTCTTCATGCAGCAACCCCGTGTAGTGGTCGTTCAAGTTGAGCATTTGAAACATAACCAGCTTCAACTCGATAATTGTAGCTTGGATAGGTGGTCGAACAACACCTAGTTGCAAATCATCCAGCTGGGGAACTATAACCTCACCGATTGTTTTGTGCTGGGCTGGTGGGTGTAATGGTGGGTTTTCAGGATCGTAAGGGATACCATCATTGTTGACATGTCTTGCCATCATACTTTATTCTCAAAATTTATGTCTAAGAGTTCTCTCAACTTTTGGATCAGGCACGAAGAGTGGTGTGGCAGCACCTCTGGTCATACAACACCTATAGAACTTAATAAAAAGAAATAAGAAATAACAAAAAGCTATTAGAAACAACTACAAACTAAATAAAAGAAATGGAATTGCAAGCAGAAACATAAAAATAAAATAACGCCATCCTCGACAAACGGTGCCAAAACTTTATCGATGAATAATCGGCACATGCTAAGTGCAAGCAAACACCGCTGATGCAAGAATAGAAATAGGATGATCCTGCTAGATATCGATCCCATAAGAATGAGTATTTAGTTGAAATATTATATGGCCACAAGCAATTCTGTAAACTAAAATATTTAGAGTGTAATGGTTGTAGTAACAGAGAAATAAAGTAATGAATATCATATCAATTGTGATAGCAAACACAACAATTAAAAGAAAGTAAAAGGAATATTAAGAGAAGATTTGGATACCCTCGGTTCATCTTGGCAAAAAATCAAATATAATCTAGGAAATAAAATACAATGTCTTATTTGGAAAATAAAGAGGTTAAGCTCACTTACTAACTCTTATTCAATCCTCAATTGTTGACGCAAAGATGTAGATCGACTACAACTCTCGTTGTTAGCCAAAACTAAAACTCTTTGAACAAGTGGATCAACTCTCATTGTATCCTCATTCAACTCCCGTTGTAATGGCTTGTTAACCTAACTTGTCACTACATCTCTCAATGTCATTAACTATGTTCAACACTCTCATGCAAACAATAATCGGATCTAACAATTGAAGTATGAAGAAAGCTAATAATAATATATTGAACTGATAAATAAGATTTAAATAAGTTCATACAGAGCTTAGATAGTTTAAACCAACGTCATAACACACAAAATATAATAAAATCTTCAATAAACATCTATTTCTAGAAGGAATTAAAGAAAATAACATATATCCCTCCTTGATCTAGCACTTGAATCCTCATCTCCTCGGATAATTCTACCTTGCTTCATCTTGGATCATTAGAAATGGAGTTTATGCTGTCATGGAATGAGAGCTCTAAAGGTTGAAAAAGATAAAGAAAATAAATATCGCGTGACTTCCTCTCTCTCTCTTCCCGAATTTATCCTTTTACAAGCTGCAAAGAAAGGACACATGTCCTTCAGGTGTTTTGCATGACTATTTGTCGTACCAATTCTGTTATAACAAATAATCCAATTGGCAGAGTCATCCTTATCTTTTAGCAGGCGGACAGTTGGCCGCTGTAGTGTCGAGCTAGTTGCAATGGTGAAACATCCTCTGTTGGGACATTAGTAATACATCGACAATAGAGCAAAAAGTAATAAATATGTATAACAAGAGCAACAAAGACCTAAGTTAGACAAAATGCATAAAATAATTATGAAAATATAGATATGTATGCACACAATGCTGATGCGGGGACAATTTAATCCATAAATCTAGAGGAAATGCATGCTCTTTAAAGAGCTATCAAAGGTACTTAGCGTGCCGGTATGATTTTTCGTTATTGAAAAACCAAGTTGGTAAATGAATAATGGTACGGCTCTTAGCTTACCAGTACGAGCTTTGAAATTTTGCTTGTCAGTACCTGTACGATGAACCCTATACCGATACCAACTGAAGCTTAAAACATTTTTTGAATTAAACGAGTATCGGTACGGAGAACCCCGTACAGATATGGGACTCAAGTATTTTTGCCTTGAGTATCGTACGGCCTTGAGCGTATCGATACCCTAAAGCTCCTTCAAATTCCAGTGAGCAATTTTGTACCAGTACGATCCTTAACATACATGTACCCTTTACTCCGTACTGATACACAAATTCGTGTAAAAATACGTCTTGTGTGTCTAACGTCTATTTCCTCTTTAGGAAAGTACTGATACAGGCTCTTGCGTACCGATACCCACAGTTGTCAGACAACATTTAATGCAGGAAAATTGTAACTCGACGGCTATATTCAATTCCCCAACCACCCAAATGGTTAGAAATAAATGGGGTGTAAAAACAAGTCTCCAAAAGCTTCTTCGACAACAAGACAACAATCAAAAAGCTTTCAACCAATTTTCAAAGTCTACAAGTGCTTAATTGCTAATCTTCTCCTATAAACACTTGTGTGTATTTATTGTATTTATTCATTTCAAGTGTTGGGATCAGAGAGTGCTTAAATATTGCAAACATCTACCTAGTGAGGTGTAATACCCCAATATTTGCTTAGTGACTAAAATGTAAAGAATCAAAGGTTGGTGGTTTTAGTTTAGTGACTAAAACGTAAAATGGCCAAATTGAAAAGTTGGGAAAAGTTTAGGGACCAAAATGGTAATTTTCGAGAATATTATTTTTATGCAAAAAATGAATAGTTTATTTCGATATAAGAATTTTGGTGGGAATCGGATTTTTGATACGGGATTTGTGTGAAAAGCTATAAAAAGAATAAGTTTCGGTAATTAGTTCGAATGATTATTCGAATTCAGAAAATTATGAAAATTTTATGGAAGTCTTAGAAAGGCTTGAAGAATATGATATTTTGGTTTTTGAATCGTTTTTATTCGATTTAAATTCGATTCTATGCAGTATTTGGTGTAGTAGATGAAAATGGCATTTTTGAACATAAGTTGATGCATTAAGGGCAAAATGGTCTTTTCATCCCTACTTTATGAATATTTTTTATTATTAAGGATAAGAATATGCAAGTATTGGTAGGTGATTGGTTATAATTCAAGGGGAAAATAGTCATTTGACTATTAAATAAATTATTATATTAAATTAGGTGATTATAATGCCATTTGGCATTAAATTAAAGAATAGAATTTTGTGGAAATTTTCTCATCTTCTTTCTCCTAGCCATGGGGTTCCAAGCAAGGGTAAGAAAGTTTCATTTCAATTTTTAAGCTTGCTTGATTGGATTTGAGGCTTAAACATGAAATAAGAAATTGATCTCCATTGAATTCTCTATCATTTGGTATAAGTTTTGCTTGATTTCCATGCTCCTAAGTTGATATTGATGTTTTAAAGGTTGTTCATGTTGGAAATAAGGTTATGATGTTGTTTCTATGTTGGAAATGATGAAACTTCCATGGAAAACTAGTTAGTGACCGTTCGGCTACTATGAATAAATTAGGGGAAATTATGGAAAAATTTACTTTGGTGATGGAAATGATGAGAATGTTGTTCTATAAGCTTGATTTTGTTATTTGGATGAAGAAATGATCATGTTCTTGAAAACTAAGAATTAGGGTTTATGTTAAAGTTTGGAATTTTGGAACATGATTGAAGGAAGATTGGTTGTATATGTTGATTTAAGGTGTTTGGAATGAAAATCCCTAATTAAATTACATTAAGGACCAAAATGTAAATTTTGAAAGGTTTAGGGACTTGATGTTTGAGCTTGTATTTGAAGTATATTATGTTGGAAAATTAAGTCTAGTGATTTAAATGTTGATTTTGAAGTTTAAATCAACATTTTGGGTTAACTTAAGTATTCGGCTACTTTAGGGACCAAAGTGCAAATTTTTAAAGTTTGGGTCCTAAAGTGTAAAGGATGATAATTGCGAGGATTAGATTTGAAAATTTTGGTTGGAAGTTTAAAAGAGTCCTTAGGGAATAAAATAGATATTTTGGGAAAAGTTGGAGATTTAAAGAAAAGTATGAGAATTTGTGAGTCGAATATAGAAAGCTTCATCGGATCAATTTTCTATATAATGGATAGTTATTTTATTTACTTTCCATTATTGTATATGGTTTGATTATGTGCTAACATATACTTGAAATGGTATATGTTATTTTTTAATGTAGATTCTGATATAAATAGAGGTCGTACTAGCAAACAAGGAAAAGAAAAAGTTTGAGAGAGATAATCGAATAGTGAAGGCAACCACATTGCAAGGCTAAGGTGAGTGCATACATGTTTTTAAATGTATGTTTATTAACATACTATAAGGAGACTTGCGATAAGTCACCCAAAAAGGTAAAGAATTTTTATAAATAGCATAATATGGTTTTGGCATGATACTTTATTTTACTGATTTAAAGATTGTGGCATATTTTATAATCATATATGGTTTATAGCATGATATATATATATATATGGCAAATTTATTTGATACAATTCTTTTTTATGGCAGTACACCATGAAAGTTATAGAGCATATTGGAGTATGAACTACTCTAATATGATATGTTTTACATGATATGAATTGTATATGGTTGCTTGCCATTTTGCAGGAATTGATTTTAAAGTTGCCCTTGATAGTATAATTTTGAGATGGACAATATAGTGGTATACCATAAGAGTCACATTGTATCTGACACTTCATTGTGTCGACAGTATACGGTGTCTATAGTTTGCAACACTTCATTGTGTTGATATGGCAACACTTTATTGTGTTGATATGTTCCTGATACTTCACTGTGTCGATAGAAAGGATAGTACTAAAATATACACGACTCGTATATTAGTCACATGATATTTACCTTGGGCTATATGATTTCACAGAATAATTATATATTTTTATATAGTACAGAATGATCACAGTATGCTTTCTGGCATAGATATTCCTGCATTACAAATTATATAGTTTAAAGACTATCATGCTTTTGAAAAGTATCATGCATTAGAAAGTATCTTATATGTTACTCATCTTAGCCTCACTGAGTTATTCTCAGCGTGTATTGTTGTTATACACGTAGGTAAACGAAAGTAGGAGCGGAGCTTTTGCATCACCTTCTCTCTTGGGAGTACAAAATCGATAGGTTAAATTCAGTACTTATGACATCCATGTTTTTGTGTTTAATAGTGGCATGTACTAGATAAACCTGTCTTTTTGTTAAAATATTTCAATCGAATATGTAATAGTTTTATAAACCTTATATAGATGTTAAACATATTTACTGATTATTATTATTATTATTATTATTATTATTATTATTATTATATGTTTTGATATGCTTTTATTATTTACGTAAAAAGTTTTACTATCGGGTATAAAATTATTATTTTATTTATAAAATTAGATAAAGTTAAGCGTGCTTGGAATAGATAAATTTCAAGATGGGTGACCATCTGGGAAGTTATATAAAATATTTAAATTACCCCGGTTTTTAGATTAGAAGATATTTTTAAAAGTTTGTAACATCTTTGATTCGTGTTCGATGTATGGATATGGGAAAGAGGTGTTACATTTATTGGTATCAGAGCTACAGGTTTAGCCGGTTCTGGAGTTAATTTGAACTCGATAAAAGTGTTAAAGTGTGTACATGCCACTAGGATGTCGTATTTACTTGAAAATGATCTTGTTTGATCGATGCAATTGCATATTAGTTTAAGTGTATGTTATGAGCACAGATGTCAGAGGGAATCGGATCCCGACATGCTACTCAACAAGTGGGGCCTGAGAATTTTCCAGAGATAGGGGAGGAAGTACAACAGCCTGTTCAACAGGAGGCTGGTGCACACCTGCACAAGAAATGGCGGTGCAAGACCGGGGCACATTTCTGCAAGCCCTGGACGCGATAATTAATACACCTCCTCGAGTTTCTATTCTGAAAGAGTTGAAGAAGCTGCAGTCTCCTGATTTTCGAGGCGACATTGACGGAGATCCTATATCGGCAAATTTTTGGTAAAATGACATACAAACAATGTTGGCACGGATTGGTGTGATGATCGAGGAAAGCTAGGAGGAGTTGTCTCCTTATTGAGAAAGCATATGAGTGCGAGTTTAATAGATTGTGTAGGTTTTCCTCTGAATTACTACCGAACGGAAGAGCCATCACTGATAGCTTTATAAGTTGATTAGATGCCAGATACTAAGAGGTGCTGGTGGCAATTATTCCCAAGGACTTTCAAGAAGCAGTTAACAAAGCCAAGGCAATGGAGAATGTCAGAGAGAAAGCTGAAAAAGAATCGCAAAGCCAGAAAATGAGTGTTGAGACATCCTTTGCTTCGCGGTCATCAAAGCGGGGCAAAGGATATTCACAGCAAGGGAGATCTGGATTTTTAGCACCGCGAGGGCAAACCATTCAAACTAAAAGGTTTAAAAATATTCTGACATTAGCAAAGAATTCTAGAAATAAACAAGGACCTCCTCGATGTAAATATTGTAATCAGATTCATCGTGGAGAGTGTTAGATGATCACGGGAGCCTATTTCGTTGTGGTGAAACTAGACATTTTATGCGTGATTGTCCAAATCGAGATGATAGATCGATTCAAATTGAAAGATCTATTGGGATACAAAGAGGCAAAGGTCGTGGGTCCGCAGGATCATCTAGAGTGAGTTTTCGAAAAGAGACTGAAGCTGCTGTAGGTCGAGATGATAGAGCTTTAGTTAGGGTATATCAAATCCAGGTACAGGATGACAGTGGTGACAGAAAAGAACCTGATATTGTGACAGGTACTTTTCAACTTTATGATAAACCTATATTTGTTTTGATAGATACTGGATCACACACTCTTATATTAGTTCGAAGTTAGTTAGGGAAAGATGAATTCCTTTAGAACTAACTCATAGTGATGTGATAGCCATAAACCCCCTAAGTCAAAGTGCTCGAGTAACTAAAGTAAGTAGAAAATGTCCGCTTATAGTTCAGGAAATTAAATTCCCATCTGATTTGTTGGAGTTTCCATTTAGTGATCTTGAGATTATTTTGGGCATGGATTGGCTTCATGCCTATGATGCTACAGTAAGGTGTTTCCAACAACAATTGATTTTAAAGACTGCAGATGGCTCAGAGATTATAGTGTTGGGCGAAGGGTCTCAAGGTATAAAGAATGTGATTTCAACTTTTAAAGCCAAGAAACTATTGGAGCGAGGTTGTGAGGCTTTTCTAGCCCATGTAGTGGATACTAAGAGGATTAATAATGATCTTAGTGCGATTTCAGCAGTTTGAGAATTTTCTGAGGTATTTCCAGAAGAGTTACCAGGGTTACCTCCAGAGAGAGAAGTATGGGATTGAGGTTATTCCTGGTACTGAACCAGTATCTATGACTCTATATAGAATGGCACCTGCAAAATTGAGGGAGTTAAAGTCACAGTTGCAGGAGTTATTAGATAGAGGATTTATACGTCCTAGTACATCACCATGGGGAGCTCCGGTGCTATTTGTCAAAAAGAAAGATGGTTCGCTGCGACTATGCATTCAATACCGACAGCTGAACAAGGTTATCATAAAGAATAAGTATCCATTGCCGGGAATAGAAGATTTATTTGATCAACTAAAAGAAGCAGCAGTATTCTCTAAGATCGATCTTCGGTCTGGTTATTATCAACTAAAAGTCAAGGAGGAAGATATTCCAAAAACAGCATTCCGAACGAGGTATGGGCATTATGAATTTGTAGTGATGCCATTTGGCCTTACAAATGCTCCAGCAGCATTTATAGATTTAATGAATAGAATATTTCAGCCGTATCTCGATCGGTTTGTTGTAGTCTTCATTGATGATATATTGGTGTACTCAAAGACTAAAGAAGATCATAATGCACATTTGAGGATAGTACTACAAATTTTGAAAGAAAATAAATTATATGCTAAGCTCTCAAAATGTGAGTTCTGGTTATCTGAAGTGGCTTTCTTGGGTCACATTGCTTCAACTGAAGGAATCAGAGTTGATCCTAAAAAGATACAATCTATTGTGGAGTTGAGGGTTCCCAAGAATATTACTGAAGTTCGAAGTTTCTTAGGACTTGTTGGATATTATCGAAGGTTTGTGAAAAACTTTTCGATTATAGCTGCTCTCCACTTACAAAGTTATTGAGAAAAGATGTTCCATTTGTTTTGACTGAAAAGTGTCAAGAAAGGTTTGACCAGTTAAAGGAAATTTTGACAGAAGCTCCAGTTTTAGTACAGTCAGAATCAGGAAAGGAGTTTACTCTGTACAGTGATGCATCTCATAATGGATTAGGATGCGTATTAATGCAAGAGGGAAAGGTGATTGCTTATGCTTCTCGGTAATTAAAGTCGTATGAAAGGAATTATCCGAATCATGATTTAGAGCTAGCAGCTGTAGTTTTTGCTCTAAAAGTGTGGCGACATTACCTTTATGGTGAACGTTATCACGTTTATACTGATCATAAGAGTTTAAAATATTTGATGACTCATAAATATTTGAATTTACGGCAACGAAAATGGTTGGAATTAATCAAAGATTATGATCTAATTATTGATTACCACCCAGGCCAAGCAAATGTTGTAGTAGATGCCTTGAGTCGGAAAACATTCGCTACATTATGGACTTTAAATGCACAGATAAAATGGAGACCTGACGGTTCGTTGTTAGTGGAGCTGCAATTAAGGTCATCATTGCTAGACCAGATTAAAAAAAGTCAGCAACAAGATGAAGACTGTGTAGTCAGAGGAAACAAGTGGAATCCAGTGAAATTAAAGATTTCGAGATTAAACCTGATGGGTGCCTCTATTACAAAGATAGAGTGTACATTCCTGAAGATGCTGGGTTAAAGCAAGATTTGCTTTCTGAAGCACATTACAGTCCTTTGACTATGCACCCTGGAGGAAATAAAATGTATCAAGATTTGAAAAGTTGATACTGGTGGCCTGGAATGAAAAGAATGATATCAGAGTTTGTTGCCAAGTGTCTAACTTGCCCACAGGTAAAAGCTGAACATCAAGTGCCATCAGGAAAGTTACAACCTATTGCCATTCCGCAATGGAAGTGGGATAGAGTTACTATGGATTTTGTGACAGGTCTACCATTGACCCCTAGCAAGAAAGATTTTATCTGGGTAATAGTGGACAGATTAACCAAATCTGCTCACTTTATACCAGTTAGAATGGATTATCATATAAGCAAGTATGCTGAGTTGTATATCAAAGAAATAGTCCGACTACATGGAGTGCCTATATCCATAGTATCAGATCGAGATCCAAAGTTTACATCAAGATTTTGGAAAGCATTACACAGAGCTTTGAGGACACGATTGAACTTCAGTACTACATTCGATCCTCAAACCGATGGTCAATCAGAAAGAACAATTCAAATATTGGAAGATATGTTAAGAGCTTGCATAATTGAATTCAAAGGATCATGGGAAAAATATTTACCGCTAGCAGAATTTGCTTACAATAACAGTTAATTTACAAGTATACAAATGGCACCCTATGAAGCTCTTTATGGTCGAAAGTGCAGATCACCATTGAACTGGTTTGAGCTACATGATCGTAAGTTGATTAAGCCAGATATGTTGCAAGAAATGGAGGAAAAGGTTAAGATTGTACAAGACAATCTTAAAAAGGCCGCTAATCGACAGAAGTCATATACAGATTTGAAAAGAAAGGACATTCAGTTTGAAGTTGGAGAAAAAGTATTCTTGAAAGTTTCTCCTTGGAAGAAAATAATGAGATTCGGCCGCAAAGGTAAGTTAAGTCCCAGATATATTGGACCGTATGAAATGCTAATAAAGGTTGGTCCTGTTGCATATCAGTTAGCTCTTCCACCGGAGATGAGTAAAATTCATGATGTTTTCCATGTTTCGATGCTTCGGAGATATAGATCAGATCCATCGCATGTGATTGTACCGGAGGAAATTGAGTTGCAATCAAATTTGTCATATGAAGAAGAACCAGTAAAGTTACTAGCATATGGTGTCAAAGAATTAAGGAACAAGCAAATACTATTGGTGAAAGCCCTTTGGCGCAATCACAAAGTGGAAGAAGCAACATGGGAAACAAAGGATGCAATAGAAAAGTAGTATCCGCACTTGTTTAAAACATGTACGTTTTGAAATTGCAAAGATAAATTTTCTTAAGGGGGAGAATTGTAATACCCCAATATTTGCAGAGTGACTAAAATGTAAAGAATCAAAGGTTGGTGGTTTTAGTTTAGTGACTAAAACGTAAAATTTTAAAGTTTGGTGGCCAAAGTGAAAAGTTTAGCGACCAAAATGGTAATTTTCCCAAATATTATTTTTAAGGGGGAGAACTGTAATACCCAATATTTGCTTAGTGACTAAAATGTAAAGAATCAAAGGTTGGTGGTTTTAGTTTAGTGACTAAAATGTAAAATTTTAAAGTTTGGTGGGCAAATTGAAAAGTTGGGAAAAGTTTAGGGACCAAAATGGTAATTTTTAGGAATATTATTTTTATGCAAAAAAATGAATAGTTTATTCTGGTATAAGAATTTTGGTGGGAATCGGATTTTTGATACGGGATTTGTGTGAAAAACTATAAAAAGAATAAGTTTCGGTAATTAGTTTGAATGATTATTCGAATTCAGAAAATTATGAAAAATTTATGAAAGTCTTAGAAAGGCTTGAAGAATATGATATTGTGGTTTTTGAATCGTTTTTATTCGATTTAAATTTGATTCTATGCAGTATTTGGTGTAGTAGATGAAAATGGCATTTTTGAACATAAGTTGATGCATTAAGGGCAAAATGGTCTTTTCATCCCTACTTTGTGAATATTTTTATTATTAAGGATAAGAATATGCAAGTGTTGGTAGGTGATTGGTTATAATTCAAGGGCAAAATAGTCATTTGACTATTAAAGAAATTATTATATTAAATTAAGTGATTATAATGCCATTTGGCATTAAATTAAAGAATAGAATTTTGTGGAAATTTTCTCATCTTCTTTCTCCTAGCTGTGCGGTTCCAAGCAAGGGTAAGAAAGTTTCATTTCAATTTTTAAGATTGCTTGATTGGATTTGAGGCTTAGACGTGAAATAAGAAATTGATCTCCATTGAATTCTCTATCATTTGGTATAAGTTTTGCTTGATTTCCATGCTCCTAAGTTGATATTGATGATTAGGGTGGATGAAGAACATGTTGGAATATTATGTTTTAAAGGTTGTTCATGTTGGAAATAAGGTTGTGATGTTGTTTCTATGTTGGAAATGATGAAACTTCCATGGAAAACTAGTTAGTGACCATTCGGCTACTATGAATAAATTAGGGGAAATTATGGAAAAATTTACTTTGATGATGGAAATGCTGAGAATGATGTTCTATAAGCTTGATTTTGTTATTTGGATGAAGAAATGATCATGTTCTTGAAAACTAAGAATTAGGGTTTATGTTAAAGTTTGGAATTTTGGAACATGATTGAAGGAAGATTGGTTGTATATGTTGATTTATGGTGTTTGGAATGAAAATCCCTAATTAAATTGCATTAAGGACCAAAATGTAAATTTTGAAAGGTTTAGGGACTTGATGTTTGATCTTGTATTTGAAGTATATTATGTTGGAAAATTAAGTCTAGTGATTTAAATGTTGATTTTGAAGTTTAAATCAACATTTTGGGTTAACTTGAGTATTCGGCTACTTTAGGGACCAAAGTGCAAATTTTTATAGTTTGGGTCCTTAAGTGTAAAGGTTGAGAAATGGAAGGATTATATTTGAAAATTTTGGTTGGAAGTTTAAAAGAGTCCTTAGGGACTAAAATAGATATTTTGGGAAAAGTTGGAGATTTAAAGAAAAGTATGAGAATTTGTGATTCGAATATAGAAAGCTTCATCGGATCAATTTTCTATATAATGGATAGTTATTTTATTTACTTTCCATTATTGTATATGGTATGATTATGTGCTAACATATACTTGAAATGGTATAAGTTATTTCTTTTAATATAGATTCTGATATAAATAGAGGTTGTACTAGCAAACAAGGAAAAGAAAAAGTTTAAGAGTGATAATTGAATAGTGAAGGAAACCACATTGCAAGGCTAAGGTGAGTGCATACATGTCTTTAAATGTATATTTATTAACATACTATAGAGAGACTTATAATTCACCCAAAAAGGTAAAGAATTTTTATAAATAGCATAATATGTTTTTGGCATGGTACTTTATTTTACTGATTTAAATATTGTGGCATATTTTATAATCATATATGGTTTATAGCATGATATATATATATATATATGATAGTTATTTGATACAGTTCTTTTTTATGGCAGTACACCATGAAAGTATAAAGCATATTGAAGTATGAACTGCTCTAATATGATATGTTTTACATGATATGAATTGTATATGGTTGCTTGCCATTTTGCAGGAATTGATTTTAAAGTTGCGCTTGGTAGTATAATATTGAGATGGCAATATAGTGGTATACCATAAGAGTCACATTGTATCTTACACTTCATTGTGTCGACAGTATACGACGTCGATAGTTTGCAACACTTCATTGTGTTTGTGTTGATATGTTCCTGATACTTCGTTGTGTCGATAGAAAGGATAATACTAAAATGTACACGACTCGTATATTAGTCACTTGATATTTACCTTGGGCTATATGATTTCACAGAATGATTATATATTTTTATATAGTACAAAATGATCACTATATGCTTTCTGGTATATATATTCCTGCATTACAGATTATATAGTTTAAAGACTATCATGCTTTTGAAAAGTATCGTGCATTATAAAGTATCGATATGTTACTCATCTTATGTCTCACTGAGTTATTCTCAGCATGTATTGTTGTTATACACGTAGGTAAACGGAAGTAGGAGCGGAGCTTTTGCACCACCTTCTCTTTTGGGAGTACAGAATCGGCAGGTTAAATTTTGTACTTATGACATCCATGTTTTTGTGTTTAATAGTGACATGTACTAGCTAAACATGTCTTTTTGTTAAAATATTTCAATCGGATATGTAATAGTTTTATAAACCTTATATAGATGTTAAACTTATTTATTGATTATTATTATATGTTTTGATATGATTATATTATTTACGTAAAAAGTTTTACTATTGGGTATTAAATTATTATTTTCTTTATAAAATTAGATAGAGTTCAGCGTTTTTGGAATAGAGAAACTTCAAGATGGGTGACCATCTGGGAAGTTACATAAAATATTTAAATTACCCCGTTTTTAGATTAGAAGATATTTTTAAAAGCCTGTAACATCTTTGACTCGTGTTCGATGTATAGATACGGGAAAGGGGTGTTACATGAGGTTTCTTGAGTTTGCTTAATTGTTTATATCTCTGGGAAAAAGTCTTGCAAGATTTGGGGTATAAATCTTTGTGAGTGTTGTAAGGTATCTCCTTGCCCTCAAAGGAAATTGAGTGAATTTGTGAAAAATTGTTAGTATGGTAGCTAAGGTAGTGGATGTAGACCTTGCATAGAAGGTTGAACCACTCTAAATCTCTCTTGCAATTTTTATTCTTGCAATTTCTTACCATAAATTTTTAAATTGTCAATTCAACCCCCTCTTGGCTATTGTTCATCGATTGATTAACTCAACAATTAGTACTAGTACTTTTTATATAAAATGCTTATAAATGATCAATTTTTTTATTAAATAAAGAGATTGCATTCCCATACCGGGATTCGAACCTATACAAGATGGGACAATATGAGCATCCTTTAGTCACTAGGCCAATTAGTGGATCTCGATAAATGATCAATTTTAAAAAGGATTAACTATAAAATAGGTGTCCAAACTTTACCTCTTTTTTACAATAGGTGCCAAAAGATTTTTTGGTTGAAATAGTTGCCTAACGTTTCACGTTGGTCCATTTTAAAGCCAATCTGTTAAAAAATTGATCACCCAATTATAGCTTGACACTTGGCTTTTATTTTTTATTTTTAAAATACAAACTGAAAAGAAAATAATTTAAAAATATCTTAAAATTTACAAAAATTACAAAACAATCTCAAATCTCTAAAACCCCAAAATTATCGTCGTTGCCGCCGCCGATTGTCTCGCAAGACCCCACCACCGCCGTTGCCGGAGACCCCCACCCATTTTCCCCAACCACCCATCAACTGTAACCGGCGAAAGACGTGCCAATCGAACGTCAGACGACGAACGAGAAAGAAAATCAATCGTTAAATAGTAACAAAATAAAACTTATGCGCACCTATTTCAGCCAAAAATACTATTGCAAAAAAGAGGTAAAATTTGAGCACATATTTTATAGTTAAACCTTTTAAAAATTATAAAGCGAAATTCAAAAGAAAATTATGGATATAATTGTTTGATTAATCGGTTTCTTATTAGATTGATTTTAGCACTTTCAAAGTTCCAACCACCGCAATTATTAACATCGTTATTAAATGGACAAAACCTGGTCAATGCCATTAATTAAATCATATGAGATACACCAGACCTAACTTGAAATCATATATATATAAAAGGATGATGCAATACAATTAGGGGTGTTCAAAAGGTCGATTAGGTTAACCGACCGAACCGAATATCCCAAAATCCTTTAACCAAATTTTTTTTCTATTAACCGAACTGATTTTTTTCGAAATTTTTTTAACCGAACCGAAAAAAGTTCGGTTAATTTGGTCGGTTAACCGAATTAACCGAATTTTTTTAAAAACTTTGGGTAAATTACACAAATGGCCACAAAACTATGTTAAAATGATCTTTTTAGCCACTTAACTTTCAAAAGTTATAAAACAACCATTAAACTTATCGAATTATTACAAAATGATCATTGATTCATTGCACGTTATAAATTATTGATAAATATTGAAAATTTTAATTATTATTTTTTAATAATTAATAAATTTAATGATCATTTTGTGTTAATTTTATAAAATTTAATGACCATTTTATAATTTTTAAAAGTTCAGTGACCAAAAATAAATATATAAAAATATATAATATATAAAAATTTCAGTTAATTCGGTTAACCGACCGATTTTGAACCGAATTAACCGATAACCGAAGTTTGAAAAAATCATTAACCGTTAACCGATCGAACCTAAAATTAACTGACCGATTAATCGAAAAAAATTTCAGTTCGTCGGTTAATTCAGTTAATCGAAGTTTTGAACACCCCTAAATACAATTTTTTATTGATTTCAAATAAAAATAACACGAAAGCTTTAGCAGTTGAAATAGGACCGTTTACTTGGTCATCGTCCACCGCCGCCTTCAAGTAATTTTCCCATTTTCTTGACAGTTGAAGTTGCCATGGTTTGATCCTACACATCGGACAAAGAGTCTAGTACTTTACTAACGGACCACGTGACTACTAGCTACCATGGTATTAAAGTTCGATAGCATCGCAACCAACCGTAATTTAGAATCATAGTGATTTTAGAAAGAAAAAAAAAATCATGACAGAACGTCCGCAACATTCAAAACCGTAACCTCGTGATCGTATCCGCAACTGTAATTGTAATTTAGTATTATGATAGCTACCAGTTTCGAGTTTTGATCATCGTCCTTGAGGATTTCTAATCTCGGAAAATACTGCCTTAGACAAAGAGTCTCTCAGAATCCTTGCTGATAAAACTATCACTTGCCGTTAAACTGAAACTGCTAGTGCTCTTGGAGTTGAGGACATGATCGCCAAGGCTACTGAAAACGTCGCCACTGTCGTCTTCCAATGCTTTAAAGGGGGTCTCCTCGTCAAACTCTACTTCTATGGAATTCCCATCAGTTACAGGCTTAAGCTTCGCCTCGCCACTGTCTTGCAGTTGGAGCGCGAACTCTAGTCCCCACACTACATCGCCCATCAACGGCCTTTCCATCCCTTCTCGTGCAAACAAGCATATACACATTATAGACATAACCATTTGAACTCATATCTCATAAAATAAACATCATCAGCTGAGATACTTGTTGGATTCCAAAACATAATATATTTTAGACCTTAATATCCTTCAACTCTTTAAGAAAATTCCAAAACCTCTTAAATTCTATCCCGGTCTCAACCTTTCATCTCTTAGAAAACTCCGTCGATCATGTTCATTTGTAGCGGCCGCCGTCTGTTGGCAATGATGAACACAAAAAAATCAACTTTTCTCTTCTAAACTTAGATCTAGAGATATTTTTTTAGACATTTAATCCATAACTTTTGGTTTTTTTGATTTTTTACCTTCTCAAATGGAATCCCGTTACTACTCAACTTCTTCACCGGCGGCGAAGCTCAACGGACACAAGATTTCTACCCAAAATAAAGGCTCTGTTTTGCTGGCTTTTTCCCTTTCCGATTTGATCTTTGGTGAGATGATTTTTACGTTGTAACTTGTGACTTGCGAGTCTTGAAGATGCTCTTTGTTTTTTTATTTCAGAGTTTACAGAATTTTTTTTTTTGATAATGCTTGTTTGAAATTTAGTTGTTGCCGATTCAATTCAATACCATTTAAACTGATTTTGAATTGGTCTTTGTTTTGTACTACTGCAGTACTTTTTCAGATTTCTTTGTTTTTTTTCTTTTCAATTAGCTTTTGCTGGCATTTTTTGCTTTTGCAGAGTGTATACTGTAGAGGAATATATTCCTTGCATTTTCGAGTAAAAATTTCAATTTTTAATGTATTTTTATTTTTGTTTTGCAGTAACAGTAGGATAACGCTAATAGCGTCTCGTTATCGGCACTATACACCGTTATCCGTTAAATTGCGGGCGTGATGGACCGCTATCGACGTGAATTAGTTATCCACCGCTAAATTCAGAATACCAATTTCGGACGGCAGAGTCACCACATATAGCAGCTGCTATAGCATTTTCGTTCCACTATTTGTCTACTTCAGTGTGCAGCTTTGAAGATTGTGGCCTATAATACCATAAAAGAAAAAGAAGGTCGACCACCTCTCATACTGCAGCATACAGATACTTGGGGTGGCCTCATCTCCTTGTCCAATCGAAACACAACGCTTAAGTGGCTTAGAGAGGCAAACGGCTCCATCTGAACTCGGATGTAGTCCCACCGTCGTCACCGCCTCCTCTTGTATTAGTGGCCACTGTACGACCAATCCGGTTACCAAGGATCTTTCCCATGACTTGAACCATCGAGCCGACCTGAATGTTGAATATTCGAACCCAAATTTCCAACTTATTAGAGTTGTACTCATGAAGACAGAGAGGGGTTAAAGTTGGTTAAAGCAGCCAGGTCCCCGTCAAAGTTCGATGGGATTCGACGTAGAATCGAATCCATCTCCTCTTGGCCAGCACATTTGATAAGAAATAGATTCTCTCAACCACTCTCTTACGCCACAATACGAATGAAGCTATCTAAATTAATAAATTTGCTAGCGAACACACGGCCAACAAGCCACAGTTCACTGTCCCTCAAGTCGACAGCAATTGCAGAGTCACCATTCACCACATAGGATTCCTCCTCAGCGAACTTCAATTTCTTCATAAGCTCCATAATATTATCTGCCCTAAGCTCCTTACCAAGAAACAGTGAGCTGAACAAGAGGAAAATGTTTGAGTGAGTGACGGTAGCCCCAAATTGGAATGAAATAAATAGCAGGAGGCAGTTTAATAAAGGCTTAAATGAAAAATCAACCATTAAATTATATCTTTTGTTTGTTTTTGGCTCTTAAATTATTTTTTGGTCAAAATAAGTCCTTAAACTATCATTGTTGGTCACTTTAAGTTCTTAAACTATGTCATTTTTTAGTCCCTAAACTATCTATTGGTCAAAAAATCTTTGTGATGTGTCAACATCTTATTGATCAAAATAATTTTTTTACTTACATAACTACCAGACTTAAAGTAACCATAAATGATAATTTAAGGAGTTATTTTGACAAAACAATAATTTAAGGGTTAAAAGTAAACAAAAAGACATAATTTAGGGGTTGATTTTTCATTTAAGCATTTAATAAAAGAAGTAATAGAATCTAAAATTATTGACTCTAAGATTTATACTTGAGATATTTTGTCATATCATTGATGACTATTTTTTATGATATTTTGTCAATATCATAAGCAAGAATAATATTACCATCGTCAAATCTAATGCACCAATTCGTCGTGAAATTTCAATATGACGGTTGACACACATTTGAATCATTTGTATTTGTGATATTAATTTTCTTGTCAACACTTTTTTTTCCAAGTATCGGTCGTGTTTTAAGGATTTTTTTAATGTGACGTGTCATCTCAGCAAACAATATATATATATATAGGTTTAGGATTCAATTACATTATGTAAAACTTAGCTAGTTTTACACTAATTTATAGTCATTAAATGGGTAAAATGTATGAATGAGATTAACTTCTTATTTTTTTTCTCAAGTGATAATCTTCACATATCTTACTTTTAATCTCATACATTCATTTCACTCATCCAATAGTCATGGACTAGTATAAAACTAGTTGAGTTTTATATAGTGTAATTAGATCTTATCATATATATATATGCTATAAACTTTCCTTTTATATTGGATCATTACGGTGACAAAAAGTCTTTGTTGCTTTTTTGGTGTTTTTATTTATGTTTTAAACACTGAAAAATTAAATTCTAAACTCTAATCATAATTTTTAAATTTTTATAAAAAATAAATCATACGTCCTATACCATATATCAAAATCCTATACTCTAACTTTAAACCTTAATCCTAAACTCTAAGGTCTTGTTTGATACCAAGGATGAAAAAGAAGAATGATAAAAAATTAATTAATCAAATGGTTATGATTTAAAACTACTTTCTTATTTCGAATCTTAATTATTTAATTAATTGTAAGCTTTAAGTAGACTGTAGTAATGAAAAAATGTTGATAACAAAGGTAAACGCTGATTCAATTAGTAGATTTTAAGGGTGTGTTTTTAGTTGCTTTTAGCAACCTAAAAGCACTTTTTTATGTGCTTTCAAAACAAATTAGGTGTTCTTGGTTGCTTTTAAAAGTGATTTTCTACCCAAACAAAAAAGCTAGTTTTTATGGCTTTTGTGGTGGATAAGTTAGTTTGAAAAGTAAAATTACCTTTTTGCCCTCTATTATTTAATTATAACTAATTGTTAAATTAAATGTATACATAATTATAAAATAATATATATGTTATAGTATTTATATTGAGAATAATTTTTTTTATTATAGTTTATATTTTTAAATTAAAATTTTTATTATAATTTAAGTTGATTTATTTTTAAATTAATTTTTTATTATAATTTAAGTTTATTTATATTATACATCATAATATTAACGAATTTGAATATCACTCAAGTTCATTTATTTTACTTTACAATACTATGTCTAAAATGAATATTTTGTCTTCTCAAAATCACTTTTTGACATTAATGACAAACACTAACCCAATTTTTTAAAGTTACTTTTTTACCATACTTTTAAAATTATTCTTTCTCTCGCACATTTTAAAAGTAATGTCAAACTAACCTTAAGATGGCTCGTACTGTAACCTACCACTCAGCAAAAGCCAAAAGAATATCAAAATATACAAAAAAAGAAAAGCAAAAAAAAGAAGTGACAGGGGAAGCGCATTTTGTCACTGGCCGTCAGCCAAGGCCCGAGTCATTGGCACCACGGGGTGCACACCAGGGTTCCCAAGAGGTTCAGATAGAGATCTTGGGCCCAAAGAGACCACCAGACCTAGCCCGATCCGTGGAGGATTCAAGAGGGTAATTCGGTTAAAGCATCATCTATTTATTTGAAATATAATATGTAGATAATGTTTGTGATAATTAGAGATTTGAAATTGAGATTTGATTAGATAAGATCAATCTCGACCGTCGATGTAAATTTGTATAGACCGTCGGATTAGGGGGAACTCAACTATAAATAGAGGCCTTCCCCTCCTCATTTGATGTATCCAAGTTTCCAAGGAATAAAGGCATTTACTCTAAATCCTCTGAGTGTTCTTGTGTTCTTTCTTTGTTCTTGAGCGTTCTTTCGAAGTTCTTCTTCGCTCATCTCTTTTGATCCGATTCGCGTAGAACGCTTTGCGTTTGTCGGTGCTTGGGAAGTTTGATCTTCCGAGAGGGTTTGAAAAGGCTTACTTAGGCGTTTGTCTTGAGTCACATCACCTAAGGCCGCACGGTGGGCTGGTTGGAACTCTAGCCACGTGACAGTTGGTATCAAAGCCTTGTTCGAGCGACGTGAGCTAGTTCGAGGCACGAAGCATCGAGTTGAGATGGCACCAAAGAAGGGAGAGAATGCTGCTGCGAGCTAGAAGGGTGTGGAGACCCAGACGGACAAAAGAAGTCGAGCAAACTCGAGGGACAAGTTGTCGGCACTCAAGGAGAGGGTCACCAGGCTTGAGGGATCTATGAAGGATTTTGTGGAGCGACTCGACGTGGTGGATACACGGATCGAGGAGCTGGATGACCAGGGTGATCAGTTAGAGGGAAAGAGAGATGCTCTCGAAGCCATGTTGAAGGCATTAAGGGTGGAAATGGTGGATCTGAAGGCGGAAGTGATGGTTTATCAGGCTACCATGCGGAACGGTGTGTTAGCCACGACGACACCTAGACCGATGAAGGACATTCCGAAGCCAAGAGAGTTCAAAGGGAACAAATCGGTGAAAGATGTTGAGAACTTTATTTGGTGCATGGAGCGGTACTTCCGGGGAATGAGCATCACAGACGATGACGAGAAGGTAAATACTGTTGTTGTTTACTTGACTGACGTTGCTTTGTTATGGTGGCGACGTAGGTGCCTTGATGAGAATAGTGGGGACACGGGCGTTGGAATATGGGAGGAGTTCTAAGCGGAGTTCAAGCAGTAGTTTTGCCCGAGTAACACGGAGAAAGAAGCTAGGACCAAGTTTAGGAGGCTTCGACACGATGGATCCATTGCGGATTACATCCAGGAGTTTAGTGAGCTACAACTCCTTATCCCCGGCTTGTGTGAGAAGGATGCACTTTTCACGTTTATGGATGGATTGAAGCCATGGGCCAGGACCGAGTTGGAGCAGAGGGATGTGCAGGAACTTTCCAAAACCCTAGCCATTGCGGAGTCCTTGACCGATTATAGTGCTTACAAGTCCATGGAGTCCAAGTCTTCCAAGCCCCATGGCAAGGGTATTGGTGGGAGACACGAGGACATGTCCGGAGATAGCAGCGATGATGGTAAGGAAAGGCCATCGACCAAGCCAAACCGGTACGTAAAACCAGATGATCGGAAGGATCGAGGATCCATAAGGTGCTACCATTGTGATGGTCCACACGTAGTGAAAGACTGTCCCAAGAAGATGAGCCGCCTCGATGCCATTATCCAGGAGGACGACGAGTCAGATGGAGAACCCGGTAGAGTTGGTGCAATCGCTAGCATCAAAGGAGGGAAGCCGAGGGGGAAAAAGTACATCGAAAGTGTTACCGATGTAAGGGGCCGCATTTAGCGCGAGAATGCCCTGATCGAGTCAAGAAGTCCAAGGAGGACGAGCCCGAGAGTGACGAGGCTGCGAAGCTTGGCTCGATGATATTGGATTTTGTCAAGGCGAGGAAGGGCCAGAAGCAGAATGGGTTGATGTTTGTCGACATCAACGTGGCGGGACGATCGAGGAGTGCTTTGGTGGACACCGGGGCAAGCGATTTGTTCATGTCCAGAAAGGCTGCCGAGAAGCTTGGTCTTAAAGTTGTGGATTCAACCGGTAAGATCAAGGCGGTAAATTCAAGGGAAGTTTCAGTTGTGGGGACAGTGCGGAAGATCGAGTTGCAGATTGGAGATTGGAAGGCCAAGGAGAATTTTGAGGTAATTGAGTTAGATGACTTTGATTTTATTTTGGGACTAAACTTCCTTGACCGTATTGAAGCTCTCATCATTCCGTATGCCAACGTCGTGTGCATCTTGGATTCGAGACAACGGTGCGTTGTGCCTGTGTACCGAGACAACGGGCGAGGAACCAAGAAGCTGACAGCCATTCAGCTTGTCGAAGATGCTCCAAGCCAAGGAGGCATCGAGTTGCAGGCGACAGTTGGGGACACTACCTTGGATGGGCGAGAGTTGCCCGAGGCAGTTGGCATGAAGGCCGTCGAGGAGCCATCCATGAGCAAGGTGGCCGAGGCATCGAACTTCAATGGGAGAGAAGTGTCGATGGGATTTGCATTGCCGAGGAGCAATGGGGCATCAAACTTCAGGGACGAAGGATTGATGTGTAGAGTAAATGCTGGGAAAAGGAGTGAGGTACGTCTTGAGCACAGTGATAGTGTTTTACAGTTTGATTTGCCGGATTTGTTGGGTGTAGGGCGCAGAAAACCTAACCCATCAGATGAAGTTGCCAAGACTTGGTCCAGGCCGAAGCAACAATTCAGAGTTTCGAAGGTTCGTTCGGTGTTCAACGTGAAGGCATCCAAGTTTGTGCACAAGGATCGGGAGAGTCCAGATCGGGGCAAGTCAGAACTGGTAGGAAAGAGTTCCTACGATCAGGATGTACCTGGGACGGGAAATTTTGCATGGCGGTGCGAGCCAAGGCGAGCAGTCCTTATGGGGGGACATCTGAATCAGAGTCCGGTGCTCTTTATGGGGAGAGCGGTCCTTATGGGGGGACAATCAAGCCAGATTCCGAGTTGGGAGCAAGCCAAGGCACGCGAAAGAAAGCTCCATGATCGATCTCAACTTTGTTCGAGAGGCGCGACGAAGGCGTCGCCAAGTTTGGTGGGGGAGATTGTCACGGGCCGTCAGCCAAGGCCCGAGTCATTGGCACCACGGGGTGCACACTAGGGTTCCCAAGAGGTTCAAATAGAGATCTTGGGCCCAAAGAGACCACCAGACCTAGCCCGATCCGTGGAGGATTCAAGAGGGTAATTCGGTCAAAGCATCATCTATTTATTTGAAATATAATATGTAGACAATGTTTGTGATAATTAGAGATTTGAAAATGAGATTTGATTAGATAATATCAATCTCGACCGTCGATGTAAATTTGTATAGACCGTCGGATTAGGGGGAACTCAACTATAAATAGAGGTCTTCCCCTCCTCATTTGATGTATCCAAGTTTCCAAGGAATAAAGGCATTTACTCTAAATCCTCTGAGTGTTCTTGTGTTCTTTCTTTGTTCTTGAGCGTTCTTTCAAAGTTTTTCTTCGCTCATCTTTTTTGATCCGATTCCGCGTAGAACGCTTTGCGTTTGTCGGTGCTTGGGAAGTTTGATCTTCCGAGAGGGTTGAAAAGGCTTACTTAGGCGTTTGTCTTGAATCACATCGCCTAAGACCACACGGTGGGCTGGTTGGAACTCTAGCCACGTGACAATTTGCTCAGTTATTTGGCAACAAATGCTAAAAGTAGATGATTGAATTATCCACTTGGTACGTCCTTTTTGGATTTTACTGAGCACTTTTTGGATATCACCATGAAGGGAGTCCAGGTCTATATCTGCGAATTCTTTTTTTTCCTTTTTTTCTTCGTCCGATTTTAACGATTATAAAAATTCTATTGAACGCAAGCCACACCGGGATAGGTTCACCAGCCTTATTTTATTGCAACGGATCCCTCAAATGCTTTGGGGGTCAGAATCAGGACGATTAGGGATTTGAATGGCTGGTAGAGTCGGGGATAAAAATTTATGTTATTTTGAATATTATTCTAATGTTTAACACTAAAAAAGTTAAATTATAAGCTCTAACTTTAAATTTTTAAACACTAAAACCTAAAAATATATTTTACCTTCAATTCTATAAATTTTAATATCAAAACTTATCCTTAAACCCTAACTTTTAATATGAGACATAAATAAAAAAAATAAAGGATTTCTATTCGTGAAGTCGGAAACAAGACAATCCTGCAGCAGGGACGTAATAAGCCTGCGGCTAACACACTTAATTTTACCAACGCAGCTTGTAATCGTGATAAGACGGGCACCTACTTATGCACTCCATCGGCAAATAAAGATGTTAATAGATCAGAAAACTGCGGAGGGAAGTCGTACAATCGTCTCTTGATTCCCCACTATTCGTTTGCCAATTATAATTTTCTGTAGTAAATTATTATGGTGCTATAACTGTGTACAAGATTTGTCACTTTATGATTGTTTCTTCTCTTCTAATAATATTGTTTCAATTATTTAAATATGAGTTCCCAATTTATCCAAATACTCAAAAAAAAAAGATACTATTTATCCTAGTAGAGTGGTAGTATTTTATTATGAAACTGATAAATGATCAATTTAAAAAATTAGAAACCAAAATTTAAAAGAAAATTCTGGAATTAATATTTGATTAATTGGATTCTTGTTAGATTGATTTTAGCACTTTCAAAGTTCCAACCACCGCAATTATTATTATTATTAAATGGACAAAACCTGGTCAATGCCATTAAGTAAATCATATGAGATACATCTGACTTAACTTCAAATCATATATATAAAAGGATGACGAAATACAATTTTTTTTTACTGATTTCTAATAAAAACAACACGAAAGCTTCAGCAGTTGAAATAGGACCGTTTACTTGGTCATCGTCCACCGCCGGCTTCAAGTAGTTTTCCCCTTTTCTTGACAGTTGAAGTTGCCATGGACCATGGTTTGATCCTACACACCGGAACAAAGAGTCTAGTACTATGATAGCTGCCATAGTATTAAAGTGCGATAGCAGCGCATCATAACCGTAATTTAAAATCATACTGATTTTTGAAGAAAAATCAGACATAATGTCTGCAACCTCCACAATCATAACTTTGTGACCACATCCGCAATTCTAACCGTAATTTAGTACTATGATAGCTATCCGTTTTGAGTTTTGATCATCGTCCTTGAGGATTTCTAATCTCGGAAAATACTGCCTTAGACAAGAGTCTCTCAGAATCCTTGCTGACAAAACTATCACTTGTCGTTAAACTGAAACTGCTAGTGCTCTTGGAGTTGAGGACATGATCACCAAGGCTACTGAAAACGTCGCCACTGTCGTCTTCCAATGATTTAAAGGGGGTCTCCTCGTCAAACTCTGCTTCTATGGAATCCCCATCAGTTACAGGCTTAAGCTTCGCCTCGCCACTGTCTTGCAGTTGTAGTGCGAACTCTAGTCCCCACACAACATCGCCCATCGAGGGCCTTTCGATCCCTTCGTCGTGCAAACAACTCATTGCCACTTCGGTGAATTTTTTCAAACACTCGGGTGCAATCTTACCCCTCAAGAATGGATCAATGATTTTGTAAAGTGTTCCACCCCGGTGGCATTGTTGTGCCCATGCTGCTAAGCTGATCTGGGACTTCTTGGCCGTTCGACTAATTGGTGGCCTAGCAAATAATATTTCACATAGGACCACACCAAATGAATATACATCAGATTTATCTGTCAACTGTTGCCGGCGATAGTACTCGGGGTCCAAATACCCAAAGCTGCCTTTCACCACCGTGCTAACATGTGCCTTGGACATGCTGGTAGGGCCGATTCTGGATAACCCGAAATCTGAAACTTTAGCCCCCCACTTCTCATCCAACAAAATGTTAGTTGTCTTGACGTCTCGATGAATGATTATGTGCTTCGCACCCGAGTGAAGATAATGCAACCCACGAGCAGCACCGATACAAATCTCTAAACGTTGTTTCCATGGGAGAGCAGGGTTTTCGGTGTTGTAAAGATGGTCGCGAAGTGTACCGTGAGCCATATAATCGTAAACAAGGATCATCTCGCCCTCGTCGTTGCAGTATCCGATTAAGGACACCAAATGGAGGTGGCGTAGCTGCGAGAGCATTTCGATCTCGGTCTTGAACTCGTGAGCCCCTTGTTGAGACTCGGGGTTCAACCGTTTGATTGCAACAGGGGTTGCCCCACCGTCAATGAACCCTTTGTATACGTTACCGAAACCGCCGACACCGATAATGAAAACACTGTCGAAGTTGTTGGTTGCCCCTTTGATATCGGCCAGTGAAAAGAAGCGGCAAAGATCGGAGGGTAGCGATGAACCGTGGGACTTGGTAGACTTAGTGGATTTGGTTGTATGGGAAAATTGGCTCCACCATGAAGCTCCGTCGTTGGAACCTAAATCTTTGACTCTTCTCTTTTGCCGGAAAACCAAGAAACAAATAAAACAGAGAACAACGAGGCCCGCTATCACACCTGCCACGACACCAATTATTGTGTTGCTGCTGTTCTTGGGCTTGTTTGATTCCCGAGGTGAATTCCCTGCAGGATTTATCAGGATCGGATCCGGATTAGGTCCGGAAAGATCCATGTTATTGCTCAATTTGAAGATTTCTAGCCCATTCAAGATTGCATCAGAGTAAAGCGTCCTCCATGTCGGGGCAGGATGCAAAGCAACAGAGAGATTTTGTTGCTTTTGATTTCCCTTTCTTCCCATGGCCACAACATAGTCCCTATACACTGGGAACCCATTTCCACTACTCCAGGATATAACATCTGCTTGAGTTTCTGCGGTTAAATTAGCCAAGAAGACCTCAAAGACTCTGTGACCTTGTTTCGTTATCTCGTTCTGAAACTCACAAAAATGTAACCTGAGATAGTAATTGAACCCAGAATCAACAGGGAACTCCCATGTCAGATTGTAGTTCGTATTCACAGTCTTGTCGAGTCCCATGGTTCTGGCAGTGACATAAACCTCCCTTGGAGCCGAGAACGATGGTGTAGACGTGCTGAAGGTGAGATTAACACTTGTATTAACGGGAAGAGCGCTTGGCTTCGCTATTGTCAAATACTCGTCGTCATCTGACCAGAACCGGAACATCCCAGTGTCAAGTGCCGGTGAGATTTGCTGCCCACCGACGTTGAGTCGATACACATTCTCAAGGGCAGTGTTGTTTTGTACGGAGAACAAGGTTCCCTCAGTCTGGCCAATAAAAGGCACCCCTACTTCACTGCTCGGCGTATAATATAGATCGGTCGGCATGGAAACAACTTCAATTCCGTTGATGAAAGCGTAGGAATCAGCGATATCAGAACTCGGAGTGAAGGTTAAGTTTAGTCTTTGGCTTTCATCCACGTTTAAACAGAATTCTTTGACAAGAGTAGCTTGGCCTTGCGCATGGAGTAAAGCACTGAAATTCTTGAGAAGGGTATAAGGGCCTGCTTGGATAGAGAAGAAAGCTTTATTAGACGGGTCCCCAAAGCCTAGATATGATGCCGCCGGGTAGAAGTAGAAGCGAATGAACTTTTGACCGGCGGTTAAGGGAATCGAGTAGGTGAATTCGGAGAAAGAAAGACGGGCTGTGGTGTAGGGGACACCATCAACTGAGTTTTGTACATGTGATGTTGAAGGCGTGGATGATCTATTGTTATTGTTTGGTTGTTCTAAAGGGGTGAATTTTCCATTGACATCTCCGACCCAAGTACGACCGTCGGGAGATTGGCCGTCGATGGAAGAACCGCAGGCGATTGTGATGTTTTCGATGGGGGTGTAAGGGGTAACATCGGTGTCGCAGGCAACAGGGACAGCAAGGTATCCTATTCCTATGAAGAAGAAGAAGAAGAAGAAGAAGAAGAGACATGGGACTAACAGTCTTTTGCTTGTAAACTCCATTTTCATGGAAGAAAACCAGAGAAACAGGGACAGAGAGAGATTTGAAGAAAGGTAGAAAATATGAACTCTTTTAAGTACTGGAATGCTATGAAATTTGATACGATATACTCTCTTTCCCTTCATCTTCCTCCCTTGTTTTGTTTCTGGGAGTCAACTTACAACAACTACACGCTTCTTTTTTTATTATCACTATCATCATACTGTGTGCTATACTAGTAAAAAAGAAAAAGGGTAAAATAATTGAACAGCTCCCACTATATAGTTCCTCTGGTTATTTAACAAGAAGTTATAAATGAGTGCATTTATATCCTACAATGATATGAGCAGGGGTTGTTTCTTCTCCTTTCTTTTTATTTTATTTGAAAGATAGTGGAAGGGAGAAGGAATAAAAATGAGTTAAAAGCAGAATTAAATGAGTGTAATATTTAAGTATCGAGGATTAAACATTTAGAATTATGATCAAATTATAACAAGTTGTAAATGTTAATGATTGGATTTGTTATTATACGAATATCATTAATTGCCGCATCATCTTACACTTTTTTAAACGAAAAAGAACCCATTTGTTGCTTTTGTGAAGACGGATGACCTCAATCGTATAATTGAAGGACTGTTTATGTATTTTACCCAAAAAAACTAGGGTAAGAATGAATGATAAGCTTAATTGGAAAAGAAAGGGTTCAAATATAATTTTTGTTTTAGGTATGTAAAGTTCATTTGGCCAAAATAAATGTATAATGTTTTATTTCGTTATATTTTAAGATTTATTTATTAATTATAGTTAAAAGATTCTATCAACCAATAAATACATGATATGTAACCTAATTTTTTAGTTTTATTTATTTTTTAAAAAGAAAATAATGCAATACTTTAATTTTCTTAAAAAAAACCCATATTCTATTTTTTTAGTAAAACTAAAATCTCTAATCTCAAATCCTAAAATCTTTAAATCCATCGAATGTCGTCATCGAATCAACCACGGCTGCCCACTCCTTTTATCGTCAGACCTCACTACTAATTATCTCACCTTTTTTGTCACCACAAACCGACGAACAAGATGTCAATCGAACGCGAACATGAAATGAGTTCCACAAAGGCAAACGACAACAGACTTTACGGCGAGAGGAAGTTTTTAAGGTTTTTTTAGAAATTAAAATTTTATTTTTAAAAAATAACAAATTAAAAATCTGACTACGTGTCAAGAAATAACTGAATGATAATTTTTTTAATAAGTCAACTTTGAAATATTAATAGAATGAAACGATAAGTACCTAAAATATAGTGAGATTATATATAAAAAAGGGTAGAGTACACAAATGGCCACTAAACTATCTCTAAAAATACAAAATGGTCATCAAACATTCAAATGTTACATAATGGGCATTAAACTTTAGTTTTTGTTACAAAATGGTCACTGAGCCGTTAATTGTCGTTAATTAGGTGACGTGACGGTTACAGAAATTTGAATAATATAACATTTAATCATTCATATTGACATATTTAATCAATTTATTCTTAATTTAACCATCATTATTGATGTCTAAATTGATTATATGTGTAAATATTGAGGATTAAATATATCATTATACAAATTTTCGTAACTGCCACGTCTCACAGTTAACGACAGTTAATGGCCTAGTGACCATTTTATAATAAAAACTAAAGTTTCATGACTATTATGTAATTTTTGAAAATTTAATGACCATTTTATATTTTAGAGATAGTTTAGTTGCCATTTGTGTAGTTTACCCTATAAAAAATTTTAAACACTTCAAATAAAAAAATGTATAGTTTGAAAAAAAATCAATTTAAGTCACGGAAGACTTGTCAAAAGCAGCATAGTGTTTGGCAAGACTTAATTGGCTGGTTCTTATAGGGTTTTTTTTATCAATCATTGGCTGGTTCTTCTTTTGCTCGAGGTATATCTTCTTTCTCATTTTTTTTAATCAAATTCCTCTTCCTTGAATAGAGACATAAAGGTTCCTACCAGCAACAATGGTGATGGGTTTGGATGAATTAATATCTTTACCTAAAATATATGGAAACACTATTCAAACATCCAAATTTAGAGCTGCAAAACTATGGACTAAGAAAGTAAGTTTAGTAATTGCAAGATATGATCTACTACAGTACCAAATAAATATAACATAATATTATAGGTCTAATGACATTTTTTATCCTCAATTCTTTTGAAAAATTTTTTTTTGGTCCTTCAATTTTTCTGTATCTTTTAACGCTCAAACTTTTAGTTTTTGTCAAATTGACCCAATTAACAAAAACTAATACGGTAAAGTACATAAATGGTCAGTAAACTATTCCAAACAATACAAAATGGTAACTAAACTATTCCAAACAATACAAAAAGGCCATCGAACCTTTAAAAGGTACATAATAGGCATTAAACTTTAATTTTTGTTACAAAATGATCATTGATCTTTTAAATGCCGTTAAATGGGTGACATGGCTGTTACAAAATTTATATAATTATACATTTAACCCTTCATATTTATGCATTTAATCAATTTAGTTCTAATTAGAAGCCTAGAAAATTTGGGGGCTAACTCCCTAATTTCCCCCTTTTTTGTCTTTTAACTTTCCTCACCCTTCTCACGCCTGCTTGTTGCTGCGCCTGGTGCATCAAATCTATAAAAAATGTAAAAAATAATATTAAATTGCAAACCAATAAATAGATTGAAAAAATAACATTAACAATAATTACTTTTCCTGTAATATCCCTTTCCCGACTCGATCATCAAAATCAAGTTAGAAATGTCAAAAAACATATATTATACAGACAATGACTTTTATTTGAATATATTAAAAAATAAAAAAATTATTAAAAATATTTTAATTAACTTAAACACAAAATTAGAGGTCCGTTGCTTTTAAAATAAAAGTAAATTTACTGATTTAATCCGTTACTTTTAAAATAAAAGTAAATTTACTGATTGATTAAATAAAATACTTTATAATTAAAATAGCAAGATTTATCTCATTTATACATGCCACTAATTTAATTAAAATAAATTAGATAGGATATCATTACTGTGATAGCATGCTAACCTCTCAACTGTTGTTGCTGATGCAATGCCCCGTAACTATGATGCTTCAAAAACTTACGTGTGAGAAACAATCACACGCTAAGTACGAACTTAGTGAGGCATTAAACGAAATTAATGACAATGATGTTAATATATTTAACTTCACGGCTACATTTATATAACATGCTATATGCCAATGTATCAACCTTTATATTGCATTAGTAATGATTTACTACATGTCAATGTCATCAAAAATTCCTGCTCGTCAATTTGTCATAATATGTCATTTATGCATAAATGCATGAATAAAAATATCATGATACAAGCTTATGAATTTGATTGTTTAATTAGTTTAATACCATACAAATAATTACCATTAATGTTAAGATTCCAAGCTTAACTTACTCACTAATTGTTTCCATTATAGCATCAATATATTAATCTAATGCTTAATTATCTGCACTTTAGTCATTCTTATTTGTAATAGCTTTGTGTACTCCCAGAGTACATCTTACGAGCATAAAGTATTACTGTGCACTTTATTAATTTAACCTGTATAGCCCAAAGTATAACAAGAGAATCTAAGTACACGAATCATTCTCGTATACCAAATCTTCCTTGAGTATACATATACCCAACCTTCCTTGAGTATATATGAAAGTTGCACCGAAGTACTTTAATATGTACCGAAGTACTCCTGTATACCCAACCTTCATTCAGTATACATAGTTGTTGCACCGTAGTGCATAAAATATTTATGCAGCTGTTTATGACTCTATAACTAGCCAATTATACTTTTGAATCTTTATATTATACTTGGACTTTATATCAGCAAATATTTCATCCATGACAATGTTTATCAACATTGGCAGTTCATACCCAAAATAACATTTCTAACTTACCTAAGTAAGTAATCATTTGATCAATGCATTTTATATTCCGTCATTGACATATTTATAATATGTCAATCACAGGCTCAATGACATAAATATAATGAAAATATAATTTGAGTAGGCTCATAGTAAGCCATCCCAATGATGTATAAAACATAAATGTATCATAATATGCATGCAATTGCACTCAACTTGACAAGTTTTATCTTAAACTAAATTATATGAGTCAAGAGAAGTTCAAGTTTGATCCTTTGCTCTAACTTCTAAATTAACAAATCCTTGTGCTTACTTGAGTATCTCACCTTCATCCCTTGCATATATAATTAATAACACTATTAAGACACTCACTTTTATAATTTGTTAGACTGCGTTACTTTCAAAGAAATATTTCCACAAAATATTCTACAACTCAGAATTTGATTTCGTTTGTTGTAACAGAAACTAAATTCGATAAACTTATCAATCATATAGACTAATAGTCCAAACTGAATTCGTAGGTTTTACGATGATTTTTCTAATTCATGAAACAATGTTTTTTTAGGAAGAAACCGCTGTTTAGTTTTTCTGACCTTTCATCACTTAAAAATTCATATATTTTAATATACAACTCAAAATCAGTCGCCGTTTGTGCTGAACGAAACTAGATTGAACCACGGATACAACAATATATTGTTCACTTCCTAATTATTTTATGGAATATTTGGTGAAATTCCGAACTCACTGTCAATTAAAGTTCGAAACAACATTCAATGACCTATTCTTTGACATCAATTAATCATTCCAACACTCTTCTAAAAATGTACCAACATTTTAGAGCAAGTATAAAATTTATTCCTTCATGGAAAACTCTAAATTTAACTTGAATTCAATAACCCTAAATTAACCTTAACTTACTAAAATTAGGGGTTTCACTTTACACTTGAAATTAAAATTGAATCAAGCATGAAAAAAGCTGATTAAACACTTAATTCTTCAAAATAAAACCCTAAATCAATTTGGACTCATAAACCCTAAACTTTAATCCTTCAAATTCATAAAAATATACATTTTTATTGCATGCCATAACCCTAAATCCCTATATTTATGGAGAAAAATCACAAAATGTATTCCTACCTTAGTTTTTTCAAAACCCATGGATGGAAAGAAAATTTTGAAGAGAAATCTTGAATTTTCTTTCGTATTTTATAATGCCATTTGGCAATCTTTATATCCATAAATACAAAATATCTTCCTAATATAAAATTAACTATTTTACCCTTGAATCCAAGCTCCACACTATGCCACATGTCACTTATCTTCATCCAAGAGTCAAGATTAATTCCATGAAATAATAGTGTTAAGTGTGAAAAAGTACTATATTTTATACCATTTTTACTTAGATCATTGTTTAGACTTAATCCCATTTAGCTGCATGCGTAGTAATTCATGCATAAATTCGTAGTCCTTCTATTTATTGGGCTTGGCCTTGCATTTAGCTATTTTTTTGGAGAAATCACCGTTGTTTTGCTTTGTAATATCCCAATTTTTGGCTACTGACCAAAATGTAAATTTTGAAAGTATTGTGGCTAAAGTATAAACTTTTGAAAAGTTTAGGGATCAAAGTGTAATTTTCAAAAGTATGTATTTTAACCCTGTAAATAAAGAGTTTACCCCCAAGAATGAACTTGGATTTTCATACGGAGTTTGTATTAATGGCTATAAAGTGATAAAGTTTAAAAAATATTCAGAAAATCGGATCGAGCTAAAATTTCAGAGATAGAGTCATAAAATATCATTTTATGGATGTTTGGATGTTAAAAAGATCTGTAAAAATTTAAATAGATCGAAATGACATGGAATGGCAATTTTGTGAGTAAGTTGATTAGTAAAGGCCATTTTGGTCATTTTGCCCAAAAGGGACATGGAGGGAATTTTGATATTTCTTTTATGGATGAATAGTGGTTGATTAGAATCCAACTAAGTCTAGTTGGAATATTACAAAATGGCAAATTAGAAATATAAATCTAGTTGGAGGGTATTTTTGGAAAGTGGAATTTATTGAATTAAAAATTCATTTTTAATGATACAAGTGCCTTAAATATATGAAATATGAAGGAATTATCAGCAAAATACTCTCCAAAGCATTGGTGAAGAGAAAAAGAAGAGAAAAATTTTACAAGCTCGATTTAAGCCTTGAATCTCGGTTTTTAGGTAATCTTTCAAACTACAAAGTTGTTATACTCTTCGAGCTCTATCTTTTGATGTAAATAATACATAGAATACTTGTTTGGTTGGTGAGATTCGATATGAGGAAGAAATTAGGGTTTGTGAACAAATTGAGGCTTTTATGATTTTATGAATCCATGGTTGATTTTAAGTTAGAATCATGCTTGTATGATGTTAGAATCATGTTATTGAGTTGGGATTTGAAACTTACATATTTCGGTTTGTATAGAGAAGATTAGGGCTATGGATTCAAGTCTAACTTAGGGTTTGTGATGTTGGATTAATGATCTAGTAAGCTTGATTTGTTGTTAGGAAGCAAAACCCTAAGTTAAATACATAGGGACCATTTCTGCAAGCTTCAAAAATTAAGGGACCAAATCTGATTTTTATGAATTTGATGTGTATTTATATTATTAATGATGTTAGAGACATGAAAATGAAGTTAGAATGCTAAATCGATGATTAATCACATTAGTGACCATTTTGACATATTGTCAAACTTGAATGGTCTATTTGGCAAAGAGGATATGTAGAAGGACTAAACTGAATTTTAGTTAAAACGATGGAATTAAGGTAATAATATTGATTGGAAGACTAATTTGCAAAGTTAAGAAGCTTGAATCCTTATATTTGAAATTTTGGTGACCGTCTCGACAAATCAAGAGAAATTAGAGAAGTAAAGGTTTAAGCCTATTTTGATGAAGGATGTAAAGAGAACATATGAATACAAGCTTTATTCTAGTTATGTGAAGTAAAGTGATGGGACTAAATTGACAAGTAGAGAAATAAGGAGCAGTTGGTGTAAATTAGAAGTTATTTATGGAAAGTTATGTTGGAATTTGAATTATGACAATAAGTTTAAAAATTCCCCATAAATTCTACAAAAATGGTTAGATGATAAATTGTATACCGTTGTAAACATTTTTTATTCTAGTTTTGTTTTCAACAAATAGAAACTGATTTCGAGTTCGGTGTTAAAAGATATGGATTTTTATACGAAAGAAGGTCAGAAAAATTACACAACAATTTCTGCCTGGATAACCCTGTGACGTGAATGTAAAGAATTTTTATAATTTTGGTAGATTTTGCTAATTTATGTGGCTTATACCGTTAGAACCATTTTCGAATCTAGTTTCTACAGTATGAAGAAAATTAAGATCCAATATGTATTCTGCCCTGTATAAGTAAATCTTTGAAGGTAGCGCAATTTGTTAGAAAATGGAATTTGAAAAATTTTGTATTTAAATGTTAGTTAGCAAGCTCAGAAGAATTATTTGAAGTTCAAATTGGTCACTAAGGACCATAATGATTTTTTGAATAGTACAAGGAAGAAAGGAAAATATTTGGAAATTTTATATTCAAATGATTATATTAGACATCATGTTTAAGGTATTGTTAGATTTGAATCTAACAAATATTTTATTGTATTCATGTGATTAATGAAGTCAAGTCCGAATCAAAGAAAGGTTCATGGTACTATGAAAGTGGCCAAGGTGAGTGCATTTTTACCTATTTTATCTATATGATATGAGGAAGATATGCGATAAGTCGAACTTGATATTAATGAAAATGTATGTTGATCAAAATTTTGCAAATGACATGAAATATTAAATGGCATATGTGATACATTGATATGGAATAATGATTTATGTAAGATAAATCAGATTTTAGATATTGGGTATGAACTGCCTAATATCGACTTATATGATTTATATTGATGCTTTGAACATGGAATGTTGATTATAATGTTGATTTTGCCCAAGTACTATTGTGAAGTCTTTGGTATAATTGGATATCCATAGAGTCCTAGCAACTGCGTCATAGCACTACGGTGCGAGATAGACTCTTCGGGGTCGAGTTAGACTCTACGGAGTCGGTTCAAGCACTATGGTGTTACATAGCACAAAATGTACGAGTATGAGGAGCAAAGGGCGTCCTCGAGTACGTACTCATCATTAGACGCCACGGTGTTGTAGACACTACAATGTCAGTTATGATGACTCATGTACCAAAGTATCACATTATATTATACTTCGGGCTAAAATGCATGAAATGCATTTATGCAGACAATTAAGTTAAAAAGCTTAACGTATATTTGATTAATAAAATAAAGGTTTGATGATATGATATAAACTACAATTGGGACTTGCTTCCATTTTGCAGGAACTGTATTGCATGTTACATGACAGAGGGATGACTTTGATAAGTCAGTTTTATATGATTCTATATTTTTATATAATATACACAATAATTTGTTTGTTTATGTTATTTCTATACATTGAAATGCTTTACTTTAATTTATAGTTGTCTCACTAAGTGAATACTTAGAGTGTGTTGTTTCACACGTAGGTTATTGGGAACTTATCGGAAGAGGAGTCAAGCTTGTTGATTAAGCTGCAATTTGCCAAACATTAGTAAGACATTCTAATTTATGATATTCTCTAGTAGGCATGTATCAATTTATCCGTTAGTTGTTTTAAAGTTATAAGTTCAATTAATAATCAGATAAATATAAATTATTCGTATGGTTAAAAAATTTACTGGTAATGATATTTTATCGGGTAAAATTTTATTTATCATTTATCGCGTAACGATTTTAAATTTAAGAAAGGGCCTAGGCAGTGTACCTAGTTTTCATCCTGAGTTACATACTTGTTTTAATAACTGACTAACATGTTTTATAAAACAATTCAGGGTCAAAACTAGCTATCTACAAATAGGCTACGAATACTTCAAAAGTCGAGAAATGGTTATTTTATAAACTAGTTTTATGTTAGATATTTTTAAAAAATATTTACAAGTCTAGAACTCTCTTAAATAATATTGTGACATCCTTAATGTGTATTCTTACTACGAGTATACGTTAAGGGTGTTACATTTAGTGGCATTAGAGCTACAAGTTTAGTCGATTCTGGATGCTAAACCGAGTTTGTTATAAGTTTGTCAGTAAATACATGCCCCTAGAATGTCATATTACTGATGTGTTGATTGTATGACTTGAAGCTGATCCATATTAGCATAAGATATAATAAGATTATCGTAAGGAAAGTAAGATGCTACCAGATTTCGTCAATCGACGAATCTCAGAGGTCAAGAAAGGACTCATAACGAGTACAATAAAGTGAAATAAGTATTGTAATCAACTTCAGTTTGAGTCGAGTTACCTGCATTGTAAGGAGCTAATGCAGTAATTATAAGATGTTAGTCCTTAACATCTATATATGCACTTATGTTTATAATAGTACAGGTTACAAGGAAATTTAGGTAGTAAGGGCTCACATTTCAAGATAAAAAGCCAGTCGTAAAACAGTAAGTTTGTGATTAAATGATATTAAGATATTCAGATATGAAGAAGAAAAAGAAGAAGAAGTATCTTTACTTGGGAAATATATATGCTTGAGGGTCGAATATGGCACTCCATAAGACAACATTGATTAAGTTATGAGAAAGAAAGTTGGAAAACGTAGTAGTAGAAAATTATTAGACGAGAATTATACTTAACCCGGTAAAGAAAGAATGTTTGATGAAAAGCAATTTTCTCCGAATGTATAGCAAACTTGGTTAATAGAGACCAAGAATTAAGAAATCTAAAGACTTTATTAACAATGGTTTTCTCAAGGAAATGTAAGATCAAAGAAGTTATTAGAAGGATCAAGGCAAAATTGAAGAAGTAGTAACAAGGTTAGACATTAACCACTTTCCGCTTAATATGATGTTAAAGTGCTGGTGAAGTTGGAAATGCCTAGTTAAACCGAGGTTTATTATTTTGAACCCTGGATATGATTTTAGAGAAAATTGAATCCCAAGTTCCTTAGACTTTTATTACTAGAGAGTTGAGAAGTCTTGAAGTGTTGGACTTCAGGTAAGATATTGAAGGAAAACCAATGTCGATAGACTATTGGTTTAATAAATATAAAGATGATGATAGAAAGGGCTTCGTTGTGATGATTGGGAAACAGCTCAATATGATGGTAACTTATTCCTTGGGACATAGCACAAGGGTAAGTCAAATTTATAAGAATTACTCGATAGTAATTCAACAAAATCAAATTTTTAGTAAGCTTAATGGAGTTGCCTTTTATGAATTGTGATTATTGGGGGCATAAATTGGTTATATTTCTACCATGCCATTGTGGATTGTCTCTTAAAGCGATTAATATTGAGGAACTCGAAAGGCACAGAGATAATAGTAGTTGGTGAAAGGGTAAATCCCTTATCCAATGTAATTTCAGCTGTTTCTGCCAAGAAACTGTTGCTACAAGGCTGCCAAGCTTTATTAGCAAATATAGTCGATACTCAAGTTTCTGAGGTTAAATTGGAAGATATTCTGATTGTCCAAAAGTATCTAGATATATTTCCAGATGAGTTACCAGGATTTCCTCCAGATTGAGAGGTGGAATTCAAATTAGAAGTGTTACCAGGTACTACGCCTATATCGATGGCCCTGTATAGAATGGCTCCAACCTAGTTTCGGGAGTTAAAGGTACAATTGCAAGAATTGTTAGATCGAGTTTTTATAAGGCCAAGTATGTCACCTTGGGGCGCACCAGTGTTATTTGGGAAAAAGAAAGATGGATCCATGCGATTATGCATAGATTACCGTCAGATAAATAAGGTGACAACAAAGAATAAGTATCCTCTTCCGGAGATTGATGATCTTTTTGATCAATTAAAAGGTGCAACTGTATTTCTAAGATTGATCTCCGATTAGGGTATCATCAGTTAAAGATCAAGGAAGAAGATATTCCGAAGATAGCTTTTTGAACTTGGTATGGACACTATGAGTTTGTAGTGATGTCGTTTGGTTTGAAAAATGCTCCTTTGGCATTCATAGATCTGATGAACCGAGTATTTCAACCTTACTTGGATAAATTTTTGGTGGTATTCATCGATGATATTTTATTTTATTCAAAGACAAAGGAAGAACATGATGCCCACCTTTGCATTGTTCTTCATAACCTTCGAGAAAAGATATTGTATGCTAAGCTGTCAAAATGTGAATTTTGGTTGCCGAAAGTTGCTTTTTTTGGCCATGTGGTTTCGGCAAAGGGGATAAGAGTAGATCCCAAGAAAGTACAAGCTATATTTGAATGAAAAACTCCGAAGAATGTTTCCACGGTTCGAAGTTTCTTGGGATTTGCTAGTTATTATCGAAGGTTTGTAAAGAAATTCTCCCTAATTGCCACTTCACTGACCAAGCTATTGAGGAAAAATGTACCATTTATTTGGACGGATAAGTGCCAAGAAAGTTTTAGACATTAAAAATGATTTTAACAGAAGCCCTGGTGCTAGTACAACCAAAATCAGGCAGATATTATGTGGTTTATAGCGATGCTTTTCATTATGGTTCGGGATGCGTACTTATGCAAGAAGGAAAAATGGTGGCCTATGCTCCAAGGCAACTTAAGACGCATGAGAGGAATTATCCTACTCATGATTTAGAGTTAGTAGCAGTTGTATTTGCTTAAAAGAGATGGCGCCATTATCTATACAGTGAGCGATGCTACCTTTACACAGAGCATAAAAGTTTAAAGTATCTGCTGACTAAAAAGGAGTTGAACATGAGGAAAAAAAGGTGGATCGAACTTTTTAAGGATTATGATGTTGTGATTGACTACTTTATTGAATAAATAAATAAATAAATAAATAAATATAATATCCAATGCACTTAGCTGGTAGATATTCTTTATTTTAATAGCAATGAATGCGCAACTGTATTGGAAAAAGATTGGTATGTTAATTACAGAACTTTAGTTTAGACCTATTCATTTAGGTCGGATTAAATATTTTTAGTTGAAAGATGAAAAATGTTGTCAAGGTTAGAACAAATTGAAAATGGTAAAAATAAAGACTTCAAAGTTAAGTATGTTGGATGTTTGAGAAAAATATTATGTTCTTGACGGTGCATCCAAGAAGGAATAAGAGGTATCTATGTCTGAAGAACAAATATTGATGTCTAGAAATAAAAAGGATAGTAACTGAATTTATGGCTACATGCTTGACAGGCTAGCAACTAGAAGTGAAACATCAAGTATCTTCAGAAATGTGGTAATATATTTCCATTCTCCCAGTGGAAGTGGAAAAGAATTGTGATGGATTTCATAACTAGGTTACCAATGATACCGATTAAAGATGATTCGATTTGGGTAATTATGGATAGATTGAATCATTCTGTAATGAATAAATATGTTGAGTGATAAATCTGAAGTACTATAAAGTGACGTGATGTACCTATTTTCATTGTGTGTGATTAAGATCCAAGATTATCTTTAGATGTTGGAGTTCCTTGGATAAGACTTTAGAGACTCGACATAATTTCAACATTACTTTGCATCCATAGAAGGACGAACAATCTGAAAGACTAATTCAGATTTTGAATGATATGTATAGTTTCTATTTGATTGAGTTTGAAGGTCTTATGATTTGGACGAAAAGGGAAGTTGAGTCAGAGAATTATTGGACTATATAGGATTTTGAAAAAAGTTGGTTCGATAGCTTATCAACTAGATTTATCTCTGAAAATGGACAAGATTCCCAATGTATTCCATGTATCGATGCTCAGGAAGTATTGATCAAATTTTTTACATGTCATTATCCCGGAGGAAATAAAGATTCAGCCAGATTTGACTTACGAGGAAGAACCAGTAAAGATACTAGCACATGGAGTCAAAAAAAAACTAAGGAATAAGTCGATTCCGCTTGTTAAAGCTCTTTGGCGAAATTATAAAATTTAGGAGACGACTTGGGAAAGAAAAGAAGATATGAGAAAGCAGTTTCCTTACCTTTTTGAACCAGTTACGTGTTGAAAATTCTAGGATGAATTTTCTTAAGGGGGAGAGAATTGTAATATCCCAATTTTTGGCTAGTGACCAAAATGTAAATTTTGAAAATTTTGTGGCTAAAGTATAAACTTTAGAAAAGTTTAGGGATCAAAGTGTAATTTTCAAAAGTATGTATTTTAACCCCGTAAATGAATAGTTTACTCCCAATAATGACGTTTCTGTGTTACCCAGATTTTCGTACAAAGTTTGTATTAATGGCTATAAAGCGATAAAGTTCAGAAAAATATTCGGATAATCAGATCAAGCTAAAATTTCAGAGATAGTTCCATGGAACTTAGAAGAGTCATAAAATATCATTTTATGGATATTTGGATGTTAAAAAGATTGGGAAAAATTTAAATCGATCGAAATGACATTGAATGGCAATTTTGTGAGTAAGTTGATTAGTAAAGGGCATTTTGGTCATTTTGCCCAAAAGGGACATGGAGGGAATTTTGAGATTTCTTTTATGGATGAATAGTGTCTGATTAGAATCCAACTAATTCTAGTTGGAATGTTAGAAAATGGCAAATTAGAAATATAAATCTAGTTGGAGGGCATTTTTGGAAAGTGGAATTTATTGAATTAAAAAATCATTTTTAATGATACAAGTGTCTTAAATATATGAAATATGAAGGAATTATCAGCAAAAATACTCTCCAAAACGTTGGTGAAGAGAAAAAGAAGAGAAAAAATTTACAAGCTCGATTTAAGCCCCGAATCTCAGTTTTCAGGTAATCTTTCGAACTACAAAGTTGTTTGACAAGCATTGTATTTGTCAAATAAATTATCCTTAATCTCAAAATAAATAATTAATAAGCGTAGTAAAGAGAAGAAGGGTCGATCCATAGGGACTAAGGAGCTTCTGATATCTAGAGGTTTTGACTCTGACTTTAGCAATTAAGTAAATAATGTGGGGGTTTTAATGTAGAAAGTAGATGTATGCAGTAAAAGCGAGTTTGAAAATAGATTTGGAGAAAATGAAGAAAGTAAACTTTGAAGAGAAAACTTGATTAAATGGAATAGCCTCAAGCTTAGCTTAGCCTTAATTCAAACTAATCATCGAAAAAGATTTTACACCGGATACATGCCGGTTACAGTCTACAAGGCCCAACCATTGTAACTTACTTTTCACTTTGATAAACCAATAATCCAAAGGCAATATTTGGAATTCAATTTTTACTTGGACTAGCCACAACTATCGCTGCTAGCACCAATGCAGTTTAAGTGTTAGAAAAGCCCGACTCAGATTATGTTGTCTTAATGAGAATAGAATCCGATCTCAATTTCCCTTGGCGAATCTGTCGCTAAGTGTGTTCATAGAAAGTCGAATATGCTACAAGTCGATCCTTCCTCCCAACTTTAAATCAAAACAACATTCAGACCAATGTGCGATTTTTGAGATGAAAGTGTAAAGATTTTTAAAAGAAAGGTCGATTGCCCATCTAAGTTTTCAAAAAATTAAGAATGATATCCGAAGATATTAAGTACTTTTCAATTCTCACAGAATGAATTGAGTTGTTTCTTAAGCCTTTGGCTAATTGGAAAATTAGCTAAGCATGATTATGGTAGAAATCGTGCTCAGCATTTTAAAAGAAAATAAATGAAAACTTAAAAATAATAACATAAAGAAAAAGAGAATTTTATAGAACTTAGAAAGCAAGAACAAAATTAAGAATGAGAGATGATTTTTTAGCTTACCCGAGGGGTATTTATAGTATTCTGAAACCCTAAAAATAATCTAGAAATGATAAAAGATAATTCTTGAAAAATATTCAAATTAAATCCTAAAAACAAAAGATAATTTCGAATTTGAATTTTAAATGTAGCTGATCCGCTCATCCGTCCTCGTTGACTAGACCTTCTAGAAGCCGCTGGCTGGACCTTTTAGAAGCCCCTGACTGGATGCCACGTCAGACGCTTCATGCCCAGATTCATGCCTATGCGTCCAGCCTTGATTCCAGAAAATAAAAACTGCAGAACATGCTCTTTTAATGTTTTCTTCTGGAAATTGAAGTCCTGCACAAAAACGAATAAAAACAACCCAAATCAGCAATATCAAAGAATCAACAAGGAGTAATTAATGATAAAATAATAACAAAATAAAACACCCATCATTGTTCTACTCTTCGATCTCTATCTTTTGATGTAAATAATACATAGAATACTTGCTTGGTTGATGAGATTTGATATGAAGAAGAAATTAGGGTTTATGAACAAATTGGGGCTTTTATAATTTTATGAATCCATGGTTGATTTTAAGTTAGAATCATGCTTGTATGATGTTAGAATCATGTTATTGAGTTGGGATTTAAAACCTACATATTTTGGTTTGTATAGAGAAGATTAGGTTTTATGGATTCAAGTCTAACTTAGGGTTTGTGATGTTGGATTAATGATCTAGTAAGCTTGATTTGTTGTTTGGAAGCAAAACCCTAATTTAAATACATAGGGACCATTTCGACAAGCTTTAAAAATTAAGGGACCAGATCTGATTTTTATGAATTTGATGTGTATTTATATTATTAATGATGTTAGAGACATGAAAATGAAGTTAGAATGCTAAACCGACGATTAATCACGATAGTGACCATTTTGACAAATTGTCAAACTTGAATGGTCTATTCAGAAAAGAGGATATGTAGAAGGACTAAATCTGAATTTTAGTTAAAATGATGGAATTAAGGTAATAATATTGATTGGATGACTAATTTGCAAAGTTAAGAAGCTTGAATCCTTATATTTGAAATTTTGGTGACCATCTCGACAAATCAAGAGAAATTAGAGAAGTAAAGGTTTAAGCCTATTTTGATGAAGGATGTAAAGAGAACATATGAATACAAGCTTTATTCTAGTCATGTGAAGTAAAGTGATGAGACTAAATTGACAAGTAGAGAAATAAGGAGCAGTTGGTGTAAATTAGAAGTTATTTATGGAAAGTTATGTTGGAATTTGAATTATGACAACAAGTTTAAAAATTCTCCATAAATTCTACAAAAATGGTTAGATGATAAATTGTATACCGTTGTAAAGATTTTTTATTCTAGTTTTGCTTTCAACAAACAGAAACTGATTTCGAGTTCGGTGTTAAATAATATAGATTTTTATTCGAAAGAAGGTCAAAAAAATTACACATCAATTTCTGCCTAGATAGCTCTGTGACGTGAATGTAAAGAATTTTTATAATTTTGGTAGATTTTGCTAATTTATGTGGCTTATACTGTTAGAACCATTATCGAATCTAATTTCTACAGTATAAAGGAAATTAAGATCTAGTATGTATTCTGCCCTATATAAGTAAATCTTTGAAGGTAGCGCAATTTGTTAGAAAATAGAATTTTAAACATTTTGTATTTAAATGTTAGTTAGCAAGCTCGGAAGAATTATTGGAAGTTCAAATTTGATAGAGTAGCGCAAATTCGAATAAAGAGAAAAACAAAACAAACCAAAATAAAGAAGAATTTGTCAGATCTGAAAAAAAAGTTAGAGTAGCACAATCTTAGATTTTGAAGCCTCCAATCAAGTTGTTGCAAGAACTAGGAGCTCTAGACTCAATCAAGAAAGTTATGGGCAGATCTGAAAATTCAAGAGAAAAGAGAATGGCTTTTCTTGAAAATTTCAGATTCAATGTTGGAAATTCAAAGAGACAAAGATAAGAAGGAAAATTAGAAGATGATTAATAAGAACAAAAGTAAAAGATTGAAAAAGATTAAGATGAGGATAGATAAAAGCAATATGAAAATTCCAGCTTTGTTTATGGAATTATGGAAGATGGTGTGAAGGTTGAAGATGAAGATGACTTGCGAATTGTTGATGTTGTTTTGTCCTCGGCACCCTCTTAGACTCAATTATCTAAGCAAGCAACCTCAAGCGACTCTAACCCACCCTCCTAGATGCGATTATCTAGGCAAGCAAGAGTGTGAAGATGATCTCCCTCACAAGAACTCGTCGAACTTATGTTGAAAAAGACTTTGAAGGCACAAGTAATCAGCACTTGCAAAAACAAACTCACTAAATATTTCATAAATCAAAGAAAATCTGAAAAACAAAGAAGAGAGCATCATCCTTTTATAGATGAAGGATGGCTTTAACCTAAAGCAAAGAATGAATAAAATAAACAAACAAATATGGTCCATTAAATTGGACTTGATCTAACGGCTTAAGAGAAGGGTGGCTGGTTCCTAAAGTATATAAAACCCTAAAAATATCAATTTAAATGATAATAAATACATTGGGCTAAGTTTAATTCGTCCAAAGCTTTATATTTATGCTTTTGGGCTAAATTTTACAAAATCCCGTAATATCCCGTATCCAGTTTTCTTCATGCGCAGTCTTCAGTAAATTGGACGTATCTTGAGTTTCCGATGTCCGATTGATGCGTTTCAAGATGCGTTGGAAAGGTAACTGAATGATGGACAATTTATTAGAAGACAACTAGACCCAGAAATGCTTGAATCCCATCAGAAAACGCGTCTCAAGTTGGATGACTTTCCAGACTTCACAAACAGATTCAGTTTCTTGTCCAAGATTCATCGTTTTTGACCTCCTATGCATGCATTGTTTTGGCCTTTATCGTTTGTAATATGAGTAATTTAACCCCGCTCTTGCATGTATCAAAATTGGTCACTAAGGACCACAATGATTTTTTGAACAGTACAAGGAAGAAAGGAAAATATTTGGAAATTTTATATTCGAATGATTATATTAAATGGCATGCTTAAGGTATTGTTAGATTTGAATCTAACAAATATTTTATTGTATTCATGTGATTAATGAAGTCAAGTCCGAATCAAAGAAGGTTCAAGGTATTATGAAAGAAAGGTTCGAACTAGGACTTAGTGAGGCATTGTGTTAAGTGTCCAAGGTGAGTGCATTTTTACCTATTATATATATATATATGATATGAGGAAGGCTTGTGATAAGTCGACCTTGATATTAATGAAAATGTATGTTGATCAAAATTTTGCAAATGACATGAAATATTAAATGTCATATGTGATACATTGATATGACATAATGATTTATGTAAGATAAATCAAATTTTAGATATTGGGTATGAACTGCCTAATATCGACTTATATGATTTATATTGATGCTTTGAACTTGGAATGTTGATTATAATGTTGATTTTTCCCAAGTACTATTGTGAAGTCTTTGGTATAATTGGATATCTATAGAGTCCTAGCAGCTGCGTCATAGCACTACGGTGCGAGATAGACTCTTTGGGGTCGAGATAGACTCTTTGGGGTCAAGATAGACTCTTTGGGGTCGAGATAGACTCTCCGGAGTCGAGTTAGAATCTACGGAGTTGGTTCAAACACTATGGTGTTACACAGCACAAAAATGTGCGACTATGAGGAGCAAAGGGCATCCTCGAGTACGTAGTCATCATTAGACGCTACGTCGTTGTAGACACTACGGTGTCAGTTATAATGACTCATGTACCAAAGTATCACATTATATTGTACTTTGGGCTATAATACATGAATTGCATTTATGCAAAAAGTTAAGTTAAAAAGCTTAACATATATTTGATTAATAAAATAAAGGTTTGATGATATTAAACTGCAATTGGGACTCGCTTGCCATTTTGCAAGAACTGTATTTCACTGTTACATGACAGAAGAATGACTTTGATAAGTCAGTTTTATACGATTGTATATTTTTATATAATATATAAAGCAATTTGTTTATTTATGTTATTTCTATACATTGAACTGCTTACTTTAATTTATAGTTGCCCCACTAAGTGAATACTTAGCGCGTGCTGTTTCACACGTAGGTTATTGGGAACTTACCGGAAGAGGAGTAAAGCATGTTGATCAAGCTGCAATCTGCCAAACATCAGCAAGACATTCTAATTTATGATATTCTCTAGAGGGCATGTATAAATTTATTCGTTAGTTATTCTAAAGTTATAAGTTTGATTAATAATCAGATAAATATAATTATTCGTATGGTTAAAGAATTACTGGTAATGATTTTTAATCAGGTAAAATTTTATTTATCGTTTATCGCGTAACGATTTTAAATTTAAGAAAGGGCCTAGGCAGTGTACCTAGTTTTTACCCTGAGTTACATACTTGTTTTAATAACTGACTAACATGTTTTATAAACCAATTCAGGGTCAAAACTAGCAATCTGCAAATAGGCTACGAATACTTCAAAAGTTGAGAAATGGTTATTTTATAAACTAATTTTATGTCAGATGTTTTAAAAAAATATTTACAAGTCTAGAACTCTGTTAAATAATATTGTGACATCCTTAATTTGTACTCGTACTACGAGTATACGTTATGGGTGTTACATGCTTTCTTTTGTGCAGAGACGAATTGTCAAGCCTTTGCCAAACAGTTGCCAGGGAAAGTTGAGGATAATTGCAGAATTTTCAAGAATTATTCATTATCCTTATCCTTATCACATGGGATAAATATCAAATTCAAATTAAAAGTGTTGGAGATAAAGAAAAAGAGATTATCCCCTCTAATTCAAAAATCAAATGGAGAATTCTACCTCTATATAAATACTTCACATCTTCAACATCAATAACAAAGAGAGAGGAGGATCGATGTATGAGTGATAATAAATCAAGAAAAGGATCGGATCTTGGAGGAGCTCAACTTCTCCAGATTTTATTTCTTTTCCTTTATCTTATACTTTTTTGATTTCTTTCAACCCAATCATGAACTAAATTAGTTGGCTTGGGTTATTGGGTTATGATGTTGTGAACGAATTATATTATTTTAGTTTTTAATTCAATGATTTCTTGGTTCGTTATTTAATTTCAAGTGAACTCGAGAGAGAGACTTGAATGAGTCTATTTATCTATGCTCGAGAGAGCTAGATTCACGAAATGATTGGATATGGTTTCCATTTAAACAACCATTGGTGGAAGCTAATTCGCCTTATGGATAATAAGTGAATTTTAGCAACTAAAAGAGTTCAATGATCGATGATGTCAACCCAAGGTTAACACATGGATGTATTACCAAGGCTTGCCCAATCATCAGTTCTTTGGTTAGGGATAATTCGAAGGCATTGAAGAACACTCTGTCGAACATTGAAGGGTAGTTAATTGCCATGGAAATTCGTCTGAAAACTACACCATTACGCTCAATGACCCAACATACTCTCTCAAATCAGTTTTCTCTTTCATTTATTTAAATTCCTTTATACTTAGTTTATTTTACTTATTTATTATCGCCATCTATCACCATCAAATTTTTTTCTTTCAGTGCGAGAAGCTAAAAGTCAAAGTTTCACCAATTCCTCTGGAGATGATCTTAATCTATACTATTACTTGCGACGTATATACTTGCACTGTTTGCGTTGCACTTAAATCACGCAACAAGTTTTTGGCGCCATTGCTGAGGATTGGCAATGCTGACTTTATTTTTAATTTCTTGCACTTTTATTTTGCACTACTATTTAATTCAAGGGTTGGCCTCATTTTACAGGTTTTGCAATTATGTTTGACCAAAGCAAGGTATACAACAAAAGATTACCTGCTTGAACCAAAAATAGAATGAGTTTTTCGTACTAGAAGACTAGGTCAACAAGCTATGGAAAACTAGCCAAACAATCCAAATGACAATAAAAATGTTGTGGCAGGAGCCAATGTCATTCCAGCAGAACAACATGTGCATGTTCTGGACATATCAGTCCAAGATCACTTAATTCTAGTCCTTGATGATCTCAAACCAGGAATTGCCACTCCTGAAATTCAAGCCGTACAATTGAAGTCGGTTATGTTCAGCATTCTTAACTCAATTGAACAATTTGGTGGTTCACCTCATGAAGATGCCATACAACATTTGAGAGTTTTCTTAGAAGTCTGTGGCTCTTTTCATCAACAAGAAGTCATGAAGATATCCTGAAGCTAAAATTGTTTCCCTATTCAATGAGGGATAGAGCAAGAACGTGGTTAAATAGTGTACCACCCGAATCATTAAAATCATAGGCAAAACTTTGCTGCAGTTTCTTGTTAATGTATAGTTATCCTAATATGAATGCTAGAATCTGTAATGACATTACTTCTTTTTGTCAAGTAGATGATGAAACTATACACGAAGCTTGGGATCAATACAAGGAGCTTCTGCACAAGTTTCCTATGCATAGATTTAAAGATTGGACACAAGTTGTAATGTTCTACCATAGAGTAAATGCACTGACTAGGATGATGCTAGATGTCTTGACAAATGACACTCTCCTAGATAAATCACCTAAGGAAGCATTAGAGATCTTGGAAAGACTTGCCAACAATGATTACTAATACTCATCCGCAAGGAGAGGACCTGCAAGAAGAAATGTCGCAGCAATTGAGCTTGATTCATTGGACGCTATCTCAACAAAGCTTACTGCATTAACAAACATGGTTAAGAATTTGCAGTGACCCAACGATACATAGGGAATCAAGGTAGCTGATTCATTTTGTGTTTTATGTAATACTAATCATGATTCTTCTAAATGTCCGTAGAATCTAGAGTCAAGTTATTATGTTGGGAATTTCAATCAAAACAACAATCCATATTCCAACACATATAACCTAGATGATAACATCACCCAAATTTTTTTGGAGTAGCCAGGACAACTCCAACAATCCATCCTGTCTGAACACAGAATCAACAAGCTTTCAATAGAACTTGCCACGGTAATAGAACCAGTTGTCGCAGCAAAAATCATCATCAATAAGTTCTTTGAAAGCAACTTTAAATGTTTTTATGCTTAAGACTGATTCTTATATGGCTGAGGCTAGTAATTTTATGAGAAAGATTGACTCTTTTATAAATAGGGTTGAGATCACAATACAAAGTCAATGAGCAATGTTAAAATCATTGGAGACGCAAGTTGGGTAATTTGCCCGAGTCCTAAGCATGAGGCTGCAAGGAAGTTTGCCTAGTGACACTGAGTTTGTACAAGGAGTGGGCCATGAACAATGCAAAATGATCACCTACCAAAGCAGACTGAGGGCGGGAAATGATTCTATTCAACCTAAAGAGAGTAATCGACCAGTAGAGCAGTCTTCTGTTGAGAAAGATGAGCCTAGCAACAAGGGTATGGCAATTGAGTATGATGAACCTTTAGAGGTTGCCACGACAATTTCACATGCCGCGATAATTCCATTAAACATTGCCCAATCCGATGAGACAAGTAAAGGGAAGGAGATCAAATTGCTACCACCATTTCTATAGAGGCTGA